>CM030857.1:6423029-6460529 GCA_018105865.1 Metaphire vulgaris
GCGCCTGTGCGCGGTTGTGTGGTGTGTGTGTGTGTGTGTGTGTGTGTATGATAGTTGTCCGGCTGTCAATTTGCCACGTACCCTGGCTGTCGGCAACGTCCGGGTCGACGTTGTTCCGGACGAGGTTGCGGACGACGTCGTTGCAGCGCAGTTCGCAGGCGTAGCTGAGCGCCGTCCGCTGGCATTCGTCGCGCAGATTGACTCCCGCGTTCTTACTCAGCAGCAGCTGAACCAGTCGCTCACGGGTCTTCTCCTCCTGATCAAACATTTCGCACAGCAACTAAGCACTAGTTACACTACGCAATCGAATACGAACCCCCACCCCACCCCCCACTAAACCCCTCACTCTATTTACGACATGCATATCTTGCTATATAGAGGCTCTCGCTTAGTTTTCGTTATTATTATTATTATTATTATTATTATTATTATTATTATTATTATTATTATTATTATTAGTAGTAGTAGTAGTAGTAGTAGTAGTAGTAGTAGTAGTAGTAGTAGTATTATTATTGTTATTATTATTATTGTTATTATTATTATTATTATTATTATTATTATTATTATTATTATTATTATTATTATTATTATTATTATTATTATTATTATTATTATTATTATTATTATTATTTTTATAGGATTTTTCGTGTGGAAGCCGCGATTGCAATGAAGATTGCAAAAATTCTGCTTTTGTGGGAAGACAAAAGAGACTTTTGATGCCGCAAAACCAAAGAATAGATGTTGTACAATGTAGATGATGAAGATTATGATGACGACTATGATGATGATGGTGGTGTTGGTGATGATGATGACGACGACGACAACGAGGAAGACGGTAACGCGTCAGAATGAGATTATTTAGATTTGACTGTAACTAAAATAGCAGAATAATTAGAATAAAATAGTCAAATATCTTGAAACGCACCAGCAACTGAAAATTTGTTTTGATTAATATTGAAATCAACTGCTGGCATTTTGCTGATGCGAAAAAACTGTGGAAGATTTACATCGAGTTATTTTGTTTTGTTTTTTAAGTCACTGGAAGACAATGCATAGTATTTTCCCAATGTAATAAATATATTCTTGCAAGGATTCTTTCATGTGGCCTGATCTCAGTTGCTGTTGCAAATTTTCACGAACAGCATAATGCCAAACTACGAGTTATACACGACTCGTCTCGAAGCATATTTTACCCCGCTGCAATAGACCTATAAACTTATGAGCTTTTACTGTACTCTCAAATTTGACGTGAGGGAATTTATCCCGGTAACATATCCCTGGCTCCATTGGGTGATATATTGCTGGATTTATCCCTGTTCGAGTCCATTACTTTGTCCCCGGACAGTAGGCGGATGGACCCAAGGACAAAAAGTATCCATGCCTATTGCAAAGATGGCGGACGACAGAACTGTTAGGCCTACAATAGGATTGTTGATGTGCTTTTTAAAAGCTGCGTTTTGATTGGAAAGAAATGTCGCAAGCGTAAAAATTCTAGATCAGACCGTCATCATCATCATCATCATCATCATCATCATCATCATCATCATCATCATCATCATCATCATCATCATCAACAACAACAACAACAACAACAACAGACAACAGCGTCAATGAAAATCATAAATGCCATCACAAACGTTAACATGTGCAACATCGTCAGCTGTGTCATCATCATCATCATCGTCGTCGTCGTCATCGTCATCATCTGGCAATTTGTCAAATATTAAACCGTTTGACAGTGGACTTGTGGCGCTTTGTGTCTCTGATCTGCGAGAGACCAAAAGAAGCCGAAAAGCAATTCAGAAGAAGAAGCGTCGCTGACCAAGACTAACGTTTGGACTTTGATTATTCCGCCAAGAAGTAAGAAAAATGACTGCGCTCGTCCTTTGAGGTCTTTGTCTCAGCGGAGCAGAAGGGAAAGAAGTGAGGGAAAGAAGGAGAGGGAGGGGAAGAGGAAACGCGGAAGTGGAAAAGCGAGGTGTTTAATTCAAAGGCATGAATTATAAAGAGGACGGCGGACGACGCCAGGAACAATTTTCCGAGAAATCCAGAAATTCTTAGAAAGTCACGACGTCATGTCGTTCATCAGACACGCGTCGCGCGCGTCAAAGTGCGTGCAGCGATGACGTCATAAAGCATCCGAACGGAAGACTCGGTTCTTGGAAACAAAGAGACAACCAAAAAGGTACGCAGACAAAGAGAGAGAGAGAGAGAGAGAGAGACAGTTAGATAGACAGACAGACACGCAGTCACGCATGCAGAAGGTTCAATGAAGACGGGAAACGTGTTGCAGGTGATTGTGAAAAGGCGGGCTGTTGGAGAAGGAGCAGATGGCGTCCCAAATAGACGGAGAATTGAATATTGAATTAGAGAGGTTGATGCACGGGTCGGAGCGGAGCAAGAGATACGTTGGCGGGGGGGGGGGAGCGGGGGGTAGGCACGAGTCACGTGACTACCCGGGAGAGTCGCACCGTGAGCAATGGTCGTCTGTTTTTGGTGGTTCTAGGTTAACCTGTAACGTCAATATATATTGAATCATTTCATCTCAAAATGATGCACGGATATGACAACATCTCAAATAATGAAACCGGCGATTCCTGTCTACCTTCGGTATCCATGGCAACATGCTTTTGATGACTGCTGAAGCTGGTCTTTGACACGAAGAATCCACGAAGGTCGACGTTCAAAACAGAGGCGTAACCAGGATTGGGCGATGCTTGTGCATGGTACACCCGTTGGGCCGTTGATACACAAATATGCATGCTTGCATAGTAAATCATGGAAGCTCTACATGTATACGTTGAAAAGTAGGCTAAAGCCTGATCTTTAGCAAAAACCGATTCTTTTTCTTTAGGCGTCCTGCATTTTTATGCAAAAACCCGTATAGACCTAGTTACGTCTTGATTGAAGGAAAGTCTCTGGTCATGCTTGGCTGTTTATCTAATTCTGTTTATCTAATTCTAGTTCCGATTTGACGATTACTTCCAAACATTCATTTCAATGTTACAATTTGAAATCGTACATACTAACATATTTATATTTAAAATTGCAGCTATATATATATATATATACATATATATATATATATATATATATATATATATATATATTGTTTGCAACGTAATTTTAATCTAATGAATACATAATGAAAGAAGAACTTCTTGATATTTGAAATGTTTGCATTCCTCATATCGTCTATAAAATTTATCTTCGAAATGAGCCAAAAATAAACAATTACGTCATCGTTAATAACTTAAGGAAGGTAAGCAGTCGTCGAGGGCTGGATATGTTGCTCGCCATTTGCTTAAAATTATTTATCTTTACGTATTAAACTTCAATAATGCTGAAAAACCACTCTAAAAAGCAATATCAAATTACACTGTAATTGTAAGTCTGTGAATCCTTATACAGACGATCTGATTGCCCTACCAGCCTACCTGATCAAAGTAATCTTTGGCATCAGCCTGACCTTGTCCTAAGAGCACGTAATCTCAATCTTATAATTACTGGTCTGTATGACATCTTCGCTTGCAATTCATGGCGTGATATTCAATAGCCTGTTAAATGATAATTCCAATGTAAGTAAGAAAGTAAGATCTCGTAAATTCTATAGCGCTTTCGAAGGCAGGTGCTGTAGAGGCTGGGTTAATCCTAAGCGTTCCATGATCGATCTCCCGTTGAAACAGCTACAGCCGAAGTTTATTGATCAGCCAGGCAAGGTCATTTCCATATATCAGTCAGAGCAGAGGCGCCCACAGATGGGGGTAAAGGAAACAAATGCTTCCTAAAAAAGCCAGGGGGAGGAAATTCCCCCTCCCGAATTTTGGTATCACGTTAGAGTAGCACAGGAAAGGGGAAGCTGCTTCCAGCAGTCAGGGGGATGGGCGCCCCTGAGTCAGAGTGGGAGTGGGGAAGCAGCAAGGCAGACTACGAAAAGGAAACTGAAAGAGACGCGTATAAGAAGATGTACTGTACACTGTATAGTGTACAGTACATTTTAGCCTACATGTTACAGTCAAATGGATCATTTGAACAGCCTGACATCCGATAGAATCCTTTGGACCAGGTCAGTGTCTTTTGGTTCTTTCAGTGGCGTCAATCTGTAGTAAAAGTTTTATCTGCTTTATCTTTATCTTTCTCGACGACGACTTCTATAGCGCGCCGTACGCACGACGAAGGCCGAAGTCAGAGGCGCGTTGACATAATTTGGCATGCCGATGGCGAAAACGTTGTGAGGGTCGACCTGTTGTTGAGCCAGTCTGTGCTATGCTGAAGAAGGAGTTCAACAGGTACTCCTTTACATCTTAGAAATTTGGGTCCAAAAATCTATTTTTTATTTTCGGACGCGATTTTGGGGGTCAAAACCCCCATTGACTGCCGACCCAAATTTCTAAGACGTAAAGGTGTAAGAGGTAAGAAGACTATTTTGCTTGTCACTGTTGTCAGCATCTGGAAAATTTTAAAAAATACAAGAAGGAAAGATATGAGGATGACCTTTTTGCGTGTCAATCTCATTAATTTTTTCCGTCGGCAGCTAAGGAGGGGGCTTAACCTCCAACCCCCTTGGCTACGCCACTGTTTGCGAGGGTCCGGGATTGACGCCACTGGGCCCATTGAATCCTGCGTTGACGTCGTTTCGGTGTATCTTGGCGAATGTGTTTCGTTTGCTTTTGGGTCAGTAGAGGGTTCTTTTACACTGCAGTCACGAATTACTCTGGATGTTTAACCCACGTGTTAATCTTTCTCTATTAATTTTAGACAAGATTTCTTCATCATATAGTCTCTTCTGTCTCTTATTCGCTTTCTCTTTTCACTGTTACGCATCTCTACTAGTTTCTTCATTCGTTTACTTTGCTTTTCCTCATTTTATTATTTCTCTCTTTTCTCTTTCTCTTACTCTCTCTCTTTTCTTTTCCCTGTCTGTCTCTCTCCGTCTGTCTCTCTATCTCTGTCTGTATGCCTGTCTGTCTGTCTTCTCTCTCCCCTCTCTCTTTCTTCCTCCGTGCCTCTTTCTGTGCATTTGTCTATGTTGTGTGTCTTTGTCCTGCTCTCGCGTCTGTCTGCTAGTATGCGTGTATGTCTATTTTTAATCTGTCTGTCCGAGTGAAACTCATCTATAGTAATTTATAGATTTTTTCTATGTTACGTATAAAGGAGCGTCGACGGAAGCGAATGATGACGCAGCAACCGGAAATAGACTTCAAACGACGGAAGATTAGTTCGCTCGGCGAGTCGCGACCGAATTCGAGAAACGAGACAGTTGCATTGAGTACGAAGAGATTGCGATCACCGACTGTACAGTATAGCTATGCCTTCAATTTGGCTTCGCTTCTTTGTTGGACGTTTTTCCAGTCATGTCCGTACAAAATCAATAGATAATTTTCGTAGCAACATTTCAAGATCCAATGCTTTCGGACGAGCTCTCTGGAGGCCTTAGGCTACTGTTTGTTTTCTGTAGGCTTAAATATATTGGTCCTTCGAGGCAAAGATTCTTCTTCTTCTTCTTTCTTCCCTTCCGTCATTTCCTATTGGGTTGGACGATTGGTCTGAATGAGTTCCTTCTACTTTTGTCTGCCTCTTGCTTCCCTGGTCATTTGGATGAAGTTCATTTGCATTTCTTCTGCATCCTCTTTTAAGTTTTCTATCCATGTTTTTCTTGGTCTTCCTTTTCTCCTTTTCCCTTCAACATAGTTGTATAGTGCTTTCTTTGGGAGTCTTTCTTCCTTCATTCTTTCAACATGACCAAACCATTTCAGTCTTCGTTTCTGTATTGATTCGAGTATCGTTTCTTTTTGCTCTGTCTTTTCTCTGATCGTTTCATTTCTTATTCTTTGTCTTCTGCTGACTCCTGCTATTCCTCTTAACCAGTTCATTTCTGCAGTCATTAATCTTCTTTCGTCTTTCTTCTTTATGGTCCAGCATTCTGATCCATATAATAGTATTGGTTTGATCAGTGTATTATATAGCTTTAGTTTTGTTTTCAGTGATATTTGTTTGTCTTTCCATATCTTC
This sequence comes from Metaphire vulgaris, assembly GCA_018105865.1. Taxonomy (NCBI): domain Eukaryota; kingdom Metazoa; phylum Annelida; class Clitellata; order Crassiclitellata; family Megascolecidae; genus Metaphire; species Metaphire vulgaris. Next base: position 6,429,042 of record CM030857.1, read on the forward strand.
TGAAGTTTACCAAATGCTGCACTTGCTAGGCCAATTCTCCTTATTATGTCTTCTTCACTTAGGCCATCTTCTGTCAGTACTGATCCTAGGTATACGAATTTTGGTACTTGTTCTATTATTTCCTCCTTTAGTTTTAGATTAACTTTCCCCTTCTTGTTCCCTGTGACCATTGCTTTAGTTTTCTGTATATTTATTTTTAGCCCCACTTCTTCTCCGGCCTTGCTTATTTCGTTGGTTAATATTTGTAGGTGATCTGCTTTTGTTGTTATCACATCTATGTCATCTGCAAACCTTAAATTATTTATTGTGTGTCCATATACTTTTACTCCAGCATCTTCTTCTTTTGTGTTTTGTATTGCTTTTTGCATTACCACATCTAGTATTATATTAAATAGCAGTGGAGATAAGCCACATCCTTGTCTCGTTCCAATTGTTATCTCAAACCATTCTGTTAGTTCCCCATTAATTTTCACTCTGCTCATTGTTTTACTGTATAAGTTTTTTATAAGATTCACTAGCTTCTCTGGAATACCATAGTGCTTCAGTGCTTGCCATAGATCTTCATGCTGTATGCTGTCAAATGCTTGTTTGAAGTCAATGAAATTGTGGTATATTTTCTTATTTGTTTCGCAATATTTTTCTACTATCCTTCTGATCGTATGTATTTGATCAATTGTACTCCTTCCCATTCTGAAGCCTGCTTGTTCCTCTGTCAATATTTCTTCTGAGTAGTGTTTGAGTCTTTGTTGTAGCACATTTGTATATATTTTCCCTGGTATACTGAGTAAGCTTATTCCTCTATAATTATTGCAGTTTGTGTTATCCCCTTTTTTATGTATTGGTACTATTATGGCTTTTCCCCATTCCTCTGGTGATTTTTCTTCTTCGAATATTTTATTGCATAGGTTGTGGAATATATTCACTGTAATTTCCTCTCCTGCTTGTAGCATTTCTGTTGCTATCATATCTGTTCCTGGAGATTTTCTAACTTTCAATCTTTTTATGGCTTCTTTTATTTCTTCTTCTGTAAAGTTTGCTATTTCTTCTTCATCATTCTCTTCTCTGTTCTCCTTCCTTATGTTGGTGTCTTCATTGTTATTGCCTGCTGTGTTGTATAATTCTTCAAAATAGTCTTTGAAACAAGATGGACAGGGAATGGAGAAATAAACAAAGACGACGTCAAAATCATATACGCAGGAAGAGACGATAATAAACACCAGGAAGGAGTAGGTATTATGATCAGAAAAGAAGCAACAAAAGCTTTAATTGGATACAAGGCAATATCGGAAAGAATAATAAAAGCAAGATTTCACATAAACTGCGGGAAAATGACAATCTTTCAAGTATATGCACCAGCATCAACAGCAAAAGACGAAGAACTAGAAAAATTCTATGAAATGTTACAGGACGAAATCAAACAAATACCAAGACATGACTTATTAATTATAATGGGAGATTATAATGCCAAAGTAGGGCATTCATGGGAAAATTGGATGGGAGCAATTGGAAAATTTGGATATGGAGAAGAAAACGAAAGAGGACGAAGATTATTGAACTTCTGCCTGACATATGACTTAGCAATAACAACACCTTTTTCAAAGCAGGAAAAAGGAAGCATAAATACACATGGGAATCACCAGATGGTAAAGTGAAAAATATGATAGACTATATAATCATAAATAAGAAATGGAAATCAAGCATACTTGCCTGCAGGTCATTTCCCAGTGCAGATATAGGAAGTGACCACCAGCTAGTTATAGCAAAACTAAGACTGAGGTTAAAGAATAAAAAAAAAACACCAAAGCCACAAAATAAATTTAATATAGACAAACTCAAGGATGAATCGACTAAAGAACAATATAAGAGCAAATTGAAAGAGGAAATGGAAAGAAAAATCTGCTAAAAGACAAAAAGAGATAGACCAACTATGGGAAGAAATAAAAGAAATATACATTAAAACTGCTGAAGAACAAATAGGATATATAGAGAGAAACAAGAAAAAGCCATGGATAACACAAATAGTACTGCAACTGAGTGATGAAAGGAAAAACCTAAAAGCAAAGAAAGAAAAAGGGGATAAAGTAGCCAAAAAGGAATACAATAGGATAACAAAAGAAATAAAAAGGAAATGTAAAGAATGCAAAGAAAACTGGATACTTGGAAAATGCGCAGAAATAGAACGGTCAAACTTACTCAACGATTCAAGGAAATTGTACCAGACGATCAAAGAATTATGTGGACAAATCCAATTGAAGACAACCACAATAACAGACAAGAATGGTAAAGTATTAGAAAACAAGAAAGACATAATGACAAGATGAAAAAAGAGGCAAAGATTGCTGCTCGAAAATATTTAGGATGATTTGTTTGAACCAGTCGTTTTATCTGAGAAGAACGTGAAATCGTTAAACGAACAAAAGGAAAGAAATCTCTTTACTTTGCTAATATACTTTATGATTATGAACTGTGACACTTAAAAAAATCGACACACACAGCCATACACACACATATCTATATATCTATATATATATTTGTGTGTGTGTCTGTCGACATATATATATACTTATATATATATATATATATATATATATACTTATATACATATATGTGTGTGCCTGTGTGTGTCAAGTTATTGATCCCATTTCTATGTCTTTTTCGACAAATGTGGACATTTAAACCCTCCTCCCCACTCCCGCCAAGACGGACATTATGCGGAACGCCTTAGTGCATGGAAACCCGACAACCTTCCTCCCTTTCTCCTCAGCTCTTAATAGTAAAAAAATTAGGGAAATTAGGAATGAATCTGAAATTTATTTGTTTGACGGAGAATAAACATGAAGACATTTCTCGAAATATAAAGACACACTTTAGAAACCGCTTTAAAAATTCCAAACAACGTATGACGTTTTCCGAACAAACACGGGTTGGCTCTACCTTTATGTAACACGCTCTTATGAGCGGCGTTTTGCCTTTGAAGTCTCTCGAGTTCACGACGTCTTTTTCACCGGCGTCCAGGATGAACTTTGCCAGGTGCACCTTGCCCTTGTTGACCGCATCGAGGAGGGGCGAGCCACCGGAGGTCAAGCCCTGAATGTGCGATCGGTTGCGAGTCTCGAAGAATGACATTATCCGACGATCTCTCTCTCTCTCTCTCTCTCTCTCTCTCTCTCTCTCTCTCTCTCTCTCGAATTTTCGCCAATACAATCGATTCGCCCTAAAATCGAAAACGAAGCAATTAAGATAAACCATAAAACAGGAAATTGGACGCCGTCTGAGAGAGTAACTGAGATAGCTACAGTAAAACTTCGTTATAATATATAATGACCAACGCGACTAATCTTGAAATGTTCACTACGAGACTAAAGACGCACTTGTTTAACATCTCTTGATCTAGGCCTGCTGTTATTATAGCTCTATATAAATTGGCATATTAACTAACTATAAAGGACTCGATTATAACTAATCCTTGGTTATAAAGTACCACAATGTATACGGTTCCGTGTGGTGCGCTACCGTATCGGATAGTATTGGATATAACGTACTAAATTTTATAGACCCGCTAAGTACGCCATAACGAAGTTCTACTGTATTTCGATGACAGTGACGCCAGGCAGTGAAGGCACGTACACGGCAGAATGAGTACGTACAATGTACGCGTATGTACGGTGAAGTGACAATCAATATCTTTGGAGAGAGATTTCAACTCCAGTTAAGAATTACTTCCGTGCTGATTTTCTGAATAATGTCTTCCTCTTTTCTACGATTGGTCGACTGATCGATGATGCTTCACGATTCACGAACACAGACAGAGACATGAGCCCGTTTTTAAAAACCCAATCCAATCCAACCTATCATGATTCAGACCCAACCCACGAAAGCAATAGGGTTACTCAGGCCTCCGGGAGCGGGGGGCAGGGGGGGCAAATGCACAGGGGCCCGGCGGTCTGGAGGGGGCCCGGGCCGATGATGAATATGAATAATTAACAATAATACCAATAATAACACTAAAGAAAGGGGGCCCGGCGAGTAAAAGGGGGGCCCGAACCTGAGGACATCAAAAGCATCAAAATGAACAGTGTGAACAGGGGCGTCATTTGGGGAGGGGCAGGCGGGCCCCCAAGGAAAATGAAGAAATAATGTATTAAGTAAATAAATACTGTAAATGTGAAATGTGCAAAAAATCGCCAAAATTGTCCAAATCTTGCCAAAAAATGTCAAAAATTTTCAAAATTGACAAAATTGGTCCAAAAATTGCCCAAAATTTGCCTATAATTTGCCAAAATTTGGCCAAAAAAATTATCTCACCCCGAAGTAAAGTGTGAAATGACGCTACTGAGCGTGAAAAAGAGCGACAGAAAAAAAGTCATCACTAGTTTTCGAGAGTTGCAACATGACATCGTGTCGGTTAATTTGGGTTAAACCAATGACAAGCAAAAAGGGTAGTCAGCAATTTTTAAATTTTTTCGGGGCCCGCCGGCCATTCTGCACAGGGGCCCGGAATTTCTCTCGGCGGGCCTGGGGTTACTTGACCCAACCCAACTCTCAATAATAATAATAATAATAATGTGATTTTAAGTGGTTTAGGAGGCTAAGTAAGCCTGTGTGAAAACCACTGATGTAACCATCTGCATTCAATAACCTAGTTTATCTAGATAGCCTTTGAATCCGTTTACTGTTTCAACTGTCACTCCCACCTCGTCCAAACTGTTCCATTTGTCCAATAACACATTACAATTTCTTAGACCATGAATTATTTTCTGACCCAACCCAGCCAACCATAAACTTAGAACTGTCTGATCAAACCCAACCCATGGGTGGACCCAACCCACGTCCACGTCTGCATGAACATAGTGTAGTGTCTATGCCATTCCGCAAGGACAGTAAATATTTCACAATAAATCTTTAAAACCAACGAAAATAAAGCGAAACGTAGGTCAGAACTGGCGTTCTTATCGCTTTCATTTCGTTTCAATATCTTTGGAGAGAGATTTCAACTCCAGTTAAGAATTACTTCCGTGCTGTTTTTCTGAATAATGTCTTCCTCTTTTCTACGATTGGTCGACTGATCGATGATGCTTCACGATTCACGAACACAGACAGAGACATGAGCCCGTTTTTAAAAACCCAATCCAATCCAACCTATCATGATTCAGACCCAACCCACGAAAGCAATAGGGTTACTCAGGCCTCCGGGAGCGGGGGGGCAGGGGGCAAATGCACAGGGGCCCGGCGGTCTGGAGGGCCCCGGGCCGATGATGAATATGAATAATTAACAATAATACCAATAATAACACTAAAGAAAGGGGGCCCGGCGAGTAAAAGGGGGGCCCGAACCTGAGGACATCAAAAGCATCAAAATGAACAGTGTGAACAGGGGCGTCATTTGGGGAGGGGCAGGCGGGCCCCCAAGGAAAATGAAGAAATAATGTATTAAGTAAATAAATACTGTAAATGTGAAATGTACAAAAAATCGCCAAAATTGTCCAAATCTTGCCAAAAAATGTCAAAAATTTTCAAAATTGACAAAATTGGTCCAAAAATTGCCCAAAATTTGCCTATAATTTGCCAAAATTTGGCCAAAAAAATTATCTCACCCCGAAGTAAAGTGTGAAATGACGCTACTGAGCGTGAAAAAGAGCGACAGAAAAAAAAGTCATCACTAGTTTTCGAGAGTTGCAACATGACATCGTGTCGGTTAATTTGGGTTAAACCAATGACAAGCAAAAAGGGTAGTCAGCAATTTTTTAAATTTTTTCGGGGCCCGCCGGCCATTCTGCACAGGGGCCCGGAATTTCTCTCGGCGGGCCTGGGGTTACTTGACCCAACCCAACTCTCAATAATAATAATAATAATGTGATTTTAAGTGGTTTAGGAGGCTAAGTAAGCCTGTGTGAAAACCACTGATGTAACCATCTGCATTCAATAACCTAGTTTATCTAGATAGCCTTTGAATCCGTTTACTGTTTCAACTGTCACTCCCACCTCGTCCAAACTGTTCCATTTGTTCAATAACACATTACAATTTCTTAGACCATGAATTATTTTCTGACCCAACCCAGCCAACCATAAACTTAGAACTGTCTGATCAAACCCAACCCATGGGTGGACCCAACCCACGTCCACGTCTGCATGAACATAGTGTAGTGTCTATGCCATTCCGCAAGGACAGTAAATATTTCACAATAAATCTTTAAAACCAACGAAAATAAAGCGAAACGTAGGTCAGAACTGGCGTTCTTATCGCTTTCATTTCGTTTTGCGTAAATTTCTCTGCTGCTGTGGCGTGCCCGGGGATTGGCAGTCCTCTCCTCTTCTCCAGGGGCACAGGCAGGGAGCGGTATTTCAAGATTTTGCACACCGGAAGCTAGAAAAATCGCCTTTTATTAGTCTGTGACAGTTATTAGTGATCCATGCAACTCCGCCATAGCCGGTGGCAAGCCCTGGTTGAGAAAGGAGGAGCCAAACACACATACAAACACACATAGACGCCCATCGTCTTTTAGACGGACGCGTCTATAAACAAACGCAACACACAGTGATCCATGCAGCTATGTATCATTGTATATTTACCAGGGCTGTCAAATCAACGCGTTAAAACTTAAATGCGATTAAAAAATTAACGTCATTAAACATTTTAACGCAAATATTTGTTTGATCAATGATAGAACGATCAAATTTTCAATTAATTAAAATTTCAACATTGGTTTCGTTGTTGAATGAACACTGCTACAAAATTGCTATTGATAAAACCGTTAACAGCGTTAAACAATTGACGTTTGAACGTTTACTTTATCGTTCAACGACTGAACTCGTATACTTTTCGGTTAGCGACCTGCCACACGACTCTCAACCTCGACTTTAACTTTAACATGAATTATGCTCTTGCTGACTACGAGGATTACCCCTTTCTAGTTGTTCATGAGTTGGGTATGCCACATATGAAGATGCCAGCAGAAACTCTCAGACCGGAAAATGAAGTTCTAACAGAGAACATCTGATAAAAAAATAAGGTCGACCTAAGGGAATGTGAACAACTGAACATGCGCTCTGAGAGATCAGTTCTAGCAGACTGGTACACTGACCGTACAATCTTCATATTCTCAATTACGAAAGAACCAAATATGACGATGATGACGACGAAAAAGACAAGACTATCAGGACTATATATGCCACTGGCATATTTCAGTGGCACAATGCAGTCGACAGAAGACAAATTGGCGAAGAAACTATACAGTTTAAAATGCACCAGAACTCTCACTCACTCTGCTGCCGAATAAACTATATATTCGCGTTTGAACCGGCGATCAGAATGACAGTCACAGGTCTGGCGAGCTCGGCTGTCCAGTCCATCAATCCGTCCAGAAAGTAATTCGGTTTCACCATGCAGCGTATATGCGAAGAACGGACGTCATATTATGCAAACAGTGACATTTGAAATTCCACGCGTCAACCAAAGGACACTAAACACCAAGCGGAGCGCAGATGGCCAACGCCGTCTAAAAGGTTATATATAATCAAGGAAAAAAGATCACGACAACGACACCATCGTCGGCGTCGTCGTCGTCTTCACCTTCGTCGTTATCATCATCTTCGTCGTCGTTGGCGTTTCCTATTGAGAGGATAGCAACCGTTTTTCTTTCTGCATGCATATAATTCAAGCCGACCCACCTGATATCATTAAGACTTTTGCCGTTTGTTCCTATTAGACTATAGAGATGCTGATAATGACAACCAGGAGCGTAGCGACGGGGGTTATATCGGTATATATTTCCCCCAAAATCAGTATATACATTATGCAGTATATATTGGCCTAACACACACACACACACACACACACACACACACACAATATATATATATATATATATATATATATATATATATATATAGCAATATATACCCCTCCAACTCAATTTATAGCCCCCAATAAAATTCCTGGTTACGTCCCTGATGACAACAGTGTCAGTTGCTTAAACAGGTCCAAGGGTGGGTGGATAAAAAAACGGGTATCGCCCTATTTTATTGTAAATATTGACACAACCCCTGGGTCAAAATGCATGAAATTTGGTGTACTTCTGCTGTATCATATCCTAAACAAAATGGATGGACAAAATGTCAGCGGTCAAAATGTCACGGTGTAGGGTTAAGGTTAGAGTTAGGATTACATTTTGTCCGTGACATTTTGTACGTTGACATTTTGTCCCCATGACATTTTGTCCGTGAAATTTTGTCTGCGAACATTTTGTTCTAGCATCCCTGAATGCAGCCATTGCAGTTTCTCTTTCGAATCCCAAAGTGCAGCGGCACCATCTAGCGAAAACCAGACTATATGGGTAGGATGTATTGTTTTAAAATAAGAGCTACTATGGTTATTTGCTAAAATTAGTAATCACTACAAAGGTATTAAATGTCAGTCTGTCATGCAATAATAAATTTCACTTGGACTTTCCTGTACCTGTGGCGTGTCTTCCAGGGCTACACATTAATTTCTAAACAACTGTGATTTTGGTTCCCATACGGACAGAACGTAGACAATTAATCATTGCCTTGCTGTTTCTCGGTCGTAACTTGTGCTGTCGACTTTCGTTTGCCGGTGTCGTAAAATTTATTTCTACCATAAAATTATTTCCTGGGCGGAACCTACGGTTGCTAGGGAAATAAAATTATGCGGCATACGTATAAATTTATTTCTGTATAAGTTTATTTCATCCTATCAAAACAATATCTGCAAATAGCTATATGGCATATGGTTGGTGGTAGATAATACATTTATTTCCTACACATAACTATATATTCTACTGTTGGTGGGGAAATAAAATTATAGCCGTAATAAATTAATTTTCTACACATAACTTTTTAGCCTACTGTTAGTGGTGAAATCAAAATTATAGACAGTAATAAATTTATTTCCTATGCATAACTTTATAGCCTACTGTTAGTGGGGAAATAAAATTATAGCCGGTAATAAATTTATTTCCTACACATAACTATCTAGCCTACTATTGGTGGAAAAATAACAGCAAACATCGGGAATGTTACTCGTACATCCTTCTATCAGCTCCGGCGGATTAGAGCGATCCGACGATACCTTCCATTGACAGCAGTGATTCAACTCGTCCGATCCTTCGTTCTTACTCGGGTAGATTACTGTAACAGTATTCTCCTCGGCCTCCCGGAAGTACAACTGAACCGCCTGCAGATGATTCTGAACGCGTCTGCTCGTATGATCTACGGAGCTCGATGGGGTGACCATGTCACCCCCTTGCTAAAAGACAAGCTCCACTGGTTACGTGTTACAGAGCGAATCACCTACAAACGATGTTGGATGACTTTTCGCGTACTCAACGACCATACTTGCCATAAAATATTTAACCGAACTTCACCATAGGATCATGCTAACAGAGCGTCGCCTTCAGCTGAGGTCAAGTACTCATCCACCTGGCAATTCCTCCCCCGTCAAAGACGGCCAAATTTGGAGAAAGATCCGTCACTCGTGGAATCCAATTTTATGGAACTTGTTACCAGACGAAGTAACTAAAGAAACGAAGCCTGATTCGTTTGCAACGAGACTAAAGACACACACTATTTAAGATCTCGTATAAGTGTAATGTGTGAAATAAAAGCGCTTCCAAAGCCTGACTTTAAATAAGCGCTATATAAGTTGACATATTGACATATTGACAAACGTCGCGTGACCAGCCAAACCTGTGACGTCACACGTGCAATACCTTATGGTTCCACCCATTTAATTGCTTCAAGAATTGCCATTGGCTGCTTGCAAAGAATTCCCAAGTAGGAAAAAATATGATAGTTGCTGCTACGAGAGGGCGGTTCTGATCTTGATTGACAGACTATCTGCCGACCAATCAAAATGTGACCAGGAAATCATTTTATGGGGTAAATAAATTTATACGACACCGGCGTTCAAGACTCGTTCTACTTCACGCAAACGGAGCGGAAAATAGCAGAGTGGGTCACGCGCCACTGATTGAAACCTTCAGTTACTAAGTTTAGCAAGCAAACCACTGTAGCTCGTATATTTTGATGAGCGCGTCCTATTCCTAGCCTGTGATTCGCTAGGTGGCGTCGCTACACTTTGGAATTTGAATGCAAAACTTAATTTGCTGCATTCAGGCTACAACACCGCAAAAGTACGCCACGTCCTATGCATTTTGACCCAGAGGTGGTGAAAATACTTGCAATGAAATAGAGTGGTACGGGTTTGATTGGACTACTAAGTACAGGCCTATATAGGCACCCCATGCAGTACATAGTGCATCCCTTCTGCGTACTAAGATAACTGTGCCACGAGAAAAGCGCGCTTTGACAAGAAACCAGTAGTGCTGCACTGACCTAGTCATAGCGTCCGTTAAAACTGTCTTATTTTCAAAAAGCATTCGATAAACCTAAAGATGCTATTCATTGGAATTTATACAACGTAATATTGCCTGTGTCGTTATCAAACCCTTTTTACACGAACCTTGATCATGGGAGCTAGGACAAAATGTCCGCGGACAAAATGTCATGGGACAAAATGTCATGAGGACAAAATGTCAGCGGACAAAATGTCAGCGGACAAAATGTAACACTAACTCTAACCTTGACCCTAAACCGTGACATTTTGTCCGCGGACATTTTGTCCGCGGACATTTTGTCCGACCACGTGATCATGTGGTAATCAGATCTGTTTGCTTGATCAAGTGGCGCTTTCCGATGAAAGAGCCGACTACAAAGGGCTGCACCTCACAGCGAGTGAGACAGCCATTGCCTATTGTGGTGTGGGGAGCAGGGTGCGATTTGTTACCTGGAGCAGTGGGGGGAACATTCGAGAGATATGACAAGCAGTGGGGAAACATAACGTAAATATGGCCAAAAAACTAAAGAAACACACATTTTTAAATTGACATTGGAATATAACGTCATAATAAAGTGATAAAAAATTTTTTTATTTGTTGGCCCTGAAAAGGGCCGTTTTAAAGAGGATTTCAGATGATTTGCTACGGGAGCAAGTGATCAAAATGCCCCCTCAGCCTTCACACATGCCGACAAGCGCTTCTTCACTGACAGTATCGACTTCTTGATCGGGTTCTCAGGCAAACTCTTCCAGATATTCTTCAGCACAGTCTTCAACTCCGTGATGTTCTGTGGCTTTGGCTGATACTTTTGATATCTGTCGAGCATGATTTTCCAGACGTGGAAGTCAAGTGGATTGATATCTGGGGAATTGGGTAGCCAGTCATCTTTCTTGATGAAATCTGGACAATTTTGCTCCAGAAAATCCTGGGTCCTGAGAGCAGAGTGGACAGGTGCAGGTCTTGCTGGAATATAAAATCTTCTCCAAGCAAATCATAACAATTGCAGCCAATCATAATGCTGCTGTGTTTATCTGTTGGCCGTAATTAACCCTTGACCTTGTCTGGTGCGATGACAACGACGCCATTTTAGACTTTAAAATGATACATTTTATTATGACGTTATATTCCGTTGTCAATTTCAAAATGTGGGTCTCTTTAGTTTTTTGGCCACATTTCAGAAATACTAAAGATATCAGCATGAAATTTGGCAATTACATCAGAAACATTCCCAGGTATATGGCCTATAAATTTCATTTAAATAGCTACACACGAGGCAGAGATATTAAATATCATAAAGGGGACAGTTTTTACTTGTTCATCCCGTATAACATTATTGCCCCGCATAGAAATTGTTAAATTAATATAAAAACACTGCTATTTACTTTTACTTTGTGGAATTTCAAAATCGTAGTCGGGTTGGGAATAAAGTGGGGTTTGGAATAAATTTTAACAATCACACGACAAATCACAAAATGTTTTCTTCTCGGCTATTAAATAACTTTTTCAACGTTGCAAAATAAAAGTGAAAATCTTTGAAAAATATTAAATATCTTTTCCCATAGACAAACGGTTCAAATATCTTTACATATACCACTGGTCCACTGTGACTGTTGTCCGATCAGTTGTCTGCTGTTCGACAGAACATATTCTAGAATTTCAGTCGATCGTGCAATGTGTGCGTGTGTGCGTGTGTGTGTGTGACGTCCCTATTTCACGCTTTGGCTTATCGAGAATGAGAATAAAGAGACGCTTAAACGTCGGCGAACGAGTGAAAAACAGTGAAAGAAACGGTGAAAGCAATGTTAAAAAAACGGCTGGCTTATTTTTCATGGTGGGCCTGGAGCTTCAGCCCCCTCAGCCCCGCCTTAATATTATGGCCTTGAATGTATACCTAGCCAAACGGCTAAGAAAGCGAAGGAATTGATCAAGTGGCAATGATGACAACTGCTCGACTGGTCAGGAGACAGCACCAGCACGAATCCCATTGAAAGCGTTTGGACGTTGCTTAAGGACAACATTAATTTTTAAAAACAGTCTTTAAAACCAAGTGCCAACTCGTCTAGAAGAAGCCTCTATATGCGTCGTTCCCTAATCTGCAGCGGCAGCAGCAGCAACAGAATCACTCCAGGTTTGTGATCCTGGAAATACTAAACTCGCAATGGATGGGAAAATTACTGAATCGGTTATCCTTACTTGACTTCTGTGAAACTACCATTTCTTTTATCCGCAGATATTAAGTTGCAAATAAAGTTGCAGGTGACCCAATTAAGCCACGACGTCGCTTTATTTTTTATCTTTTACGCGAGATTTGCTAAAAAAATCAACTGCACGAGAGAGAAAAATCCTTAATAATTAATTTGGCCAGCACCGTATATTATACCTGGATCAATTTGCAGACGAGAATATTATAGAAAACCGATCTTTCTCTTCTCAGCGTCTGTCTTCCCTAACATAACCGCCCATGATTCCTCCTCCTCCTCCTCCTCCTGCTCCTCCTCCTCTCCTACTCCTCCTCCTCCTCCTGCTCTTCCTGCTCCTCCTCCTACTCCTCCTCCTGCTGCTTCTGCTCCTCCTCCTGCTCCTCCTCCTACTCCTGCTTCTGCTCCTCCTCCTCCTCTCCTACTCCTCCTCCTTCTGCTCCTCCTCCTGCTCCTTCTCCTCCTGCTCCTCCTCCTGCTCCTGCTCCTACTTCTCCTCCTCCTCCTCCTCCTCTTCTTCCTCCTCCTCCTCCTCCTCCTTCTCCTCCTCCTCCTCCTCCTCCTCCTCCTCCTCCTCAGAGCTACAAAGTATATAGATGCAAGCGTCAAGAAGAATTACCGAGCGGCCGGTATTTTTTGGGCGACGGAGGTTGTGACGCCGACCGGTCAATACGATCCGTCCTCTGCAGCCTCCCGGTGCGTTATATTCGCATCAAACTTGCCGTGCACGGGCTCTCCCTTCGGTTACTATGGGATCAGAATTCTAAAAATAATTGTCAATTTCCCAGGGGAAGCGACGGAGAGCAGCGCCATGAACACAGGCCCGCGCAGCAGCAGCAGCAGGTTCAGCATCCTGTGCAATTATTGACGTCTCCAGACCAGGCGCAATAAAGCATTTGAAAGCGGCCGGAGGGGGGGGCTTTGCTTTAGATTGTGGCGTATGCGTTGTAGTCGTCAGTGCTTTGCACTTTGACACGTGAGGGTCAGAAGCTAATACGTACAACGATCGCCGGTATTACGCTTTGATGTCACACGATGCCAACGTACACAAAGGTAATAATGGTGAAGGTTCATCCCAGGGACTGTTTTAAGAAATAATTTATCACTGCACTAAACTCAGAAAATGTGTGGACATCCGCGCCAAAAAAAAACAAGCAGAAAAGGGTCGTCCGGAAAATTTATCACTGCACAAAGCACGCAGAAAATTGAACTTTACCACTGCACATTTTCATTTTATCACAGCACATTTTGTGTATCACTGCACGTTAAAACAGGTCCTGGAACTTCATCCGTAGGCTCAATTCCCATCGGAGCCGGTACTGATCCAAAGTTTCATGGCCATCAGCCCATCGGTGGCCAAGCCATTCATCGGTGGACGGTGGACTACAGCCTCTTCCGCCGAACCTGTGGTTACCTTCGCAAAGTTTGCCATTGCTGCTCGTTTTACCAATGCAATTGAATGAAGGCTGGGTCAACGTCGGGGTTCCTGCGAGTCTTGAGCTCGCTTCGGTCGACTCTACAGTCCAATGAGGTTACCACTCTTCTATCTTCCCGCCCCGTCTAAAGTGTGCATTCAGAGCACGTTGTTCCTGAAATATGTTGCTTTGTGAGGAAACAGGAGGTTCGGTGATATTCGCATGTTGCCTTTACAAAGGACGTCGTCGGCATGTCGCATATCTTGTACAGCTATCAGACTGCAGATAACGTACTCTGGCGGCTACACGGTAACTGAACGAGGCATTTATGACACTCAGTGTTAATTCTAGCCACCTTGATATTGGGGAGGGGGAAGAGTTTGAAATGTTTGGGGAACAAGATTTGTCTCTCCACGCCTTTTTTGTTTGGGGTAGAATTTCCATCCCCAAGCCAACATATACAAATTGGGGGATTTTAAAACTTTGGGGGAATTCCTCCCAAAACAGGCCTAGAATAAACACTGTATGACATTGTATGCTGCAAAGTCTTGTTGTCTATAGAAGCAAGGACAAGAAGACATAGAATGATAATACTGGAATAAATGAGATTGCACAGCAAGACCACACTGTGAATGAATGGTCAGGTGGAACATAGTGGTTCTCACACTGGACAGACCCTACTGAACCACTCTAAGCCTTAGTATAATAATAATAATAATAATAATAATAATAATAATAATAATAATAATAATAATAATAATAATAATAATATAATAATAATTATTATTATTATTATTATTTTCGTCATCATCATCGTCATCACCATTATCATAATCATCCAGAAATGCAAAAGATATATTGTACACAATGTACAGTACATGGCAATAGAGAAGAAAGTGTCCATGTTTCCACGCGGGCACAGATCCAAATCTTGGTCCTGCGATTCCCAAATGCTCTCTAGTAGGCCTACCTTTTGATGCACCGTCTTTGAACAGCGCACAGCAACAACGCCTATGCACTGAGCACGATTTTATTTTTCCCAATAAGCAGTGTGAGTGATGCGCTTGCTAACAGTTCTATTCAAACTGCAACAGACATCACGGTGTCCTGCATATAACATGTACTCAAATCGATTATATCGATCTGTGAACAGATAGGCCTATAGATATTTCCGTTTTACAGAAACTGCATAGCTTGGTTTTCCACGGCAGCAACCAGGGACATATTAAGGCGGTAGCTGAGAGGGCTGAAGTCCCAGGCCCACCATTAAAAAATAGGCCCACCGTTTTTCAAGCGGCGACCTTTTAATCATCTTTATTCGTGACAAGCACAGCATAAAAAGTAGTACACAACCAGTAGTACACAACCAAGGAAAACACAAATCAACTGAACAAAACTAAATAATAATAATAATAAAATAATAATAATAAAATAAACCTAAAAATAAACAAATAAACTAAGAACAAACTTTACACAGTACAGCCTCTGCCCTCAGACAAATTCTAGTAATGCACTGAGCAAAGTACAGTGGCTTCTTCTCATATCTATTAACAAAGGATGCTTGTCGCTTTTCTACAATAGCATGCATACTATCCAAACCCGTCAGGACTCTGATATACTCGACATTATCTGCCTCACATGTTTTAAAAATTTTGCACACAACTACTCGAATCAGTCTGTCAAGAGCATTAAGAATACTTTTGTTTGGAAATGTGGCTTCCATACCATACAATACAATAGGTAGACAATAGCTCTTTACCAGGTTAACGCATATTAATTCTGAATTTTCAGGTGCTCTGCTGCGACTATACAAGCAATTAAACGTGCGGAAAAATTTTAATTTAGCTTCTGAAATAGATAACCCTTCGTGCCTGCCCTTTTTAAGTGTCACCCCGAGATACCTAATTTCCTCCACAAATGGCAAGAGCAACACCATCCAGGACCAATACAGCACATGCGATATTGCAACGTGTCCCAACCCTCATCACCATAGATTTCTTCGCATTAAATTTCAAATCCAAATCCACAAAGTCATTGGTGCAAATATCCAGCATGTGCTGCATACCGGATATAGAGTGTGACACCAATAAGATATCATCAGCATACAATAAACATCCAACAAACAAATCATTGATATAGCAGCCATATCCAGAATTTTGCAAAAATTAAAATTACATCATCAATATAAACAGCAAATAGCAAAGGCGAAAGAACCCTCCTTGTCGTACCCCAGCCACTACAGTAAAAGATTCTGATAAGGCATTACCCCATCTAACCATAACATTACATTTGGAATACCAGTTGAGTAAAACTTCAATGAAATACCAAGGGGTTTTCCTTTGTATTAGCTTCAAAAACAGCCCATAGTGACTAATTTTGTCAAAAGCTTTCCCTTATGTCAAGAGCAGAAATGACAGCTGTGCATGAATTTCTATTGAGATAACTTATTACCCCCTCAATGTGTATAAGGCATCTGAGCATCCTACCCCAGTTTTGAACCCAAACTGCAGGTCAGAGCTCCCAAAAAACCCCAAATTTCCCCAGTAATACATGCTCAAAAATCTTAGACACTACTGGACTCAAGGTTATGCCCCTATAATTGTCACACCTTGTAGGGTCTGCTGTGCAATTTTTAGCAGAGGGATCATGATACCATTACCAAAACCTTCTGGCACATATCCTGCTTTCAACATTAGATTAAACAAATGAGTTATACAAGATAATACAATTGGGTGTGCATACAGTAAATGTTCTATAGTTATCCTGTCAAACCCGGCTGCTTTGCCCAGCTTAATTTTACTAACTGCTATGCCCACTTCTTCAATTGAGATCACAGGACACTCTATACTCTGACTCCTATAGCCTGAGTAACAGCCCTCAAACTGCAGTTTGAGATTATCGTGCCAACTACTGTCATTGGGTGTGCAGGCAGATCGAAAGAAATCTGCAAATGCATTGGCAATTTCAGGTTCAGTACAGGACCCATCCACAGTTTTAGCACAACTATTACTCCTTCCCCAAATTTATTTTTCCAGGACTTCCAAAAAACATAGTAAAATCTTTTTGCATGAGGGCATCATTCAATGTATCACTAAAATAATTTTTATTGTCCCTCTCTTTCTGCTTTATAGGCCTAGCAGACTTATACTCTTTTATTTGCTTGTCAGAGATTTTCAAGATTTTCAGTGAAGACGGCAGGAAATTTTACAAGGGGCAATTTTCAAATTATGGAAGCCACGACCTTTTCTTGCTTCTCAGCCCCAGGCCCACTCGGACCTTAATTCAGTCCTGGCAGCGACTATCACTTTAACACAACGGTTCTCAGACTTTTAGGATTTCTTGCGTGATGGTCCTTTAGAAAAAATTTTGATGACTCGCGGACTTTTACCAAATTTGAATTTTAAATTGACTGTAATTAATACATAGGCGATTGTCAGTCAATAGGTTTTGTCAGTCAATTGTTAATTAATCAGAGAATTGCAAATCCCAGTCATGAAATTTAAATTCAAATGCCTAGACAGACAGACGAGCAGATAGAGACAGAGACAGACTAGCATTTCTGCAATATTCCCATTATTTTGGACAGAATAACTTCTTTTTATCTCTTTTGTCCTCCACAACGGATCTTATACTCGGTCTTCGTGAAATGAATAATTCTGAATTCTTGTTTGTTTTCGAATCCAGGTCAATGCTGTTGCCGCTGAATCAGCCGCAGCAGAAAATAAGCCTTTATATGGCATTAGATCACGCGTTTGTTCAGAGCGCTCGGCAGAATCTGTCACAGGTATAAACAGAGCGTCGTGATATATATATATATATATATATATATATATATATATATATATATATATATATATATATATACCGACCCAAATTACGCTAATTGGCAGTCACTGAATCTCTGACAACCGGGTCTTTTTGAATGTTACAGTATTCTGTTGAAAGACGGATGGGAATGAAACTGGCGTCGATTCGGTCGCCAGAAAAACGCAGCGAGTAATATTGGGCGCCGTTTTAAATCGCGTCGGTATAGGGATACATTCGCAGGTATAGGGGATACTGTTGAAATCTCGACGGTTTCGTCGTTAAGTGGTCAGCAAATACAGATGACGACTAAAGGGAAAGAAAGAAAGACAGACAGACAGACAGAGACAGACCGAAAGACAAAGACTTGAAAGGAGAGTGACAGTGAGAGACGGGAGAGAGAGGGGAGAGGGAGGGAGACAGGGTATACAGACAGACATACAGAGAGACAGAGAACCATACACACACATAGAAACAGAGAAAGAAACATGCATATATATATCGAGAGAGAGAAGAGAGACTTAAGAGAGAGAGAGAGAGAGAGAGAGAGAGAGAGAGAGAGAGAGACAGACAGACAGACAGAAACAGAGACAGAGAGAAGCAGAGTGTTCTTCTAGTTAAGCCACAGAGAGACAGAAATAGGCAGAGATAAACATACAGAGTGACAGAGGGATAGGGAGTGGGAGAGGGAGAAGTATGTCACAGAGAATGCATAGAGCTCCTTCCATTAAGATATATATATATATATATTATCAATATTCTACTGTATATGGGCTCTTTATGCAGCGAAACCAACAACTCATCCGTTTAAAAAGCTTAGACGCAAACAAGAGATTAAATTCACTATCAAGTGTACATTGAAATGATTCGCCCGTAACGTCTCGTTGCAACTGCTAAGCTGCTTTTGCATCATTTTTTAATCATAAAAGAATGCTGATATATTTACAGTCTTGAGTTTTGTCTTTTCTGGATCTATTACACACACAAAGCTTTTGGTCTTCTCCTTTTCAATTTATTAATCATTTCACTTGGATGACTTCAATCAATCATTCAATCCGTTTATTAGTATCAAAGTCAAAGCCAAAGATTGTCAATATCACAATTCAAAATAGGGAAAAAATTGTAAAGACAAATGCCAAAATATATAAAATTTCGATATTTGATAAGTTAAATATTTGATATTTTAAAATTGACGTTAAATGATTATAGGATACTAAAGGGAGAAGCAGGAGAAGAGAAACATTTTCTGTCCAAGGCCTGCTTTCCCTGTGAACCGATATACCAGATGCAAACAATTTCAAATACATGTATAGTCTAGATACAAATGCAATGTTCTGTATAAAGAAATAATTATGATTGTACAAATACGATTATTCTATATGCTACAGAGTGCAAATTTTAACATATGTTGCATAGTTGCATAGTGCATAGACTTTTTTTCGAATCTCTCCACTGTCTACCAGCTTTGTACTGATTGAATATAACTGCTAATTGCTTTTAATGACTGCCTTACAGCAGACTCCATGGTTTAGCCTTGGAAATGCGACGTTAGCCTGCTCTCATTCGAGCGAAACTTAAATCTCTTTTGAATCTTTTCCTCTGAACCGAAAGCATTACCCTTTCAGCAAACCTCCTGACACCAATTACCAATTCAGTGTTTAATCTAGGCCGTTTCCGGGGGGATTGCCCTTTCCCCCACCCGGAAATTTCAAATTCCCCCGGAAATTTTGGCATACTACATGGACTAACAGCGGCCGGCCCCTAGCAGAATTCTCCCCCGGCTTTGTCAGTTTTCTCCCCGGCTTTGTCAGTTTCCCTCGGAGTCCAGGAGTCTAGATTAAACACTGCACCAATTCTATCATCATCATCACCATCACAATCATCATCATCGTCGTCGTCATCATCATCATCGTCATCGTCATCATCATCATCACCATCACAATCATCATCGTCGTCGTCGTCATCATCATCATCGTCATCATCATCATCATCATTTTCATCATCATCATCATCGTCATCATCATCATCATCATCACGTGCCGACTTCGACTTGACGGTTCTTAGTGGCTATCTGTCTCCATCTCAATCGGTCCTCGGCAGTTCCTTTCAGCATTCCATTGTGCAAAAGCTTCAAAGGATTTAGAACTTTATGGCTAGTGCCATTAGTAAAACATCGAAGCGCTAACGTCTTGCACACGTTCTTTGGACAGTTTAACTCCGCAACTCCGCTGAACACAGAATTGCCTTGCGACCAGTGTTTTATCCAGACTCCACGCCTTTGGGGAGAAATTGAGGCTTTCGGGGGGAGGGGAAATCGACTTGGTTCGAGGGGAAAAGACACAGTTCAATGCAAAATTTGTGTAAGTGCCGAGGTTTTTGGGGGGTAATTTTGAGGGTTTTGAGGAGGGAATCTCCCTCCTAACAGGCCTGTATAGAACACTGCTTGCGACGACGAACTATTGATTTCCAGAACATTATAACAGACTGATCGGACTGAATATTCGATTTCGACATTAATTCGCCAAAGACATTTGTAATGAACTAAATTTCCAGGTTACTGAACTGTAAGAGTTTTCAGTTTTAGGCTTTAAAATCTGGAGCTACCTAGCTCTGTCTGTCAGATCTTCCAACGAACTCAATACTTTCAAATATAGACTTAAGCACATCTTTTCCCGATGACATTTCCTCAGTGGTCTGTCCTGCTGTTTTCCACTCTGACTGATCTCTGGAATGGTCTGGAATACCATCGAGTGATACCTTTAGAGTATTACAATTGGTGCCATAAAAGTGCATAATTACCTCCCCCGCCGCCCATGGTTTAATCTAGGCCGTTTCCGGGGGAAAATTGTCCTTTTCCCTCCGAAAATTTCAAATTCTCCTAGGAAATTTTGGCATTCTACATCAACTAACTGCAGCCCCTAGCTGACTTCCCCCGGCCCTGTCAGTTTCCCCCCGAAGTCCAGAGTCTAGATTAAACACTGTCACCGCCCAGTCATCGTCGTCATTATCGGAACAGACCCACCTTAAACTTTACGCGTAAAGAAGTGATGCATTTTCCATCTTATTCGGTCTCTATAAAGTTTTTCGTATTCTTCCTTTCTCGTTTCTTTTCCTGGAAGAAGCTTCTTTGTTTCAAGATGGCGTCTCCGTTACGTCAGATTCCGGTCTTCCCAAACGCCGGCGATAATAAAACTGCGCGTGAAATTCAGCTCTCGGAATCCTTAGTCGGTTGCTGTTGCTTCTGCGAATGCAACAACAGCACGACAACACGTGACAACGAGTGACGCTTTGACAACATCGGCAAATGTCCGTCTCGGCTTCTGAGCAGCGCGCAAAGAGTGCTCTAATGCTCCCGTCCAGACGTCATCGGCGCTATGACGTACCAACGCTCATCCGCTCTCTCTCTCTCCCTCCCTCCTTCTCTCTCTCTCTTTCTCTCTCTCAACCTGTCTCTGTGCCTCCCTCCCTCTCTCTTTCTCTTTCTCTCTTACCCTGTCTCTGTGTCTCCCCGTCTCCCTGTCTCTCTCCCTGTCTCCCTCTCTCTCTCTCTCTCTCTCTCTCTCTCTCTCTCTCTCTCTCTCTCTCTCTCTCTCTCTCTCTCTCTGTTTTTCGGTCTATTTCTCTGCATCTCTTTATCTGTCTGTCTTGTCTTTGTCAGCCTGTTTCTCTTTCTCTGTCAGTCTGTCTGTCTGTCTCTTTCTCTGTCAGGCTGTCTGTCTCTCTTTCTTTCTTTCTTTCTTTCTCTCTCACTCTCTCTCTCTCACTCACTCACTCTCTCTCTCTCTCTCTCTCTCTCTCTCTCTCTCTCACACACACACACACACACACACACACACACTCATCGCATACACATTATGTGACGACGCAACGAAAACAGACGATTGTGGATTGTGTTACTACCGTGGTTGCTTAATATCTAAGCCTCCTCCGAGTGGAAAAGATCGGATATACGCAAGTCTGTTCCGATCTTCAATAATATTTACTCATTTCGGAGTTTTTTAGAATCGCCGATTTAATCATTAGATTCTGACAAAGTACAGTAAACTTCCGTTAACACGTGCTCGGATGACAAAGTAGACCAATCATTTTGACGGGTGGAGACTCGTTAGGATGCTTTCCACTACAGAACGTTCTATTGACCAACTGGATGATTAATAGATTATCCCCTTCTTCTGAAACCCGTGTTTACTCACTGAACAGTTATCGCTGAAAATAATAAGTATTCAGCATTAATATCCACTACAATCTGGGTCATCATTACTCGATGGGTCAAATGGTCAATTAGTCAATGGGTTTCGACCAAAGACCCATAAAACTTTTATGATAAAATTTCTAAGACCTCAGGGTGGGGGTGTTAATCATGCAGCATATGAACTTTTAAGTACACGTTCATTGACACCTTTGTTATGTCCACATTCGGCGGAAGATGGCAGAGTGGGTTACGCGCTGGAGCGGCAGGCTGACGGAGCGGGTTCAAACCCCGTTAGCGCCCCCTAGTGGCTTTCACACACAGGCAGTAATGCCTCCTTCTCCTCCTCCTCCTCCTCCTCCTCCTCCTTCTCCTCCTCCTCATAAGCCACTTTAAACCATGCTAAGTTTGCGTCTACACAGTAGCAATGACATTGCTCTCTAGATTAATCACTTTTCCTGTTGGTCAAAACTTTGAATGGGTTTTTCTGTGGTATTTTATCACAGAGTAGTTTGCATGCTTCTATTTTTTTGATTGATGGATGTCTATCAACAGTTTTGACAAGGCCTAATCAGTGGTGGTTCCACAAGGGGGATCCGTGGGTGGGTCCACCATGCCCCTATTGAATGCTTGGCCCCCAGTGGCCCCCCTGTTCGGACCTATACTTGCTATACTGCATACCTATCACCAAATGGTTGGCCCCATGCTTAGAAGTTGCCACACCCAACGACCCCCCATTTGCCAAATCCTGGAGCCGCCATGCACTGGACCTAATCGATTTGAAAGGCTGTTATAGGTATTTAATTGCTAATAATCAATGATTCGTAGGTCACATTAGGTCAAGGACCCCAATAGGTCGTGGGTCGCTTTGAGTTCAACCCATTGCCATCTTTGCGGCTAATTTTCTTGGACGACGATTCTCGTTTTCTTATCATTCGTCGGATCCGTGATTGTATCAGTTTTCTAATGAATGTAACGATGATCCATCGCCTGCTGCCTCTTCTCCTGCCCCTATATCTCCTCCTGATCAGCGCTTGAGTTCGTAATGTTACTCGGCTGAGTTACTAAATCTATTGTCCGAGCATGGGGGCCCACAGAAGTTTTTCTCGGGGGAGGGGCACAAATGTCACGGTTAAGCCAGATAAATTTTTCCAGGAAGGAAAAACACATTTTAACACAAATGTCACGGTTAATATTTTAGCAAGGTTTTTCAAATTTCAAGCAAGGTTTTTCAAATTTCAAGCAAGGTTTTTTTCAGATTTTAATGTGATATATTGGTATTTGCATTTTCCGGGGGGGGCAAGTGCCCCTCTTGCCCTAATGCGCGGGCGCCCATGTGTCCAAGTCACGACCTCAGTTGGAGCGTCCGTTCGTTGTGTGTGCGTTTGTGTGTGTGTGCAGTGGCGTAGGGAGGGCGCATGGGGACAAACCGCTACAGGCGACACTATAGCCCTATAGGAGCGGCATTTTCGGTTTTTAAAGAAAAGGAGGCAAACAGATTAAGGCCAGTACGTAAGAATTGCTAGTAGTGTCAAGTTATATATATATATATACATATATATGTGTATATATATATATATATATATATATATATATCAGTGATGGGTAATTGCCTCTTTTTATCTAATTAATTAGAATTAGAATTAGTTAAAATTTTACAATTACAATTAGAATTAGAATTAGCAAAATTACACAACTAATTAATTAGAATTAGAATTAGAATTAGATACCTTCTAATTTAATTAAAATTAGCAATTAGAAGTGCAGTACTAAAAATTGTGATGCATTTTAATGTAACGACAAAAATTAATTTCATCCTCCGTAATCCAGATTATTTCATAATTGCATTTTGCAAGTAAAAGTGACTCAATCAAAGTATCATCTAATTGATTTCTCCTATCATTAAGAATAAATCCAGCTGCACTAAATGATCTTTCAATAGCAGCAGATGTGGCCGGTATAATATGATGCTGCAAATGCAGCTGGTATAAACAGGGAAAGTTCAATTTATGGTCCTCCCGAAAAGAAATACAATTAGTGTTCATATTGGTTGGGGTATCTAAGTAACTTTGGAGCTCTTCAGTTTCTGTTGATTTCAGTAAAGTTTCTTCCATATATCGAAGTAGATCGCTGTGGGACTTAATTTGAGGTGTGGCTGATTTGTCATTGTCCAATGTCCATAGCTGGTGTAAAAGGTGTATTGCTTATCTGCTTTGAGACTGAATTTAGTTTAATAACTTTAATTTGTCCTTGAACAAAACATCCTTCCTCAGAACTCTCTATCCACTTGAGTTTGGATCATGGGTCCAAAGCACTTGACACAAGCAAGTGTGCTAATTAGGCAACTAATTGTTATTTTCAATTACAATTAGCAAGCTATTCATTAGAATTATAATTAGAATTAGCAAATTTTTTAAAGTAATTGATTAGAATTAGAATTAGACAGATAGCTAATTCATTAGCTAATTAATTAGAATTAGAAATTCAATTACCCATCACTGCGGTATATACTTCATTCCCGGGGGACTTATGAAAAAATTGTCCGGATACTTATAGAAATAGTGTGCTGCTAACTCTCGTCCGGTTCGAGGTGTGGAAAAGAACCACGGAAGGCGATTGCGTTGAAGCGTTGAATTGTAACTGACAAACGCTGGAACAAGAAACTGCCTTCCCTTTTGTCTCCGGATTGTTGAACTAATCGTATATATATATATATATATATATATATATATATATATATATATATAAGTGACGACGTTTTAAAACTCGTTGGGAATTTTCGGAAGTTGAATGAAGAGGCGCCATCAGTATGTTTTCGCCTGGGGCGCCGAATACACTCGCTACACCACTCTCTCTCACACTCTCTCTCTCACTCTCTCTCTAATATCTAAACTATCACGTGCCCTCTCTCTCTCTCTCTCTCTCTCTCTCTCTCTCTCTCTCTCTCTCTCTCTCTGAGTGAGAGAGAGAGAGCACGTGATAGTTTAGATATTTCGGAAGAAGACGAGAAGATGATAATGCGGGAACGGACACACGGATAAGTTATTCTGCTTCAAAACGTTGCTTGTGTTTTCGTTCTGTTTCTCTCTCTAGATCAGGCAACTGAAATTCGAGTATTGGCTTGATATATCGGGTCTGTAGTAATCTGATATTCCATTCAATCCAGTCGTAGAATAAATGCCTTCTTTCGTTGGACACAATTCGCCGACAGTGTCGGATTCCGAAAAGAGAAACCATTGCAAAGAAAACCATTCATCTTAGAATAATTACAATACAGAAACGGATTGAGAACCATCACCCGCTGTCAGCCAATTCGACCAATTTACGGCACACACGTTCCAACAATGTGGGGACAGATTTGTGCTGCTTGGCATGTTAAACATGTTAACGATATGTACGGGATGCAAGAGTGGTTCTACCAGTGTTTAATCTAGGCCGTTTCTTGCCCTTCCCCCCGGAAATTTCAAATTCCCCAGAAAATTTTGGCATACTACATGGACTAACAGCAGCCCCCTAGCAGAATTCTCCCCGGCTTTGTCAGTTTCTCCCCGGCTTTGTCAGTTTTCCCCCGGAGTCCAGGAGTCTAGATTAAACACTGGGTTCTACATTGGGGATGACTGGGGATGCATCCCCCCACCGCCCACCAAAAATGCGTCTTCAATGGAAGGTGATCGTCTAAACGGATTAGCCTTGATGTATATACACAAAGATTTACTCGTCCTGCCTCCCTTGCGAGGTGGAGGCGCTGCGGGAACGGTGGTTCATCGAGCGTTTAGCCGCTGTCTCGAAGAAAATCGGCTTGGCTCTTAATGTTGGAAAAACCGAATTTCTATGGGTCAGCACCTCTCGGCGAAGGACGTCGGCGAGTTGCAAACCGTTCGTGATGGGTGGCGTTGCCATTGTCCCCTCTGAGTGTGTGCGGCTGTTGGGTGTATACTCATTGACGGGACTCTGTCATTTGAGCCATACTTAACCCCTTAACTGGGGATCCCGGACATATCCGTCCATTTTACATTGAGTTACAGTTAAATACACGGTTAAGGGGTTAAACGATGTGATCAGGCTATGTCACTATCAATTGAGAAGAATCCGATCAGTCCGGCGATATCTGCCTGTATCCGGAGTGGTACACTTGGTCCAGGCCTTGGTGCTAACCAGGATTGACTATTGTAATAATGTCCTGTTGGGCCTCCCTGTTAGCAAACTGGAACGTCTGCAGTCTGTTCTTAATCTCTCAGCGAGGATTGTGTTCGGATGTCACTGGTGTGAGCATGTAACGTCACTTCTCAGGGATCGCCTTCATTGCCTTTGAGTCCCTGAGCGGATTGTGTTCAAGAGATGCTGGCTGACGTACAGAGCGCTGCATAACCCGTGCTGTCCGAGTACCTTGCCTCTCTTGTAAAGAGACCGCAGTGTAAAATGACAGGAGATCGTCGCTCCGCTCGAGTCGTGGGGCTAAACTTTATGTTCCTACTCCGTCCAAGACTGCTAAGTTTCGAGAGAGATCCTTCACTCGGGATAATCCTATCGTTTGGAACTCTCTTCCCGATGACATCACCATGGTTGACACTGCTGAGCACTTCATCAAGAGCCTATAAAGACGCCCCTGTTTAGGTTGGAGTATAGTTGTTGAGATGTCAAAGCGATTTTGTTGTAGGCCTCAGCCTTGTTACAGCGCTATAGAAATTGTCCATGAATGAATGAATGAATGAATGAATGAATGAATGAATGAATGAATGAATGAATGAATGAACGAACGAACGAACGAACGAACGAACGAACGAACGAACGAACGAACGAACGAACGAACGAACGAATGAATGAATGAATGAATGAATGAATGAATGAATGAATGAAAGATATGGGCGTATTTATAGACATTGTCATCGACAAATTCCCTTCCAACATTATGTTAGAAATCAAATTTTATTTCAGTGTTTATACAGGAAGGAGAAGGAGAAGATGCAACCAATTAAGAAATTGAATTGGCAAAACTCGCATCGATCAACTTAATGAAGATGGTCGCAATGACCGAACACTCGAAGCCTCTAGAGAGACATTTCCCGAGACATCAATCGTCTTTTGACTTCTTCCAAGGAACGGGAAAGTAAACCGCCTCTCCTGCCCCGGTGAATGTACGTTGAAGAGCTCTCTCTCTCTCTCTCTCTCTCTCTCTCTCTCTCTCTCTCTCTCTCTCTCTCTCTCTCTCTCTCTCTCTCTTTCTCTCTCTCTCTCTCTCTCTCTCTCTCTCTCTCTCTCTCTCTCTCTCTCTCTCTCTCTCTCTCTCTCTCTCTCTCTCTCTCTCTCTTTCTCCCCTCACTGTCTCTGTCTTTGTCTCTGTCTCTCTCTCTTTCTCTCTCCCTCTCCCTCTCTCTCTCTTTCTCTCTCTCCCTCTCTGTCTCTGTCTTTGTCTCTGTCTCTCTTTTTCTCTCTCTTCTCTCTCTCTTTCTCTCTCTCTCTCTCTCTCTCTCTCTCTCTCTCTCTCTCTCTCTCTCTCTCTCTCTCTCTCTCTCTCTCTCTCTCTCTCTATCTTTCTCTATCTCTTTCTCTATGTGCATCCATCCATCCAGCCATCCACCCAACCATCCCATCCATCCAGTGGCGGTTCCGGGAATTCTTGGCGGGGGGTAAAAAATTATATGAAGTTGAAGTTTAAAAAAGAAAGAAGAGAAAAAAGATAGCGCGCCTTGCCGGCGCTAAGACTTACCATGCAGAAATCTGGTTACAGTTTCTCAGATAATCTCAGATAATTTTCCTTAGTATTTTGCACACTATATGCTAATAAACGTTGCCGGAAAAGGCTGACAAGCAAAAAACGTCATCCGCAGTATTTTTAGTTGATTATTTTCTCAATTTACCGCAAAAATGAGTTGACAAGGAAAAAGCTTATCGCGCATCCGCGGCATTAAGTTCACTGCATTGTAAAAAAATTACAATTTAAAAAAATGTACGAAATATCAGCAAAAAACTCCTGTGGGAGGATGCATCCTCAGTCATCAACATGGTGGAACCACTACTGCATTCATCCTTCAATCCATCCGTCTGTCTGTCCATGTCCATCCACCCATCCATTCTTTCATACATTCTTTCATACATGCATACATCCACCCTTCCATTCTGATGTCCATTCATACACACATACATAGGCTGTACATGCATACGTACTTACATCCATTTCTTATTTTTAGGGTCCCTGCTCTTTCACGCCAATCTGCGTGTGGTAATTATCCTAAATTCCTAATAGATGCTAAATATGGTCATCAATCATTCCTGTGTCTGCCGTGATCGTCACTGATGATGACGTTTGGAGGGGAAGCGGACGTTTCGTTCTTATCCTCCTCAATTCCACGCTTCGTCGCTGTCTTCTTCTTCCTCCTCCTCCTCTTCCTCCTCCTCCTCCTCCTCTTTCTTCTTCTCCTTCCCTTCATCTACTTCTTCTTCTCCTCCTCCTCTTCCTCCTCCTCCTCCTCTTTCTTCTCCTTCTCTTCATCTACTTCTTCTTCTCCTCCTCCTTTTCTTCTTCACGCGGCAGCAATCTCTCTCTCTCTCTCTCTCTCTCTCTCTCTCTCTCTCTCTCTCTCTCTCTCTCTCTCTCTGCCTCATCGACCGGTGCTCGAGAGTTGTCTTGGTGCTGGGTTCGCGCGCCGCTTAAACTCTTCAGAACGTCGCTTCAGAACGTCTCCGGTCGTTCCGTCGCTCCGTCCGTCCATCCGTCCGCCATTGTTGACGGTCACGGAACCTGCATCAGACGAGCGCCGCCCCTCCTCCTGTGTTAAGCGTCCCGTTTACGACGTCGACGCGGCGTTTCTGGAGCCTCGCCGCGGTGTCTGTCCGGCCACATAACGGCGCTGCGTAAGAGAGAGTGTTACCGGGTTTCAGTAAACACTCTCGGACCCAACGGACCCAACGGCCCTCTATCGACAGCCGCCGCCGCCGCCGCCGTCGCTGCGTCGACCCCTTTCTTTCTGCTATTATATGCGTGATCGCGTCGCCCATTGTATTTGCCCAAACGTGATCTCGTTAGGAAAACATTGTTGGATCTGAGACGGCGACGCACTATCCACGGGGTCAGATTCGACCAAAATTGAACTTTTTCCGAGGGATTTTTAGTTTGTGCAGGGTTGTTTTGTACAGCATCTACTGTAGGTACCCTATATTAGAACAGTGTTTCTTAAACTGTGGGTCGCGACCCAAAAGTGGGTCGCATGGCTCAGTCTAACGGGTCGCGGGGTAGCGCAAAATTAGATTCAAAAGTGTCACTTTCTAACCATTACCACAATGTCATAAGCCTTGAAAGTCGCAAGTAGCTTAGGTTTGAAGAACTTTGTATGCCTGCAATCCTCTACACACGGCTTATATTAAAGTGATAAGTGTTTTGTCCAATTTTAATTGAGAATAAGTTTGCAGGATAGCGGCATGTTACAAAGCCGCTGAAGTGGGTTACAGTTCAAAAAAGTTTGGGAAACTCTGTATTACAAGACACACACACTACAGTTTGCAAGAGAAACTCTTGTCAGATGTTCAGGAACAGGGAGACAGACAGACACACAGACAGAGACAGACAGACATGCACGCAAATATACACACTTACATGCACCGAATTGGGCAGACTGACAGGGTGACAAAGACATAGACATATGGGTTCAAATTAGATGGATATATACTTTAACTGAAACGCATGATGTATAGGGGCCAACATGTATTTTTGTATGCATGTATGTGTGTATGTATGCATGCAACATGCACGTATTTATGCATGTATGTGTGTAGTTATGTATAAAAATGCTAAATATTGGATTTATGTAGCGCTCTGATATGATATTAATGGACTGGTCATCACCCTAAAGAACGACAGGCGCCATATAAATGTGCACTTCTCTCAGGTGCCACGGTGGACATGTTAATGCCCGAAATATACAATCTCAGTCCCCCTGAGGTAGGGGGAACGAGCTGACGGGTCGTCTAAAACAGAACCGAAGTGCTCTAATGAACTTATCACTTAAGGACGAAGAATAGCGCATTATAAAATGAAACAAGTACAGAGATATGGATATTACATATTCCCCATGCACGATAGCCGCTAGCCTTTGTTCTGAGACAGGGATGATTGAGTGACACACACACACACACACACACACACACACACACACACACAGCATGCTTAATTGATAGAGTAAAACAAGAGTGACAGACACACTTACACACACTGGAATGGAGAGAGAGAGAGACAGACAGACAGACAGACAGACAGACAGACAGAGACAGACAGCAAGAAAGACAGACAGCAAGACAGACAGCAAGACAGACTGACAGACAGACAGACAGACAGACAGAGACAGACAGACAGACAGACAGACAGACAGACAAACAGAGACAGACAGCAAGACAGACAGCAAGACAGACAGACAGACAGACAGACAGAGACAGACATAGACAGACAGACAGACAAACAGACAGGAATACATACAGACAGGGGCGTATCGACGGGGGCTATATCGGTATATATACACCCCAAAATCAGTCTACCTTAAAGTTTTTTATGTGATTTACATGTGGTTATTATGTGGTTTATATGGTTTATGTGGTTTATAGATAAGATATAATACTCACCCAAAATATTTATACCCTCCCAAATCAAATTCCTGGCTACGCCCTGCATACAGACAGATAAGAAGACAGACAGGAAGACAGGCAGACAGACAGACAGACAGAGTGTAGAGAACGAGGTGGAAGTAGACACGGATTGCGGAAAACGACGGGTGATTTTCTAAGATTTCATTATAAAAATATCAACAAAGTTGAAGACATTTTTCAGAGCTAAACCGTAAGTTATAAAATATATTCTGTTTCCTGCTATGCTAGCTTAAGTAAGTAAGTACACTCTCTAAATATGCACGCTGTACATAACAAGAGACAGAGACAGACATACAGAGACAAACAGACAGAGGCAGACAGACAGAGACAAACAGACAGAGGCAGACAGAGACAGAAACGGAGAGATAAGGGAGAGGGGGGCGAGAAAGAGGAAGTTGTGAATGCTACTATAGTAAAGTGCAAATACTCAGTGCATCCAGCACTTTCATTGATGCATCGTCGGTGGACATAATAGATAGATGATTAGATGTCCGAGACACTTAATTCCCGATCGAGTTCGGAACGATGAGCTTCTACAGAGCGAGGCTCAGCAAGTCACTGAGGAGGCGAAATAAAGAGGACGGATCTCGCAAAAATAATCTGAACATCGTTTAGCGGAATTCCTTTACAAATACTATTCCTCTTCAATGAATTCCATCATTCGAAAGAAACATTTGCGAGAATCTTTCTCTTCGATTTCGTCATTTTATTAATAAAGACGACGAACGAAGAAAAATGCAGCAAAATCACCAGGTATAGCCTAACCCGACCTGCATGACAACCCGATTTACCTGACCTGATCCAACCGACCTGACCTGACGCTCAAATGCTTCGAATTAAAAAAATAGAACACCTATTTTATTAAAAACGTATGTTATATATATATGTGTGTG
>CM030857.1:6463029-6850529 GCA_018105865.1 Metaphire vulgaris
TGACTTAGATAGACTAAAGTGTCATCAGATTTGGTAGAATTGGTGTAAGAGAATTTTTTTAGATGATAACTGGCGTAGCTAGGGTTTCACACAGGGGCGGCGCTGAAGGGGTGGTTTCGCGGGTCCTGACCCACTCCCAGCCTCGGGCAGGAGCACCCGAGAAAATCGTGCAAATCCGTAGACATTTTGTTTGGGAGAGGGGTAGTCTGAGCCGGGTCCTGGTTGAGTTCAGTGTGATAGTATTACGAGATTTCATTAGACCCACCCAGCCAAAAAAAACCAGCGCCGCCCCTCGTTTCAGATGACAGGCAACATGCTAATACAGGCAAAAAAGGCTTTACTCGGACTGATCGGGTTTAAGAGAGCGTCATTTAGCTGGCAACGGTGGTGGTGGTGGTGGTGGTGGTGGCCACCAATTCATCTGATCTATAGTACCAATTTTAATACATTCGATACTCGAATCCATTCGTTAATTTACCGTACACGGAAATAACCATTGTCCCTCTGGTGACTATTTAAGAAGGTTTCTTAAGTTGACGCTACTTTTGCTTGAGTGACGACGATGCCATAATACACTGTATGCTAACGGGAAGTTACCTGGGAATCAGTGGCGTCGCTAGGGTTGGTGTCAGCCAGTGCGGTAAAATCGTGGTGTCACCCATTTAGACTTGGGACCTCTTCTAAATCTTTCTTATTTTTCCTTCTCAAATACCGTCAAAAGCAAAAAAGGTCATGACAAGCAAAAAAAAAAGGTCATCCTTGTTTGGTGTCACCCCTCTAGATGGTGTCACCCGGTGCGGTCCACACCCCCGCACCCCCTCTCAACGCCACTGCCTGGGATGCTAGTCCTTGCCTCCTTGGCTTTGGTCCTGGCCTTAAGGAATCTATAAGGACAAGTTACAAGTTCTTGGTCCTGATCCTGGTCCTGGTCTTGGCTTGGCCTTGAGGGTTGAGTCTTTGGCTTGCTCCTGGCCTTGAGGGTTGAGTCCTTGGCCCTGGTACTGGGCCTAGCCTTGAGGGTTGGGTCCTTGCTAACATCCCTGGAAGTTACGGACTTAACGTTTTCAGCAGTATGAATTTACAGTGTGTGGTCAGTTTAACCACCATTTGTTGAGGTCTGCCTTCCACTGATGATCAACTATGTTGGTCTATTGGTTGCTATATGGGCTACTCCATGTTTAAACAGATTGAGTAATTCTTTAATGAATCATCATCATCATCAGAAGCGCGTGGCCGGCGGGGGCCGTTGCGTCACCCCTTGACCATTACCCCGCCGGATGGCACGACTCCAGAGAGTAGATGGAATCTCGCTGGTCTGGAAACGGATGTGGTCGATCCATCTTTTCCTGGGACGACCAGGACAGCGTTTCCATTATCGGTCAGGTGGACGACCGATGGAGAGGTCGACGTGGCAGCGGAGGGCTTGATGAATAGGAACTGTCTCTTCGAGGGCTGCGGCTGCGTGACCGAAAATGGCAAGGCGGCGCCTACTTATCAGTTCATTGAGTGATGGTAATCCAGTCCGCGAGGATATCTCCGCGTTGGTAATGAAGTCATACCAGCGTACTCCAAGGATCTGACGTTGGCACCTCATATGGAAGGCTTCCAACTTCCTTACTTCCGAGGCGAGTAAGGTCCAGGTCTCGGCCGCGTAGAGTAGGACAGACAGAACAAGTGTCTGGTACAGACGGAGCTTGATGGCCAGAGAGAGACGTCTGTCCTGCAGGGAGAACTTGGCAGTAGAGGCTAGGGTGATGCGTCTGGTCAGATCTTGATGACCTTGATGACAATGTCCATTGGAGGACTGCACGCTACCAAGGTATGTGAAACTGTCTACTGACTCAACACACTCCCCATCAACCACAATAGAGGAATAATTTAATGAATAACTGTAATGATCCTATAGAGTATAGACGACCGAATTGACTATGAACGAACTGCTAGACCTATACTGGCTATACTACGTGTCGTGACGCTTTCAGTAGGCTAATCCGTGTGTTGCATGCTGTGGAAATCGTCGGTAAGAGCTCTGTTGAGTTGGAATCGCTCTGATTCACCAGATGACGCAACTGGGTCACAACACGCTGCGAAATGCAAATGATAAAAATATTTTTAAAGTAAAATATATTTATAATAATAATGTGATTTCGAGTGTTTTAGGAGGCATTGGGCTGTGTGAAACCAACATATATATCTTTTATTTATATCTTTTATTTTTATGTATGTATAATTGTGTGTAACTGTATATTTTTTCTCATATATATATATATATATATATATATATATATATATATATATATATATATATATATATATAATACATAACATATTTATAGTGTAAGTCTATGCATATACAATATGTATGTACTATTTATGTACTATTTATGCATGTATGTACTACCTATATATGTATGTATGTTTTGTATGTGTGTATGTATGTATGCTTATTTATGCATGCTGCACGAGCGCTTGTGAATAAGCTGGTGCACTGCGCCAAGCTTCCGGGCAGCACTATAGGACTGAGTTGTCCATGGGTCGGTTTTCTGAACCCAAACCCAACCCAACCCATCAACTTTCCAACCCAACCCAACGCATGCAAAATTTCTGTCTGCTGACCCAACCCAACCCAACAAAACGTGAAAGAACAATAGCATGTTTAAAAAGATACATAAATTCAAGCACATATAGGCCTAAAGAGTTTATTTAGAGTCGTTACTGCATCCTGTATGTAATCCCCATCGGACTATTTCAGTGCTTTCCACTTTAGATGCCGACGGCTGGTTATCGATGCTTCGTCGTTCGAATTTTAATCTTAAGGATCCGTGAACAGCGATTGTGATTGTATATACTGTAGCTTGAGATATCGATCTTCTTGCGTCGCACGTAGGCCCCTGTATATGCCTACACAGCGGCGTGGCGTTGGCTGTCAGCGTCCGAGGCAAAAGAGGGATTGCGCCTCTGATTTGTGGCCAAATTGTTAGGGCAAACAAAAAAGTTCTTACAACTAGAATTCTATGAATTAGGAGGAGGCTGTGGATTTTTGTAGAAGCGCAATAAAGGTCTGCAAATAGAAATAAGTGAATCTCAAATGGCATCTCTTGTGATTGTGAAGAATCAATTCTATAAAATAAGATTCAAAGGAAGTACATACTGGATGAATGGTATTTAGACGCCAAAGACTGCAGATTATGAATTTCATGTCGTTTTCAATCTTGAGGACAGTGACGTATTTAGAATTTTGGTAAGGGGGCCAGCCCATGGCGAGCGCGAAGCGCGAGCCTATAATGGGGTCTGGGGACAGGCTATAGGCCAAGACCAAAGGGGACCCATGGCCCAAATGGCCCAATGGTAAATACGCCACTGCTTGAGGATCAGACTGGTTAAGTCCAGAGATGTCCATGGGTTGGATTAACCCGTTACCCATGGGTTGGGTTGGGTTGGATCAGACTTTTCCATATTAATGGTGGGTTGGTTTGGGTTGGGTCAGAAAACAAGTCATGGTTTTAGAAACTAATCAGTGGCGTATTTACCATTGGGCCATTTGGGCCATGCCCCCTTGGTATTGGCCTAGCCTGTCCTGACCCATCCATTCTGCAGCCATTCAAGTGCTGTAGTTGTCCCACGTACGTACAGAAAGTTACTCTTGGAGTAATCATTACTCCAAGAACTTACTAGCTTAGTGTTCATGATATTTTTAAAATGTCGTCTGGTCCATCTTCAAATCGATTTCACCAGACAACATTAGATTTTGAGTCTAAAACGCTTAAATTTTCAGCCTAATATGCATACAGGGCTTATAGTCACAGACCACAGAATTCCATTTTTTCTCCAATAAAGGTGGCTTGCACATTTGATGAAAAGAACATAATCATGCATATTTTCAGAAAAAATTAATCTGGACAATCTTAAAATGTCGCCCCATGCAGACCCCCATTATAGGCGAGCGCGAAGCGCTCGCCATGGGTTGGCCCCCCTTACCAAAATTCTAAATACGCCACTGAAACTAATGTATTACAGTGGGTTGGGTTGGGTCAAGTAAACCTACTGTATTATCGGTATGGGTTGGAGATTTGATGGGTTGGGTTGGATTGGGTTCTAAAAAATGGACTCATGGACATCTCTGGTTAAGTCAACGGCTACTTAACCTTTTCGCCCTGAAGATCGGCATTTAACCAATATGTTATGAGGCCGAAATATCGGCCTTACTGGATGAAAGGGTTAATAATTAAGGCCTAATTACAGTAATAGGCCCAATTCTAGACTCTGCGTTTTATGTTTTAAAAGACTGCCGCTGTAGAAATACGGTCGTTAAGGAATCGATGCTAATTCAGCGCCGATTAACCCCTTAACTGGGGACCCCGGATATATCCGTCCATTTTACATTGAGTTACAGTTAAATACCCAGTTAAGGGGTCAAAGACTTCCGCTGCTCATGCCTGCGTTTTCACATTTCCTTCCATTGAGCGTTTCAGATTTTGTTTCGTTCTCCTCCGATTCCAACGCCGGACTGAGATAACAGCGGAATCCCTTCGCCTCGGATGGATAGTCACGTGACTTCGAATGGAAAGTCACGTGACTGTGAGCGCGAGGTAGATTAAGCTGTCGGTGCTTTAAAATCTGTGGAGGAGGAGGAAGAGGAAGAAGCAGAGGAGATGAGGAAGAGGAGGAGGAAGGGGAGTAAGAAGAAGATGAAGAAGAGGAGGCGGAGGAAGAGGAGGAAGAGGAGAAGGAGGAAGAAGAGGAAAAAGAGGGGTAGAAGAGGAAGAAGAAGATGAAGAAGAGGAGAAGGGGAGGAGGGGAGGAGAAGAAAGGGGGAGGAGGAGGACGAGGAGGAGAGAAGGGAGGAGGCTGTGACGGGAATTGTTCCTCTCTCGCAGCGCGTGCGTCTCCCGTGCCGAGCCCGAGCGTCTGTCTGCCGATCGGAGCAGCGGGCGACGCTACCATTGGCCGGTCGAAACAGCGGTTCAAGCCAATTAGACGCCAAGGCAATTGAGAGGTAAGGCTTTCCAGGGGAAAGACGCACAGCTGCCTTTGCCGACGGAAAAAGAAAACTCCGGTCATTCGATCGCCTCTCCGCCGTCTAATATATCGCACGGGAGGCGTATTGGGTTTTCTGCACGTATGTGCCATCTCTCTGAAAGGTCAAAGTTCAAAGATTTAGTGCTTGCTCGAAAACTTTGGTAAAAAGAGCGCGCTGTGAAATCTAACGATCGTTTGACCTCAGGTACTCAAAGGGGTCAAATGGCTAATTGACCGGAGATCAGAACTGCGTTAATTCTCTCTTCTGCGTCATAGTAGTAGTAGTAGTAGTAATAATAATAATAATAATAATAATAATAATAATAATAATAATAATAATAATAATAATAATAATAACAACAACAAATGCATTTCGTCGGATACGATTCAAGTCACCATTTCTATGGAGACGGAGGAGGAGATGGTAGCGGAGGAGGAGGAGGAGGAGGAGCAGGAGGATGTGGAGGAAACAGAAGCCTGGGATGCTTGACCATAGGAGCAGCAGCTGCAGCAGCATCCGTTGGTTTCCCTGGTGAGGCGTTCGCCGCTCAGAGGACGTCGGTACCTTCCTCCTACCCTGGATCCTCCTCCGTGGTCTTCAGTCGCTCCGAGGTGAAACCGTCGGGAGATTCGGAACTTACTCTTCCCCGTCTACCGTTTGCTATCCAAGAACTTCTCGGAATGAAGAAACCGTCGCTGTCCGGACCAGACGAACAGCAGCATCGCGGCGACGCTACAGAGCACAGCGCCCCGGCAGCGACTGGGTCGAGGTCGACCACGTTCGACGGATCAGGGTCAGGGTCAGGGTCAAGGTCGAACGCGTTCGACCCGTCCGGACAGTACGACTCTTTTCACCGACACCTTCACTACTTCCGAGAAACCGGATGGCGCCCGGAACCAAACATCTTTCCCAACCCGGTCACCCAAAGACTGAGCTGGAAAGCGGTCGACGGAGGGGGGCGCGTGGAAGAGGGGGGACATCGTGATGGGGGTGGGAGCGGTGACACAGCGTCGTCGTGTCGCGGATTCGTCGCCGATCCAGGACTCAATTCGTTCGGATTTATGTCGGATCAGTTGTCTTCCCTCGACGTATTTAGGTCAGGTCAACCCAGCAGCGTCGTCTACGACCAGAACAGCAGCTGCTGCTCAGGTGTGTATAAAGTAACCGGCGTTTAAACCTGACATTACGGTAAATATTTTGAAATATTGTGGGTAGGGCGTAGCCAGGAATTTAGTTGGGGTGGTATAAATTAAGGGTATATATTGCTATATATATAATATTATATTATATTTATGTGTCATATATATACTGTATTTATATATGTATATACTGATTTGGGGGCGCATATATATATACATTTGTATACCTATTTACTCCTTCCTTTTGTCGCTATACGCCCCTAATTGTGGGAAATGATTTTCCAGCGCGTATCTCCGTTGCAACGTAGTGCGGCTGCTTCGTTCAGGCTGAACGAAGACGAGTCCAAGATTCTTAAGCCTATTGCTGCATGCTTATATATAACGATTAACACTATTCGTACAAGACAAAGGAAGTGGATATAGGCCATATTCTGAGAGAAGAATCAGACTTACTAAGAGAAGTACTAGAAGGAAAGATGAATGGGAAAGCACAGAAAGGGCGACCAAGAACATCGATGCTGGAGTGGATGTTCGACACTACGGAAAAAAACAAGTATTCAGCCCTGAAGATAAAAGCTCAAGAAAGAGAGGAGTGGCGACGCTGGAGTATGGAACCTGTCTTTGGACAGAGCACCTGAAGAAGAATATATATAATGATATATACCCCATCCCTCATTTATATCCCCCAATCAAATTACTGGCTACGCCCCTGGGAGCCTGGCCCCTATGAAGTGTCGTGACAACAGGGATGCTAGTCCTTGGCCTTGGTCCTGGCCTTTATGACTCTTAAGGACAAGTTTCAAGTCCTTGGTCCTGGTCCTGGTCTTGGCCTTGAAGGTTGGGTCCTTGGTCCTGGTCCTGGCCTTGAGGGTTGGGTACTAGGTCCTGGTCCTGGCCTTGAGAATTGGGTCCTTGGTCCTGGCCTTGAGGGTTGGGGCCTTGGTCCTGGTCTTGGCATTGAGGGATGAGTCATTAGTCCTGGTCCTGGCCTTGAGGGTTGAATCTTTGGTCCTGGTCCTGGAGTCCTTGGTCCTGGTCCTGGTCCTGGCCTTGAGGGTTGAGTCTTTGTTAACATCCCTGCGTGACAAATTTTAAAATCACAATTACAACTTCAACGTGAAAGCTAAACGAAATCTGTAAATTTACAATTCAACAAAGAAATTTTTAAAAACCAAAGCAAAAATCAATATTTGGATTCGGTCGGAGCGAATGTACCGAGCGATTTCCGCGGTCATTCCCTACTTTTTCTATCTCGTCAAGACTTTTGGCCCGAAAATGTCGATGTTCTCCCCCCCCCTTATATTGTAATCTTGGCTACACCACTGCCTGTCCAGAGGGATTACATTTAATGAATATAGATTAATCCGATAAAGATATAATTAGTTATAATTTTACAGATTTGACATTATGAATTCAATTAGTAAGCAAATAGCCTTCCTTTTGCAAATATCATTAATCATTATTTATTACGTAACTCTGTGCGTGTCTTCCGTGCATAACAGTTGGCGGCAACATCTATAGTAGAGGTGTCAAACTCGCTTCATATATCAAGTCACCTAAAAGTCTTTGTGGTTGTCGCGGCCCTGATTTGTACATAACATAAACACGAACTACAGTAGACCTATTACACAAAACAGTATATAAAAATGCGTGTCCAAAGATTGTTTCAAATTTTTTTATTTAATTAATATCGTTTTTTAAAAAATTCAATTTTATGTAGGCCTATATATGTAATTTCAGATGTTCATATACGTGCTTTTTGAGCACGTCTTAAATAAAGTAACTTTACTTAAGCATTAAGTTTGTTTCTTGTATTCGGCCATATAGGCCTACACGCTGGCCAAATGTAAAGCTTTCGCGGGCCGGATGAAAAACTTTCGCTAGCTGACCGTATCCGGCCCGCGGGCCGTATATTTGACACCCTGATCTATAGAGCAGTGTTTCCCAAACTGTGGGTCGCGACCCAAAAATGGGTTGCAGGACTCAGTCTAATGGGTCGCGGGGTAGCGCGAAATTAGATTCAAAAGTGTCATTTTCCAACCAATAGGCCTACCACAATGTCGCAAGCCTTGAAAGTTGCAAGTAGGCTTACACTGTAGGTTTTACGAAATTTATATAGTTTATATGCTTGCAATCCTCCGTATACGGCTTACTTCAGTTGTTACTTTCAGTTGTCAAAAAGTTTTCAGGATCGCGGCATGTTACAAAGCCGCTGAAGTGAGTTGCACAGTTCCAAAAAGTTTGGGAAACACCGACCTATAGTACTTCTAGCAATTACTCTGATTTCGCAATAACGCAAGGAAAGCGTATTCCGAATTTCCGACCATTTTGCTCTGAACCTCCAATAACAATACGGAATCTCTGAAATTGTATTGCGAAACCTTGCGGTAAAGCGATTTTGCCTTACTCATAAGATTTTCAAGACGCGTAACAAAGGTATGTTCTTGGAAAAATTTAAGAAACATAATTTTAAAGAAATTTCAAAATCAATTTTCTCCCTTTGTCTTATTTGGCAAAATGTGAATAATTCTGAAAAATATATTTGCCACATGTTTCCATTCAAATTGAATCAGAGCTTTTGTTTTGTCATGTATTCAAAATTCAGAAGATACTTTTCAATTAACGTTCGCCAGATGGCCTAAGGAAGTTTTATACTAGAGTAACTAGACGTTATTATTAAGGTCGCGGAACGCGTTACATAACCGCTGAAGAGGGCCACGTCTCTAAAATGTTTGGGAAACCCTGATCTAGAGTGTCGTCAAATGCCCGTCGTTTCAGTGGCGTAGCGAGGGGCAGAGGGGCGAAGCGCCCCAGGCGGCACTTGCTCTTGGGCGGCACTTTCGAAGTTTCTTAGATTTTTTGCTTGTCAGAGACTTTTTTGGAGAGTTCATAACGTATTTTTTGCTTGTCAGAGACTTTTTTGGAGAGTTTATGACGTTTTCCCCCTGTCAGTCAGAGACTTTTTCGGAGAGTTCATAACGTATTTTTTTGCTTGTCAGAGACTTTTTGGAGAGTTCATAACGTATTTTTTTGCTTGTCAGAGACTTTTTTGGAGAGTTTATGACGTTTTTTTCCCTGTCAGTCAGAAACTTTTTCGGAGAGTTGATAACGTTTTTTGTTTGTCAGACTTTTTCGGAAAATTGAGGGCGGCACTTTTTTCTCGCCCCGGGCGGCACTTTGCCTCGCTACGCCACTGTGTCGTTTTCATTCTGAACTTCAGATCAGATGATCAGCGATCAAAGAAGTAGCAGATAAATCTGAGGCTGTTCAATCGAAAATCTAGGCCTACTAGAGAGGCGCATCTAGAGGCAGGGGAGTACATATTTCCTCGGGCGTCGAGGTGGGGCCGCCAAAATCGGATTTAGGGTATAGCAAAAAAGCAAAAAAGTGAAAAGAAGCACAAATACAGCTGTGACGACCTATTTTGCTTTTAAGGGATTTTATGGAGTCGAGGAGGGGCGCCATCATGACTGTTTGTCCCCGGGCGCCGGATAGCCTAAGATTAATATATATATAGTCAGCGACTCGGTGACGACCTTTTTTTGGGTGACACCAACCCTAGCGACGCCACTGTTGTGCGACCAATTAAAACTCCTGTCAATAAATTTGCACTCACCTCGGCGCTACAGAAAAAGGATTTCTGTGACAACTACAATGAGTCGATTGAAGTTATTCGGATTGCGAGTTTTTTAAGCCAAAGAAAAGTTTTGGTCTTTCACTGAACATTAGGCATCTTGAATATCCCAACTGCTAATGTATATAGTCTATATACTTATGTATGTGTTGCCGCATATTGATGCTTCGGCAGTTTGCGTGAATAGATCGCGATAAACTAGAATAAGTCAGTACACACTACACAGGATTGGAACGCAAGCGGAGAGAGAGAGAGAGAGAGAGAGAGAGAGAGAGAGAGAGAGAGAGAGAGACAGACAGACAGACAGACAGACAGACAGACAGAGACAGAAACAGAGACAGAGACAGAGACAGAGGCAGAGAGGCAGAGATAGGCAGGCAGATAGACAGACATGGAGAGATAGAGTCAGAGACAGACAGACACAGACAGACGGAAACCGAGACACAGAAGACAGACAGGCAGAAACATATAGAAATATAGACAGAGACAGACAGACAGACAGAGACGGAGAAGGATGTCGAATCAATTCGCTTGAATAATCCTATTAATTTCGGTTTTTCTCGTCCGTTCATTTTGTTCGTTCGTTCGTTCGTTCGGCGTGCCTTCTTCTCTTTCCGGCCAAAGACCAGTCGGTGAACGACGTCGGTTTAGCATTTTCCGCTATAAACGCGTTCTAAACTGCGGAATAATGAATGCTGCGGCGACGACAGCTTTTACAAATTGTCGGCGACATGTTCCGACGATCTCTCCACTCCCCCAGCCCCTCACTCTTCCCCCCACCACCCCACCCCTCGCAGCAACACCCAGCGTCCAATTAACCAGCATCGAGATGGCAGCAGCAGCAGCGGCAGCAGCAGCAGCAGCAGCAGCAGCCGCAGCAGCTGCTGCTTCGAAGTCGACGGTTGCGAACTGTCGACAGTTTCGTCTTTGTGGAGGAAATCATGAAAGAGCGATCGGTCCTCATTATCGACGCCTCGACCGTGTACATGGGGGCGTATCCAGGATGACGGCGGCGGTCGGCGATATTCCCTTTCGCATTCGCACGGAAAGCGGCGAAATTATTACGCAGCGACGTTAACACAGCGCAAATCCACCTTCGAGGAGCCAAGTTGACGACTACATTTGTGCAACCCCTCCCTCCTTGTAATCGCCCCGTTGCCCGGAAGGGGTAGATAAATTATGCATAACATTATGGACCGATTTCAAAGGGGTCAAAGCAAGACGCAGAGGAGGGTTGGGTCTCTGGTCTCGCCCAGGACGAAGCCCTGAAGACAAACGACCGAACGGAAAGCGGAACTGTGGTTTAATACGAAATTGAGCCAAAAGAGGCGTATTGAAGGGCGGATTTTCCCCGCCCCAAAATTGAAATCTCCCAGAATTAAAGCAATGACGTGGAGACTGAGACCACGATCTTTGGGTTTTAAAAA
Source organism: Metaphire vulgaris (assembly GCA_018105865.1). Taxonomy (NCBI): domain Eukaryota; kingdom Metazoa; phylum Annelida; class Clitellata; order Crassiclitellata; family Megascolecidae; genus Metaphire; species Metaphire vulgaris. Next base: position 6,474,250 of record CM030857.1, read on the forward strand.
AGCGAAATGGCCGGCGACAAAAGGTATTTAATCACTGTCCACATCTGATTAGGCGAGGGAGTTCTAATGTGGTTCCGTGGCTTAAGGCATATTAACGAACCAAATGATCCAATGTTCAACTATTGGAAAGGTACAAACTCATTGGTTCTCACACAGTTATTATAAACTCTCCCGAACCACTTTAAACCTTATATTAATATTAATAATAATAATAATAATAATAATAATAATAATAATAATTATTATTATTATCATTATTATTATTATCATCATCATCATCATCATCATCATCATCATCATCGTCATTCAAAGAAATGTTGAAACTAAGACTGTGTTCGATTTATCGCGGAGGAGAGGAAAGGTGAGAAGTTAAACTACAAAGGCCTATGCATCAATTGAGATATTTGCATGGATTTCGATAAATTCCATCGCATGATTATTGTTATGTGTTGACAGACGGCGAAGAACGATATAACGGAACCGTTACTCACGAAGGAAACGGTCAAGACAGAAGAAAGAAGAAAAGAAGACATAGGTCAGAAGAAACTCTTGCCAAACACACACACACACATACATACATACACACACATACACACACGCGTATATTGGCATTTTCTAACTAGATAATGATAAAATCATCATCATCATCGTGTTCTCTGTCCTGGGACAGGTTCGGGAACTTTAAGGCTCCATTGTTCTATTCCTGTCTGCGTCTTGCCTTTTCTTTTATCTCTGCATCGGTTTTGAGACGCTGTTCATCTATATATCTTCATCATCCAGTCCAATAGCATTCTCCTTGGTCTTCCTTTTGTCTTTCTTCCTCAGTAGCGTAGCCAAGTTGGGTTGGGGTTGAGGGTTAAACCGCCCTCCTTGGCTGTTCGACCAATATTGTTTTATTGCGTATCAATATAGTTGTACTCACTCAAATACATATCATCATCATCATCATAGTTGCTTTCTGCCAGCTCATTAGCGGCAATAGCTAGACACAAAACACAAATAACACAAACACAAATACATATATAACTCGCTTAATAAAGAAAAGTAACAGTTGACGATCTTTTCTTGCTTGCCAGAATTTTCCGAAGTTGGGAATCATGGGAACCATAGCCCCTTTAGAAAATCCTGGCCACGCCACAGTTCTTCCTAATATACTTCCCTCAGTTGCTGTTCTATAAGCAATGTTTCTCCTCTTAGCAGAACGTGTCCACTGTCCAGTCCAGTTCCTCTGTCTTCTTTTGATAAATGATAACATGCATAATTTATATCCGACTTTTGCTTTTTCTCGCCATAATTCTGCGTCTCTGTGGACATATTTGTCGTATGAAAGATGATAGAAATATTAAGACTATAATGCTTGGAATAATGGACAGTTCCAACAAGAAAGGAAGGCCACACAGGGAATGGTGTGATGACATTTGTGATTGTTGTGGAAAATGTCTGCAAGAACTATGTCATATAGCTACGAACAGAAAAGATTGGGACAAAACTGTAATGATTGCTTCAGACACCAACGGGCGCTGAGCCCACGGTTATTGATTATATATATATATATATATATATATATATATATATATATATATATATATATATATGTATGTTGTGTGACTAATTTTTCCCAAACTGTGGGTCGCGAAAAAATGGGTCGCAGAGCTCAGTCTAATGGGTAGCGAGAAATTAGATTCAAAAGTGTCATTTTCTAAACAAAACCAAGTTTAACAAACCTTGAAAGTTTCAAGTAGGCTTAGGTTTAGGAAATGTATATGCCTGGAATCCTCCACACCCGGTTTATGTTGAAATGATTGGTGTGTGTGCATCCAAGCCGCTGCAGTGAGCCCCAGTTTCAAAAAGTTTTGGAAACTATAGGCCCATAGTACTTCTTAAAATTAATCTTATTTCGCAATAACGCGAGGAAAGCGTATTCCGACCATTTTGCTCTGAAACTCCAATAACAATAGGGAATTTCTTAAAGTTGGAAGACACCTAGCGGTTAAGCGAGTTTGCCGTACTCATAGAATTCTTAATACGCGTAAAAAAGGTATGTTCCTGTATAAATTTTAAAAGATAATTTTCAAGAAATTTCAATATCTATTTCTCTCATTTCGTCATATTCGGCAAAATATGAATAATTCTCCTAAAATATATTTGCCACATTTTCATTCGTATTGAATCAGAGCTTTTGTTGTGCCATTTATTCAAAACTCAGAAGATTCTTTTCAATTAACGTTCGCCAGATGGCCTAATGAATTTTTTTGCTATTACATGCTATGATTAGGGTCGCGGACACGTTGCAAAACCGCTGAAGTGGGTCTCGGTTCGAAAATGTTTGGGAAACCCTGTTGTAGACCATCACTAGTTAATTCTACATCCATAGATTTATCGTTGGTCTTGTCCTTGGCGATGAACTGTCATTATGAGATATTTATAAACATAAAATAGGCTGATGATAAAAGTCATAAATGTTCACCATGAGCATCCATACCGTGTCTAATTAAAAAAAATAATGCATGTTTATCAGTTGTGATTACGACGACAACTGCAATGAATGAATGAATGAATGAACGAATGAATGAACGAACGAATGAATGAATGAATAAATAATGAACCTGAATGATGAATGAAAATGTTAAATAAGAAACTTTGATGCAAAAAGTTATTCAGAGGAAATTGCGTCTCTTTGGACATAATATTTGTCGTACGAAAGATGATAGAAATATCAAGACTATAATGCTGGGAATAATGGACGGTTCCAACAAGAAAGGAAGACCACACAGGGAATGGTGTGATGACATTTGTGATTGGTGTGGAAAATGTCTGCAAGAACTATATGTCATGTAGCTACGAACAGAAAAGACTGGGACAAAACTGTAATGATTGCATCAGACACCAACGGGCGCTGAGCCCACGGTTATTGATGATGATGATGATGATGATGATGATGATGATGATGATGATGATGATGATGATGATGATGATGATGATGATGATGATGATGATGATGATGATGATGATGATGATGATCCTCCACTAAAACGGAAAGATACAACTGTACAGTTTGACGTCTGTACAGTATATTTCCGACGGTATACTTCTTCTATGCACAATTGCTTTTCTATTTCTGAAAAATACAATAGGACAATATTCACGAACTACCAGATGGAAGAACTGGAAAAGGCCTTCCAGGACGCCCACTATCCGGACGTCTACCAGCGAGAGGTGTTGTCTCTAAAAACCGACTTGCCGGAAGACAGAATTCAGGTATTTAAAAAGCGAATACATTATATAGCGCAATTGGGCAATTGGATCCAGCGTAGTTCAGTTTTCTGTGAACATACTATTTCAAGATAAAGGAAGATAAGGCAACGAAATAACAGTGTTTGCTCCCTGTGGTGTATACGTCTGTATTACGTGCCACCAGTGAGCAAATTGTGCTTTCTCCTATACTCCCTGCTCAGGTGGGGGAGTTTCTGTTCTTTTCCGCGTCTATAAATGTTTTTTGAGCAAATGCGTGGGTTAAGAATTCTCACAAACATTTTCTCAGCCACGAGCGGTTCCTGGGCCAGGTCTCTCTATTCAGGCCGGTATCAGCCGTGGAGTGGCGTAGCGAGGCAAAGTGTCGCCCTGGACGAAAAAATGCCGCCTTTTCGTTAAAATCTTAACAGAAAAACGATATCGCAAGATTTAAAATTCTTGACAATTGGCAAAAACCCCATCGCTATCATCATAAAAATCATCATCATCAAAATCATTATCGAAAATCCGCCCCTCATCATCGCCACCTGTCATCATCATCATCATCATCATCATCATCATCATCATCATCTTCCACTTTCTGCCTGCATGGCGGCAATAGACAAAAAAAATTTTCGGTTTGATGATTGTAGACAGAATCGATGCATGGCAGATTGGTTGTATTGGCATACTATTGACATGCACTCAGTATTAAATCATAACTAAAGTCTTAAGAACAGTCATCAGAGCTCACTGGTTTATTCTAATAGTACTCAAAATCTTTAGCGACTTGAGCGCCTCGCTGGGGAGCTCGCGACTCCCCCCTTCCCCCCAACCCTCTAGTCGGACTAAATGGGATGTGCCTGTCTGTCTTGATGTCCATTAGCGCAGCCGCAAGAGGTTCTAGAACCGTGTTAGGGTGGGGATTCTTGAAATATTAAGAAAATTTTATCTAATGAGGGTTAACACTGCTTTGTGCATTTATTTATATTGTTAAAGGCGAAAAAATTTTGAGCATTAAACTTTACCTAAAAAACAGCCCAATAGCTTCATATATAATCTGAATATTTGCACAAAATCTCGAGATTTAAATATAATATTACCAGTGGCGGCAAAAGGGGGTGTCATCCGCCCCCTTATTAAATTCCTGGATTCTCAGTGGCCCCTGTTGGGACCCTATACTTGCTACACTATATACTTAGCAACAATAGTTGCCCCATGCTTAGAAGTTGCCATCCAAACGGCCCCTACTTGCCAAATCCTGGAGCCGCCACTGAATATTAGTATATCACCTTAATTTTTTTTTACAGGGGCTCCCGGAGCCCCAGACCCCATTCAAGGAACTCACCATGATCCCTATTGGGGCCTGAAAATGTCGGTCGGTAGAAACCTTGGTTACGCCAATATGCTCATAGAGTCCATAGACCAAACTTTTCGATCCAGTGGATAGCTAAGTGAGTAAATATGTACCCTCGTAGATTTATATAGCGCTCCTCTCGTAAGTATTATCGCATTAGCGACTTATTCTTATAGTCTCTTAGTCACCAATGTTACTAGGTTCTTTGAACTTCTTTCCCAGGTATAGAGCGCAAGCTGCAGTGTCCACATCCGTTTGACATAGTCGGAACTAAAACTAAAAAAACTTACTTACTTACTTACTTCCTAAAACTTACTTACTTGCCAAAAGGAACTTATGAAAGTCAAAGGAAAAGACTTTTCACTCCATAATTCATACTCATCGAGTTTCGGAAAAAAATTCTGATTTTAGAGATCTCGAGAACTGACAAACTGCATGAATCTATTAAATTTCATTCCCGGATCATTCCTAAAATCATGATAAAATTTTGTGATTTTAGATTTCTCAGTATAACTCAACCTGTGGGTCGACAAACTGAATGACGCTTTGCCATTCGCCTGAGACCTTCATTCTCTTGTAAAAAAATTGACTAATTTGATAAACTATCATTGTCATTCATGAAACAATTGAATAATAATGATTTCTTTATAAGAGTTTGCACTATGAACAAAAATAATTTTTCATCGCACATCATGGGAAATTGATTAAAGGTATACACTATAAAGGTTGATATATATAAACAGTATATATACTATATATATATATATATATATATATATACAGTGTATATATAATGGGTGTGTGGAGGAGAGAGGTCAGCTTTCTTTGTGCGTCGTTAATTGAAGTTAATAGTATTTGTATAAGATCTGGTAACCCTTACCACCCAACGAGTTAACACGAGCGCTAAAAGGTAAAGCAAATGGTTAACACACAGGTGCAAACAAACCTCCAAAACGTTTCCAGATTTCACAGTGCAAAGCTCTTCCAGTTGTATCCACAATACGGTCTTTAACCTATATATATATATATATATATATATATATATATATATATATATATATACACTATAATACAATTACCTCATATTCCATATTAGCTGCATATAAATTCCCATATGTGTGTGTGTGTGTGTTTGTGTGTGTGTGTGTGTGTGTGTGTGTGTGTGTGTGTGTGTGTGTGTGTGTGTGTGTGTGTGTGTGTATGTAGGCGTTTTGCCATATACATACGGACACTCGCCTTGTTCACAAGTCGCAATGAAAGCCTTCATAGAGGAGCATTCGAGCACTTACGAAAACAATTAAGCGCTGAACGTAAACAAACAATCTGTCGTTTGCGCAGTTAAGCGTATATAAGACGACGACCACTATATGCACGAAGGTATATACGAATGAATTTCGAGAATGTCAAGCATATACAGTGGCGGCTCTAGGATTTGGCAAGTGGGGTGGCAACTTCTAAGCGTTGGGGACCAACTATTTCTCATAAATCAGAACATACAGAAAACATGTCATCCTCGGCTCCCGTCTAGGCGTGGTTTTAGGCTAAGCCTACCTCTGATTCCACGCTGATCTCTATCCTCTAAAATATATGATAAAGATAAGAAAGACAGCCGGAAGAAGTTGAAGCAAGTTGTTTTCCGCAATTTTCCACTTAGACCTAGGTTTTTATGGTAACCATTGTCGAGATGTCTAAAGCCTCTTTAGTACGGAGCCTCTGGGAACCAGGCATTCAATAGGGGCACGCCCCAACCTCAGCCCCGACATGTGGAGCCCAGAGATGTCCATGGGTCCAATTTTTAGAACCCGATCCAACCCAACCCATCAAATCTTCAACCCAACCCAACATGCCGATAATATACATAACATATATTATAGTTTCTTAAACCATGACTTATTTTCTTACCCAACCCAACTCACCATCAATATGGAAAAGTCTGACCCAAACCAATCCAACCCATGGGTTAACCCAACCCATGGACATCTCTGGTGGGGTCGTCACTGCAAACATTATATATATATGCATTATATATATGTATACACACACATGCATAGCCGATTACTTCTATAAAGCCGCTGTGCTTTACTTTTTTTTTGGGAAAGGAAAAGGCATAGGGGTTGCCTATACTTTTCATCAAATATTATATATATATATATATATATATATATATATATATATGTTTTTGGTTTGTGTGACGTTTGTAGGTTTGGTTTCAGAATCGTCGAGCCAAATGGCGTAAGACGGAGAAGACCTGGGGCAAGAGCAGCATAATGGCCGAGTACGGACTGTACGGGGCCATGGTCAGACACTCGCTTCCGCTCCCAGAAACTATTCTTAAATCCGCTCAAGATGGCGTCGATAAATCGTCAGCTCCCTGGCTGATGAGTGAGCTCAACACAATATGTTGTTTGCATTCTCTCTCTCTCTCTCTCTCTCTGTCTCTGTCTCTCTCTCTGTCTCTCTCTCTCTCTCTCTCTCTCTCTCTCTCTCTCTCTCTCTCTCTATATATATATATATATATATATATATATATATATATATATATAATCAGTTTATGTACAGTATATGGTTTATAGTTTATGATTTAAACCCACCCAAAATATTTATACCCTCCAAAATCAAATTCCTGGCTATGCTACCTATATATATATATATATATATATATATATATATATATATATATATATATATATATATATATATAAAATGTGTGTGTGTGTGTGTGTGTGTGTGTGTGTGTGTGTGTGTTTTCATCTAATGTGTGTGTGTGTGTGTGTGTGTGTATCCGTTGAAGATTTTCATCTAATGCCAAAGCAGGACGCCATATTCCTTCTCAGGATCTCTGAGTCCTTCGAAGCTCCTGCATTTACTGTGATAATGCACCCCTTGTGCTGGTCACCCGCTGCTGGAACGCTTTGACGCTAAAGGGTTGCCAAATGTCTGGGTTTTAACCGGACTGTACGGTATTTTGCCCCTTTTGTCCAGTGAAAAATTTGAGGCAATACCGGACATGCATATGTTCGGTATTTTCTTGCAAGTTATACCAAACTACAGCAAGCAAGTCACTCTCAGTCTAGTACAATGCAACATTTTGGCTATTATTCCCATATAAATAATATCATATGTTTGGAAACCCAAATTCTAAATGTGTATTATTAAGCAGTCTAAAGCAGATCCTAACATTTTGGAACCACAGCCCATTTCAGCGACCCTAATCATAGTATGCAATATTTTAAAAATGCATTAGGCCATCTAGCGAAAGATAGTTGAAAAAAATCTCAAATTTTGAATAAATGGCAAAACAAACGCTCTGATTCGATTAGAATGAAAATGCAAATACAAATGCGGCAAATATATTAGGCAGAATAATTAATAGTTTTGCCAAATAAGACAAATGGAGGGAAATAGATAAAGAAATTTATTGAAAATTAGTATTTTTAATTTGCAAAGAACATATCTTTTACGCGTCTTAAAAATCCTATGAGTATGGCAAAATCGCTTAACCGTAGGGTTTCGCCAGATTCGATGCAAGAGATTCCTTATTGAGTGGAGTTTCAGAGCAAAATGGTCGCTTTCCTTGCGTTATTACGAAATAAGATATATTTTAAAAAGTACTACATGGCCTCGGAAGCCGGTTTGGGCGGTTTTGCAGACTAGGAGCTTTCAATTTTTAGATTTCAAAATAACTGACTGGGACCAGATCAGAGGTGTCAAGTCTGCAACCACATACACTTTGATTTTAAATTTATTTTACAAATTTTATTTACCGTATTTCCGAACTTTTAAAGCATTAGTCGTAAATTTTAAACCCGTAGAAAATCTGGTTTTAAAAGTTTTTGATGAATTTTCTATAACCCGGTCAAAGAGCGTGAAAAGTTAAAATAATGTTTTGAATTTTTGTGAGTCAGAATTTCATAAAATGACAGGCATGTTCCAAGTTTGATTTTGTTAACCTAAGCCCAGCGTAAAACCGGTATTGTTTGCAGTGTATACAGTACTTTCAAGGGCCTGTATTGGCTCAAATGCTATTAGCTCATTTGATCTTTTGTCTACATGGAAGAGAATTAGTGAAATGCAATTTTTAAGTATACACTTAATTTATACAGTTGAAAAACAAAATATAACAATAAACTACTACTACTACTACTACTAGTCCAGTAAATAATAATAATAATAATAATAATAATAATAATAATAATAATAATAAAGCAGCCGAGTCCAGTAAATAATCACAAGTCATGCAACAATTTCTTTTATTTCTTTGTTCTAAACGGTACAGTTTACATAGACTATATATTTAAAGAGACATTAGCAATTTTATTGTTTTATTTACAATGTGTGTTATTTGAGGCGCTGAGGACCAGTCGGCTATATACAAAAAAGTAAAAATTTGAGAAAACGGATTTGAAGTTTGGAATGAACTTGCAAAATCACCAAGTTACAATTTAATAGCTTTGACCAATTATATAATTATTGACCATATGATACAAAATTTTCCGTGCTCCAGCTTGCTACGTTTGCATTGATTGCCACCTGCACGAGAGATATGATAATCCGCGGCAATCCAGAACATGGAACCAGTGGCGTAGCTTCTCTCTGGGACTTTTCCTGAAAAAATGCTTCTAAGACTCACCACACTTTTCCATCGAGGTTTGCAAAGTTTTTGCAAATTTTTGTCAGGCAATTTTTTTTGCATTTTTAGGCCATTTTGCTCTTTGTCTTTTTGTCATTTTTTTGCAATTTTTGCAATTTTGGCAATTTTTGTTTTTTTCTATATAAAATGGCCTGACAAGCAAAAAGTCATCGCCGCTCAATTTGCTGCTTCATGTGTGCCGTCCATGGCTCGAGCCATAGTAGCCATTGGCGCTACTAGCTAGCCGCTACTACTACTGTGTGGAACTCACTATACCGGACTATGTTGCGAACTCTGACTCTATCAGACTTTTCCTAAGTAATCTTAAGACTCAACCATTTACCATCGGGTATGCGTATATAGTATTGTAAAGCGCTCCTGCCTTTGGTCATTTGCCATGCTTATTGAGCTATATATATTGTCCAGCTAATAATAATAATAATAATAATCCTATTTGACGCCGATAATCAGTGGCTTCAGGCGACACTTCCAATCAGGAACGCCCTGGGAATCAGTAGGGTGTCCAAACTGTCCACGCTTACAATGCGTCATTTGGGGAGGAGGGGGCCGTGCCCCCCCTCCCCCAAGGAAACGAAAAAAATAATTTATAATGTATTAATGTGCAAAATATCGCAAAAATTGCCCAGAATTTGCAAGAAATATTTAAAAATTGCAAATTTGCCAAAATTGGCCAAAATTGCCCAAAATTTGCCAAAATTGCAAATAATTGCAAAATCTGCCTAATATTTGCAAAAATTGCTTAACATTTGCCAAAAATTGCCTGACATTTGCAAAAAATGCCTGAAATTTGCACAAATTTGCAAAAAATTTGGTTAAAAATTATCTCGCCCCCAAGAAAAGTGTGGAATTACGCTACTGATCAGAAGGTGTGGCCCTGATTTCTTGGCAAGCCGAACGGAGCCTGGTATGGGATGGACGGTGACGGACACAGTCGCTGCGACCTATTTGCCATCCAGTTCTCTTGCAGCAGGAGGGAGCCACCGCTGAAGCCTCTGCTATATATATGCTGCTTAGTTCAGCCAGGTTACTACAGAGAAACGTGTGAGTATACGCAAAGCTTTAGGGTAGATTTGACCGTTAAGCCGTGAGCTCTTATGCATATTTTAAAATTCAAAGCACTTCTCTTTAAAAATAATTTCCTCTTGAAAATAATTTTCTCTTGAAAATAATTTCCTCTTGAAAATAATTTTCTCTTGAAAATAATTTATCTTCTCTTGAAAATAATTTCTCTTCTCTTGAAAATAATTTCCTCTTGAAAATAATTTCCTCTTGAAAATAATTTCCTCTTGAAAATAATTTCCTCTTGAAAATAATTTCCTCTTGAAAATAATTTCCTCTTGAAAATAATTTCCTCTTGAAAATAATTTCCTCTTGAAAATAATTTCCTCTTGAAAATAATTTTCTCTTGAAAATAATTTATCTTCTCTTGAAAATAATTTCTCTTCTCTTGAAAATAATTTCCTCTTGAAAATAATTTCCTCTTGAAAATTATGTCCTCCATAGCCGTAACGTGCCAAACATGATTGCCAGCAAAATATCTAAGCCTGACTCCCACCTATATATGTATACTTGCCTGCCTATTGCGTTTGAAACGCTAGGTCCCATGGATGCATAAACCAAGAGACCCTTTGTTTCGTCAGCGATCTTGGTCGTCCTCTTGCCAAGCAATCAGAAGACAATTAGAGGGAATTAGGAATCTTGCTCTTTCAACGATTGTGAGTCGCTTTGCAGCAACTCAACGCCATTGCTTTCCGATGATCTTTTCCAGACCTTTAGAACCGCGGACGAGAGTGAGAGTTAACTTAGCATGATTTAAAGTGGCTTAGTGAAAGCCATCACTAGGGGCACTAACGGGGCTTGAACCCGCTCCGTCAGCCTGATGCTCCAGTTAGCCACACAATAATTTCTAAAATTAAATGTCTCCGGACACTTTTCTCATAAGTCATTCGGGAACTAAGTAAGTACCGAGGCCATATATATATATATATATATATATATATATATATATATATATATATATATATATATATATATATATGTATATGAAGAGAGACAGTGTGCTGTGCAGAGCAGATAATTAATTCTAATTAGCCGAGCCTTTAGATGCTGTAGATCAGCAAGTCACGATTTTATAAAGAAAGTCTTTGCACCCTAATTGGCATATCAATTTCTCTTTTGCTTCTATTATGCACATCGTATATAGCTACATATAAAAATGATAAAAGAACGAATGTTCATACATATATATGCCATCCATATATATATATATATATATATATATATATATATATATATATATATGGCATTGATCCGTTAATACGTATCGCGAGATGGCGTGCATTTCGGTCACGTGACACCGTAATTAAAGGCCTGAAGCTCGTCGTTCTTCGGTCTTCTCGTGTTAAAAGCGTTCGTCCGACTCCGGCACTTCCCCCTCCTCTCCTTGCCTTTATGTTCCTATTGTCTAATTAAAAGTATTAGGTATAAGCTTTACCGGACGATTATCGACTCCTGCAGTACACGAAACTTTCGTGCATGAGACGCTGAGGTTGTGCATAAGATATACAGTGGAACCTCGTTGTCACGTATACTTAGCGGATCTGTGAAATTGAGTATACGTTAGACCCGAGGAGGTGCGTTGTATCCCATGCCATCCTATATACGATAGCGCATCACACGGGATCGTACATTGCCGTAAATTATTATAACCGCGGATGCGTTATAACTGAGTTCTTTATAACGAAGTTCTACTGTACGATTTGTAGAGAACGGCGCTTAGTACATGACCTCATCTTTAGAATTTGAATTCACTACACGCACCCACACACACACACACACACACACACACACACACACACACACACACACACACACACACACACACATATATATATATATATATATATATATATATAGGGTGACATAAAAACTGGACTATATTAAACGAAAACCTAAATGTGACTAGTCCGATTTTTTGCGCCTCCTCCTATATATATATATATATATATATATATATATATATATATATATATATATATATATATATGGAGGCAAAAATATATATATATATATATATGGTTCTGTTAGGCATGCACAAGAAATCGATGGAGGCCTCGCAGAAACTCAAAGAAGAAGAAGATGAGGAGGAGGAGGAAGAAGGAAGAGGACGAAAGAGGAGAGGACACACGGAGGATGAGGATGATGATTACGGAACCAACGACTGTTGCTGCTGCTGCTGCTGCTGGTGGTGGTGGTTCTCCACCACCAACACCAACGGCGGTCACACCGCAAAGTCTCTTCGCAGGAATTCCAAGAGCAGCGAAGAGACGACGACGCTTGGCGACGGCGGCGGCTGTTGTTCGCGGGGGGACAGACGAAGCGAAAGCATCGCGTTGTTGCGGGCGAAGGCGCTGACCTACTGCGCCACCAAAGACTTCACTGCGGCGGCGACGTCGGCGGCCGGAAGTTCGGGAATTCTTCTTCCCGACGGCGACGGCGGCGACAATTACTTCCGGTCGATTGCTACCGCCTCGATGTCGATTACTGCCGCCGCGAAGGAGACTCCGTTATCTTACTACAGCTGCTGCAGCAGCAGCAGCAGCAGCTTCGCGGAACCTAGCAGACTCAACGGCCTCCTATCGGGACTACGACTTCCGCACGCGCATGCGCACTCGCGCGCTCTCAGTAAGACGTCATCGCCCCAACTGAATAATGAATATTCATGATATATACACGACGTACCGTAAAGTTCAGTATAATTCGGGATCAGTTTTGAGTATATAAGTGAGTGTGTGCATGTGTGTGTGCGTGCGTATATATATATATATGTGTGTGTGTGTGTGTGTGTGTGCGTGTGTGTGTGTGCGTGCTATCACTGACAATAACTTTGATGAATGATTATGTTGATGACGGAGACAACGTTGACGGTGACACTGAATAAAATGCAATCATTAACTGATCGCTCGTGAATAAGCTGGTGCACTGCGCCAAGCCTGTACGGGCAGCGCTATAGAAATTTCGTCTTACTTACTTAATAACAGAGTCTAATTGAGAAACGAGGAAATGTCATATACATGGGCGTCCATATAAATTTTTTGGCCATGGGGAAGCATGGTCTTGAGACGAAAGAAATGAAACGTTTTCGACCGGGGTGCAAGTTCATCGGATTCTTCTATATAAATTCACATTTTAACTTAGTACTTTCTAGGTTACTTTTTGTTAGTAATTTTGCTTATTTCATGACTTCGCAATTTTTCCAGGGGTGCAATTGCACCCCTCCAGTGGCGGTTCCACCATGTTGATGACTGGAAATGCATCCACCAACGGGGTTCCGAATTACCTTTTTTGCTTGTCAGTTGTCACCCTATTTTCCGGTGAGTTATTTTAAAATTTTGTGAAAAATACTGTTAATAACCTTCTCATTTTTGCTTGTCGGCTCTTTTGCAAGGGCTGTTAACATTCAGTGGGCAACACACTAACAATGACCTTTTTCTCTCCTCTTTTCTTTCGTGGTTTATTCATTCTTAACTTTGCATCCCCACCAACTTCCTATATTTTTTTTTATTCCCCACCAGGAATTCCTGGAACCGCCACTGCACCCTTTACATCTTTTCCGGGCGCCCATGGTCATATGCACAGACTGTATACAAAAACATCTACTCTATGACAATTGCAATTTCGTGTGTTGGCAAATGACGAGTTAAATGCAATCGTGTTTAGTCTACTGAATAATTTGATCTATACCAGTATCACAATGCAGTTTTCCATGCAGCGCTTAGGGTCCAATGAAAGACGGGTGAAGAATGTTACCTCTTCTTTGCGTCAGAGCAAGTCACATCTCACTCGGTTCTAGATTTTGTAAGTGAAATCCATGATCTGCTGCAAGAACTGAACCAGAGCCGTCTTAAGGTCTTCTTAGGCAGTGGCGGCTCCACAGGGGGTCTTGGGGGTGCGTGCTCCCGATATTGAATGCCTGGCTGGCCCCAGTGGACTCCTGTAGGGACACTATACTTAATACTCCATACTTGTCAACAAATAGTTAGCCACCATGCTTAGAAGTTGCCACCCCAACGGCCCCCCCCCCATTTGCCAAATCCTGGATCCGCCACTTGTCGTAGGCCCAAGGCACTCTCATATTTGTATTTCGTAAGTTCTCCACAGTTTAAACTGTCAACTAAGAACCAACACAGCTCAAGTGCTCATCTTAAACTGTGTACAGTTTAACCAGTGACTGTTGGAGTTACGACCATTATTAAATGTGTACCTGCAGTTTCTGCCATATTTTTTAGGTGAAACACTATATTTGTGTTTTAATACGCTATTTCCTGACTTTCGCAGGCCCCTGGAAACTTCGTAGGCCCTAGGCACCGTGCCTACTGTTCCATCTGCTTCTACTTTGATTCATGCATTCATTTGCTCAAGGCTGGACTACTGTGGTTCACTTTTTGCTGGTCTTCCATCGGTGTGACTTGATAAACTCCAGATGGTTCTTCGTTCGGCAGCCAAGGTGATTGCTGGTGTCACAAGACGTGATCATATTAGTGATTATATGATGTCTGTTTTTACACTGGCTTCTTTATCCTGCTCGAGTTGAGTTTCGTGTGTTGAGAGCGGTTGCATTCTCTCTCTTTATGGTGCCACTCCATCTTACCTTTCAGAATTACTCCATCCTCTTAGCTCTATCCCTGGTCGCCCATGTCTTCGGTCCACAACCAATGGTCTTCTTAGTGTGCCCCAAGCACGAACCTCCATGTTCCTGGAACGAGGTTTTGAATCAGTTGGCCCTATCCTTTGGAATGCTCTTGACGCCAGTATGCGTGGCTTAGCAACTCCTAATTCTATGGCCCTTTTTTTAAACGACTTAAAACTTATCTCTTTTTGTCAATATATACAGTAATTTGCTGTGGGAGCGCTTCTGAGTGATTCTTCAGAAGAGACGCTATACAATTATTTTGTTACATTACATTTCATTACAACACACAATATCGACAGTACAGAAAGAATAAGTCAATACGCCGGCTAGCTTTGTCGTTATATATATATATATAGATATATATAGATATATATTGTATATATATATAATATATATATATATATATATATATATATAGAGAGAGAGAGAGAGAGAGAGAGAGAGAGAGAGAGAGAGAGAGAGAGTGTGTCGTCATACATCAGCATATGCGGCAATTGCGTGTCATGTAATTCCCTATCCTATTGAAGATTGCCTTTCGTGCCGAATGGCAAAACAACGACAACCCATTTGTGACAAATCCTTCCTCTTCCTCTTCTTCTTCTTCTTCGTCGTCTAGCGCATGTAGTATACTATTGGCCGTCTATCGGGCGACGGTGGCGTTTCCCTTGACCGCCGCCGCCGCCGCCGCCGCCGCCGCGTTCGACTGTGCTTCCGCCGCTGCAGAAGTCGATCAAATTAGTCACAATTCAGAGTAGTTCCGTCGACGGTCATCTAATCCACTGCGACGTCCATTAGACGTATTAATTTGCTTGCGGTCAGGTGCTATTAGCGACGACAGCTTGCGTTGTTGCCATGCTATATACATGCTCGTGTTATTCGCCAACAGAAAGGCCGAATTTCAAGGACACCATTCACAGTGAACAGCAACATATATTCGAAATATTCACCCGCGGGTCTAGTAGCGGATCCAGGAATTCTTTGTGGAGGGGGAATTTTAAAAAATTATAGGAAGTGAAGTTGGTTGGGAGATGAAAAGTGAAGAGAGAGAGAGAAGGTCATTTTTGTTATTGTTTTGTCCACTAAATGTTAATAAACCTTGTCAAAAAAGGACTGAAACAAAAAAGATCATTTGCAGTATTTTTCACTATTTTTTTAAACTCACCGGAAAATAGGTTGACAAGCAGAAAAGGTCATCCGGAACCCCGGTTGGGGGATGCATCTTCAGTCATCAACATGGTGAAAACGCCATTGCCCGGGTCTTTTCTTTGTATGATTTTGTGGTGAAAGGTACTTATGCAATGGTTTGTGTTATTTTAAAGAAGTTACCGAACTTGTGTAAAAAGTAACAAAAGATTTCGATGATTTCGATTATTTGCCAGACGTATAGGGCCTATATGCCAATACAGATGGTATCCACATCAGGGTTTAATCTAGGCCGTTTCCGGGAGAAAATGCCCTCCCCCGGAAATTTACAACTCCCCGGAAATGTCGGCATACTATATCAACTTTAAGGCGATGTTCAGGTCCCCGATTACTTCCCCAGCCTTGTCAGTTCTCCCCCCGGGGCCCAGAAGTTGATTGAACAATGATCCAAATGGGCAGAACGGCGCCCTTAAATGCTTCTTATGATTTTCAGTAAACTAACTAACGCATATCGATAAAATAAGAAGTCGGGACACCCCTTAGCTTGCCCTGGCTATCAAAAACTAAACTGGAAATCTCTCTCCTTCCATTATTTGATCTTCCAAGGAATGGAACATTTTTAAGTCCCTGCTTAGCACGCATCTCTCTCAGCTGGCATTTCTTCCATAGTCTGTCTCCCAGTTTCTACTCTATAAACTAATCTCCAGAGCTTTTGCGGATGGAGTTGGAATACAATCTATTTGTGTCTTTTGAGTACATGTATTAAGACTGGCGCCATAGAAATGCAAAGTTATTATTAATAATAATGACTGAATTATAATCTTATTCGTCTTTGAGCCTAATCTGCTGACTCTCGACTCAACTGAACTGTCCAAAATAATGACTGAAGTTGACTGAAAAAATACAGCTGCATAGGGGGTCGCTCCGTCCGGCGATTTTATTTATTGACATTCAACCGTTAAACATATTTAACTGATTCAGTAAAATAATATTGATATTATAATAATTGGTCGCCAAATACGAATACACAGAATGCTGCAGACTCTGAAAAAGAAAACGCTGATACAAAAATATATAAAACGAAGCCAAAATAGTTGGCTTATACTGTTCTGCTGATCGCTTATTTTGAAAAATTGAAAATTTACACAATTCTACTTTAGGGCACCATAGAAATGCGTGTTAGCAATGCATGCAATATCTCTATGGTATAGCGACACACACACAACACACACAAATACCTCTATAATGTATTATGTAGGCCTAAATGCAAATGCATTTCTGCTACACAGTACACTGACTACATGTAGAAATATCCAAATTATCAAAAGGTTTGATATATAAAGATATGTTTCAGTCCAAATGTAATATCAGTGGATAGTGTTGCGATATGTTAAAATCTGTTAGTTGCGTGGCCGACAAAATGTCCGCGGACAAAATGACACGGGGACAAAATGTCAGCGGACAAAATGTCACGGACAAAAGGTCACGGTTTAGGGTTAGGGTTAGAGTTAAGGATACATTTTGTCCGTGACATTTTGTCCTAGCACCGTCAGGAGAGCACTGTGCAGTAGCATTTCATAGAATCAGACTCACCGGGAGTGGCTTAAATTCTCGTGTGGATATCGAATTCTTTCCGCCAGTTTCTTCTCTAGAGGTCCCCCTTTTGATAATTATTAAGCGCCGATTAACGATCGAGAGCGTCGACACGTTTGTGATTGTGGAAAGTCTATTCGAGAGATTTCGTCGATGACTTCTAATGCTACGCCGAAACGTTAACATCTAATGTTTTATACAAGCCTGTTAGGAGGAGAGATTTCCCTCCCCAAAACCTCAAAATCCCCCAAAATCCCAGAACTTACACAAATGTTGCATTGAACTGTGTCTTTTCCCCTCCAACCAAGTCGATTCCTCTCTCCCCGACAGCCTCAATTCCCCCCAAAGGCCTGGATTCTGGATAAAACACTGGTTAACATCGACTCCTTCAAACAGTGGCGGCTATACGTGGGGGAACAGGGGGCCCGTGCCCCTATTGAGTGCCTGGACACCCAGTGGCCCCCTTCAGACCCACGTTTTACCTTCGGCCGCTGTTCATCAGTTTACCCAGAGGCGTCATTTGGGGCTGGGGCCATAAAATGAAAATATTAATTTCTAATGTATCAATGTGCCAGGGACGTCATTTGACCATGTTTGTCTTATGTGCTTGATGTCGAAAATTGAAGTAACTAATCGTAAAAAGGACTGACAAGCAAAAAAGGTCGTCAACTTTTGGGAAATTCAAACTCGTCAAAAAATCGCAAAAATTGCTGTTCCTCGCCCTCAAGAAAAGTGTGAAATGACGCCACTGAGTTTACCACCACCCTCTATAGCTAGTAAGGCTGAGTCGACCTTAGGGCCTCTGCGGAAATCGAACCCGCGACCTTCTGCTCAGTCGTCCAATGTTGTTACCACTCTTCTAACTTCCAGTCCATTACTATTCCATACCATCTACAAATGGTTGGCCCCCATGCTTAGAAGTTGCCAAATCCTGGAGTCGCCACTGCCTTCAAAGCAAAATCCTCCTTCAGGTGTAGTCATGATTTAAGAACGAGGGAAAGGAGCCAAGAGAGGCACCATCGAAGCAGATAAGCACATGATGCCATTTGAAAAACTTCTATTAGGCCTCTAGGCTCGAACTTCCCTTTTTTGAAAGACTTCCACGGGGAAGAGGGAAGGTATAGGAGTTAGACACCCGCTTTTTCATCCAAGTTTACGCCAGTTTATGATGCGACGTATCCCAGTTAGTTCAACTATAAACTTAGCATGATTTAAAGTGGCTTAGGAGGCATTACTGCCTGTGTGAAAGCCATAACGTCCCAGTCATGATCACCTCTAAACCCTTTGGATAAAATGACTCCGTCTGACTGACACTCACCTGTTGGCAATGGCCATTTAAAATAGAGATTAAGAGCATATAAGAATAAACATCCACTGCGATACTACTCTCGAAAGCGCTAGATAAATTTACGAGATTTTACCGTACCCACTTGCCATCTTCCTTGTGATTTATTTTAGAGCGTCGATATCCGCATATATATATATATATATATATATATATATATATATATAGGGCGTTTGCGTGGATTTAACTGCGTTGATCCCCACCGTATTTCCAACAACTACATCCCCAAAAGCTCGAATCGTTTCTCTTTAAAATATATATTTAAAAAATTATATCGTCCCCCTATATCCCATATCAAAAATAACGTTTTCTGGCCCCAGTCATGACTCAAAATGTAACCTGACGAAGGGTGTCCGTAAACCCTACACAATTTTGGATAAAATTGACCCCTCCCTTATCAACACCTGTCAAACTGTTCAAACTCTCCCCATTTTACGTAAATTATGGACAGCCCACCTCAACAAAAATCATTAAAAAAATTAACATGGGAACTTAACAATAGACATCAATCGGTCATTTCATAAGAACTACAAAGCGTCATAAGACATAACCAAAAGAAGCTTTAGAATTGTCAGGATCAAATAACGAAAAGTGTATGAGTAAAACCAAATCAATTACATTAAGTTATAAATGACTCTGAGTTAATGATTAATTATAATTTTAATAGATACAGATAACTTTAACTAATTGCCCATAAACGAAACTATACCCTGAAGTCAAAGCAATACGAGAAATCATATCTTTAAAATCTGACTAAACACGAGATTGTGAGTAAAGCAATATATTCATTCTTGGCGCGAACTTGTAATAAACCGTACAAACCTCCACTTAAAGCACAACCACTTGCTCGGATGGCATTATACACTGTACATTACATGTATACGCCCTTGATTTTGGCCTCTGCTCTGTTACGGCGCTATATAAATTGTCATGAACAATAACAATAACAATCAAGGAATTTTAGCAGGGAAACGGGCGAAGAAGGTCAAATCTCAAAGCAGCTGCCATTTTGCTTCTAAGATTAGTAGCCTATTCCGAACACATTCCACCACATGTCAAAAAGATTTCAGTGTCCCTGCTTCAGCTATCTGCTGTCCCTGCAATCACTGCCTATCAGTCACCAACTCATAAATCTTCAGCATCGGCGACATCGTACGCCCCAATTATCACTTTAGATAGAGTTTCTTCAGTAGAGGAAGATGCAGAGAGAAAAATCATGCATAGGACAGGCGATTACCACAGTAACTGAAATTCGATATATGTCACGTAGATACATAGACCAGCCATTGGCAGCCAAACACGATGACTAGCATTACTACACTTCTATGATGCCTGTGAAACACGTTTCGAAGAGACCGTAGTGACTATATTAAAATAGTATTGCAACGACGTGCATGGCAGCGCAAAATTAACAAAACCAAAATTTAAAGGCATAATTTTTAATTTTTTCAACCCGGAATTTTTTCAACCCGGGCAGAAAAGCAAAGTCGTTTTTGCAAACTGGGCCACAACTGGTCTCAGTCCAAATGGTGGCCTCGACCTTCTTGTGCCATTCGCGGTGACTATACGCTACGATCTAAATGATCCTCTCAGAGTCGTAAACTCTGACGAAAAAGTGTGTGGGGTCCAATCCCTAAACCCTATACCCAGCGTTGCATGCACTCTCCTCTGTCCGTGGGAGCGATTTATGGCAGTTCGTGGGAAGGGGTGGCGGACTGGCGGT
Organism: Metaphire vulgaris; assembly: GCA_018105865.1. Lineage (NCBI taxonomy): Eukaryota > Metazoa > Annelida > Clitellata > Crassiclitellata > Megascolecidae > Metaphire > Metaphire vulgaris. The sequence continues at coordinate 6,494,985 of CM030857.1, forward strand.
GAGAAATTGTCATCGCAGTACATACTGAGAAGCAAATTTTTGGGCTGGAAAACTGGAAATCAAAGACTTTGGGAAAGAACACGGCCTGTACAATATGCAACATTGCCTATGCATTTCCCCTTCCCTGGTGTAGCCTCTTAAAAATTGAGGGGGCGGTGAGGGAGGAGGTTGGCGGTCTAATGGAAGTTCACGTCTATAGGGAACCTCTCGTACCCACTGTAGACCGGATGACTTTCCTAGAGTGTTAATTTCCTTAAATCGAATTCGATGTGTGCAACCTCCTTTATCATCCAGCTGCATATTTTGAACCTCTTCAATTGCTACTACAGATTCTTTTCAAGTATCAGAAGGGATAAACGGGGGTCTAGACTCTAAAGAAACCGGTCCGCGAACTACTCCGCAGACTATATTCCGCCTAACTAATCAGCTGCGCGTCGTCCATGCAGACGTCGTCTTGGGCGCCTCTGTCATGTGGCGGCCGGGGGGGTGTCACCGGCGGCACCACCGTCTTAAAGGAACACCCGAAAAGACAATTAGCGTCATCATCTCACCGCGGTGACGTCGCGTCCGCCGCTGTCGCCAGGTGGCGTGACTTATTCGCTCGTCAGTCGATAGGTGTCGTCTCCTCGTCCGTCCGTCCGTTCGTCCGTCCGTCGTTCCGTCTCTCCGCGGGTCCTGTGTCCGGGTGGCTGGATTTCAATCATCTCTCGCTCGGCGCAAACAAAACCAATTTTCGCCGGAGATATTAGATTCATTAGCGCCTTATACGACCGTCGGCCGAATTGCCCGGCTCGTTAACGGTCGGTCGGGTTAGCTCGCCTCCGCTCCTCCTCCTCCTCCGCCTCCTCCTCCTCCTCTTTTTCTTCCTCCTCCTCCTCCGCCTGCGTCAGGTGGAGTCGTCTCCGGGAGAACATCAGAAGACGCCGGAGGGGGAGGAATGGTCGCGATTTCTCTTCCGTCTGCTGTGGTATGTTCTGCCAAACCAAACAGAATCTCGTCCTCGTGTCTTGACTTCTGTTTATCCGCGCATTATTCTTATATGTTCGTCTGTCTGTCTGTCTTTCGTCAGTAAGTAAATCGCTCATTATTATATAGCGCACGATCTTCGCCTTTCTTTCTTTGCTCACTTGCTCATCGAGAGGTGAAGACATTTCACGCAGCTTTGCATCTATACCAGGGGTGCACAACCACTGGCCCGCGGGCCAAATCCGGCCCGCCGAAGGGTTTTTTCTGGCCCGCGGGACAATTTCGAGCAACACAGAAAACCGGCCCGCCAAAGGGTTCTGTCCGGCCCGCGGTACAATTTCGAATAACAGAAAACTGGCCCGAGAACAGTAATTTTGGTATAGAAACTAGGTATCTGCTGACTGACCTATTCATAGCCTATATGTTGGACTACTTACAAATGTGCAACCTATAGGCCTAACAACGTGGCACGGAGACGGGCGATAATAAACTACTTCGATAACGTGATGCATTTAAATTGTCACTGCAGTTAGTCTAGAATGTCAAATTCGAGACTAAAAACGTAAGACTGATGATGCAGAACAGCGACATTTTAGTGAGGAATGGACACGTCTGTATTTTATGGACACGTTTAATGGGTTAAATCGGTGTGTTTAATTTGCCGTGAATCACTTAAGAGTTTAATATGACAGATTGAAAGAGTATAACTGCCGACGACACCACGAAACGAAACATGCCGCTGCTTATGATGAACTGCAGGGTCGGGAACAGAAAATTGAACTGTTAAAGAAGACTGTCAACCGAACAGAATTTTTCTCAAGGAAGTCGCAAGAATAAAAGTGTTTTACGTTGGCTAATTGCAAGGTCATCACGGCCTTTCGCAGACGGAGATTTTGTTAGAGATTGACTCCTAAGTCTGCACTGGAATTTGCCCAGAAAACGTCAGTCTTTTCAGTAAAGTTCCATTGTCAAGAATGACAATTCAACGCCGGGTTGAGGACCTTGCAACAGACGTTACTGAGCAGTTGATTGGCTTAGCTATATTTTCAGTAGCTTTGGATGAGAGCACAGATAACACTGATACTGCACAGCTCTTAGTTTATGTGCTTAGATTGTGCAGACTGAGGAATTACTGTTTGTGTTATAGAAGGTAGTAAGTAAAAACTGGTGTTTTATGAAGCATTACCGGTAGTTCATTATAGCATTTATTAAAGTTAATTTTGCTTGATTTGCTGATTTATATAAATATTATGGTTATATACAATATATTTTATATAAAACATGCATTTTCAAAATTCTGGCCCGCGAGTACTCTGGGAATGTTAAATTTGGCCCTCGGCCTAAAAAGGTTGTGCACCCCTGATCTATACTGTATGTCACTGGGGTCCTCATAAGATGATAAGAGTCGTAATAACGTCCGCTGCGATGATTCAAGAAGCAGAGATCGAATTAAGCGCTGTTCAGTCTAATCTCAATTAACTTCTGAGCGAAGAGTGAGATTCAATTTCACGGATCCAGCATTCGAGAAGCTGCACCTTTTACTGTTTGTGACGAATTAAATAGAGTTTATTTTCACTTAACTTATTCACAACATCAAACACACTCACTCACTTAATCAATCAATCAATCAATCAACCAATCACTCACTCAATCACTCAATCAATCAACCAATCACTCACTCACTCTCTCACTCACTCAATCAATCAATCACTCACTCACTCTCTCACTCACTCACTCACTCAATCAATCAACCAACCAACCAATCGATCAATCAATCAGCCTGTCTGTCTGCCTGCCTGCCTGCCTGCCTGCCTGCCTGCCTGCCTGCCTGCCTGCCTGCCTGCCTGCCTGCCTGCCTGCCTGCCTGCCTGCCAGCGTGCCTTCCTGTTAGTTGTTCCTCGTCGGGCGACTGCATGCATGTGGCAAAATAGCGTTTGTCGTAATTGGTTTTGCGTACAGGGAGCATCAGTTGGAACTGTGATGATAATCGATGCCACATACAGTATACAACATATAGGCGCTGCCGAGTACTTAACGCCGTCGCGTCTTCTATTTCCTTCGCAGTTGTCGGGGTCGTCGGATGTCTCTTCTCAAGCGCCAACACACGCCAACACACACACACACACACACACACACACACACTCTCTCTCTCTCTCTCTCCTCTGTCGAAGACGTTTCGTCTACTGTTGCTCGCCGTCGCTCCACTTGTTTGTTTATCGACGGCCAGTTACTCAGATCCCGGAGTATAAAACAGGACGAGACGGACGGACGGACGGAAGGAGAGCAACCGGCGGCGGCGGCGGCGGCGGCGGCGGCGGCGGCGGCGGCGGCGGCGGCGGCGGCTGCACTGGGGTCATACTCACGGGCCCTCATCAGCGCCCCCACTGGCGGCGGCGGCGGCGGCGGCGGCGGCGCGCCAGTCTGTCTGTCTCCTCCTCCTTCTCCTGTCTCCGGCCGGCGTTCGTCCTCCGTCACCCCGACGCTGTCCCTAAGTCTTCCTCTCCCTTCGGGGGCCTAGAGGGCGGCCGGCGGGGATCGGGCGCTCTGACCGGCAGCTGCTCGGCATCTGATCCGGTGCATTCCGTCTCTTTCGTGGCCGTGTCTTCTCTGAGTCGGCGTCGGCGTCGGCGGCGGCCAACTGAAGTCCCTAGCCACCGATTAGCACTCAATAACATCAACAAGACTATAATAATAATAATAATAATAATAATAATAATAATAATAATAATAATAATAAATATCATTAGACTACCGTTAGTCTCGTTGAATCCTCGAAATTTTGGGATACGCTAGGCCTACATGTCAAGAATTCGCCACCCCACCCTCTGCGAAACAATTAGGCCTACTGTATTATAGTATCAACAACCAAAGTAACAGCAACTATCCTAAAACGGCGTTTAGCTAAGTGATCATCGCAAAATGTATGCATTCATTTACCGCTAGCAACGATCCTAGCCGTATTTTTAACATTGATTTTCGAAATAACCACAAAGACTTTATTATAAGTTTCAATTTAGTGCCATGTAACGCACACCTCATAAATGTATTTTATAGCGCCAATCAGTGTTCAATAATTATCTACTTCCATTGCTATCGAAACTGAATTCTACAATTGGCTGTAGCCAGGAACATTTGTAGCCACTTGCAGAGGAGCCCACAGAGGGAGAAGGAAGCAAATGATTCCTAAAAAAACTAGGGGAGGAAATTCCCCGCCCCTGAGTTTTGGTTTCACGGTAGGGGTGGGGAGGGAAGACAGAGAATGGGAAGCTGCTTCCAGCAGGCAGAGGGGATGGGCGCTCCTGGCCACTAGGATGTCAAAATTTCGCATGCAATTGAAAGCGGCCTATATAGGCCATATGGCTTCGTCCTTTCATGAAAAGACCTCTTCCGACTGATTTCCCTATTAATCGTCCATCCGATACCTTGATATCTGATTGCGCAATCGGTGACCTGTCATCACAGTCGGACTATTAGCCTATTTTCCTATCGACGTCTTTTTTATTCATGCTCTAACTGGTCACTTGCTCTGGAAACCCGATTCCTAATTACTGCCGACAGAGCTGTACAGTGTACAGTGTACACGCGTTGATTTTATTCTCGTTAATTATTTCCCTTATATACGTAAACGTTTTCAAATTAAGCAAGAATTCAAACAATGTTATACTTTATACAGGCCCGCCGAGAGAAATTCCGGGCCTCTGTGCAGAATGGCCGGCGAGCCCCTGACAAGTCTGAAAATTAGCTGACGCCTTTTCCCCCTCATCATTGATTTCACCGAAGTTTAAATACCCAAACTGCACCTCTAAAAAAATCAATGATGACTTTTTTGCTTGTCGCTCTTTTCACGCTGTTCCTTTTGGTGTAATTTTTAATGTGTCCTCAGGTCCCGCCCCCCCCCTTTGCTCGCCTGGACTCTCTGCTCAACAAACATCCTAACCTTTCTTTAGCGTTGTTATTTGTATTATTGTTAATTATACATATTCATCATCGGCTCGGGCTACCTCCAGACCGCCGGGCCCCTGTGCATTTGCCCCCTCCCCGCCCCACCTCTCGGCGGTCCTGACTTTATAAGCAATCTAGTTTGTTTAGATTTGTTGGCAACAAAGAACCCCGCTTCTTGCTATAACAATGTCGTCAGCTACAAAAAACAGTCGTTGACTAAACTGATCCGGAAAATTTCGCAGTCACAATCGCTATATGTTCTAGTTACTAAACTGGCTACTATGTTAAGATTACGAATTAATAAAGGAAGCAAATTTCACAAAGCGAAAACGTTACTGTCGGGTTTATTTATAAATTAAATTTACTAGAGTTTTAGAGTCAGAAAAACGAAACGAAGGTAAGAGTAATTTATTTTAAAGTTAAAGTCGAGATTTAGAGTCGCGTGGCAGGTCGCTAACCGAAAAGTATAAGAGTTCAGTCGTTGAACGATAAAGTAAACGTTCAGACGTCAATTGTCTAACGTTGTTAACGGTTTTATCAATGGCAATTTTGTAGCAGTGTTCATTCAACAGCGAAACCAATGGTGCAATTTAAATTAATTGAAAATTTGATCGTTCTATCATTGGGCAAACAAAATTTGCGTTACAATAATTATTAACGACGTTATTTTTTTACATCGCGATAAAATCTTTAACCGTTTAACGCGTTAATTTGACAACCCTACTAATTACTCAACAATACTTGTTAACGAAGACAAATATCTGCTGCTGTGTTAAGTCAACAAGTACCCCGTTGAGTCAATAATTGGTCACAGAAGCGATTGAGTGTAAGATTATATTATACATCAGCGAATCTAATGAAAAGATAAGTAAGACAGTGAATCTGCACGCGTCAGCTGATGAAGCAACAGTAAGAAGACGAATTCGTGACAGAATGCATTTTCAGTGCATTTATATCTCAGTGATGAGCAATTACATTTCTAATTCTCAAATTAACTCTATTTAAATTTTGTAATTATCCAACTCTAAATTATATATGTCTATATATTGCAAATTTAGTTTGCCTCTTCCATTCATCTCTGTCTTGTGTGGCTTTGTAAGCTTCATAATTATATGTCCAATTAAGTTATATACACCTTTTCTAATATATTGTCCATCCATTCTTTTCGTTGTCTTCCTCTAATGTTTTCGCCTTCCATTTCTCCGAGCATGATTCTTTTTATCATCCTTTCATCATTCATTCTGCAGGTATACGACCAACTATAGTCGGAGTTTCCTTTTAATGACTGTTTGGATTATGTCTTTTCTAAGTTCATTCTATGTTTTATATACCCTTTTGCTGTTGATCGTGTCAAACCAACTGATTCCTACGATGATCCTGTAGCACTTCATTTCAAATGCCTATATAAGAAACAGCTGAATACTACATTTCCCTTTCCATGTGCCTTTTGCAAAGGCTTTATAAACCAAGTATATAGAACCATAGGCTACATGTCTGAAGAGTTAAGTAAGCGGGATTTAGCCAAGACAGAAACACAATCCAACAAATACAGTGTACTATCTCTCCGGCTAAAAATTATACATAATTATAAATATATATATAGTGTATATATACACAGTATATATACACAGTACATATACACAGTATATATATATACTGATGCACACACGCCACACACGCACACATATACACAGACACACACACGTGTATATATATATATATATATATATATATATATATATATATATATAGAGAGAGAGAGAGAGAGAGAGAGAGAGAGAGAGAGAGAGAGAGAGAGAGAGAGAGAGAGAGAGAGAGAGAGAGAGGCAGACAGACAGACAGACCGACAGACAGACTGACAGAGACAGAGACAGAGACAGAGACAGAGAGACAGAGACCATAGTCCGCCCTGATAGTATATAGGCTACATAAGTCTGGAGTCTGGACGAGGAGGTAAATTGATGATTGCAAATTACGTGCATTATGACGTAATATCTCTCTTGGCAACTGACACGTGGGCAGCAGACGATCAACAGAAATAAGAAGGAAAATGGAAAGACACACACACACACACACACACACACATATATATATATATGTAATTATATATATATATACATACGCGGTATGAGGAATTTTGGTGAAGGATGTGCGGAAGAGGAAATAAAGAATGAAGAATGGGGAGGAGGGGGAGGGGGGGGGGGGAGCGGTGGGGGGGAGTGTGATTCAGGAAAGACGAGTATTGAACTTCGGGTGTAAGCGACAGGACATCTTGTCTGACGTCTCAATCGTTAATTAGAGTCTGTCGACGTTGTCATTCTCCTCGATGGGGGAGCAGTGGGGTGGGGGATGGACGATGGGGAAAAGAGGGGCGGGGGTCGAATGCTCCTTCGTTGCATGCCTCACGAAGCAAGCCATGCGATTAGAGCGCAGTCGGAGCGGGGTAGCTTAGGGTGGGGGAAACATTCGGACGAGCAGAAAAAGGGGAAGGGAGATGGAGAGGAGAGAGAGAGAGAGAGAGAGAGAGAGAGAGAGAGAGAGAGAGAGAGAGAGGAGCGGTCGAATATTTAACGACATCATAATTCGCGACTAATAACGAGAACTGATGGAACTAATATTGTGGATGATTGCACCATACATCAACGCCCACAGAGAGAGGAGGAGGGCAGAATGAGAAAGAGAATGAGAATGAGAAAGGGAAAGAGAAAAGGATATGAGAGGGGGAGAGAGAGACAGCGAGAGAGACAGAGAGAGAGACAGAGAGAGAGACAGAGAGAGAGACAGAGAGAGAGAGACAGAGAGAGACAGAGAGAGAGAGAGAGAAAGAGAGAGGGAGAGAAAGAGAGAGAGAGAGGGAGAGAGAGAATGAGAATGTGAAAGAGATTGAGTAGGAGAAGAAGAAGAAGGAGAGGGAGAAGGAGAAGGATAAAGAGAAGGAGGAGGAAAAGAAGAAGAAGAAGAGGCTACTTTAAAGAAGCGTCCGTCAAAAAACGACGGGTGTCTGGCTCCTCCTTTCTCATCCGAGCTTGCCACCGGCCATGGTGGAGTTTTAATAATTACTTTCTTAAGAAGAAGAAGAAGAAGAAGAAGAAGAAGAAGAAGAAGAAGAAGAAGAAGAAGAAGAAGAAGAAGAAGAAGAAGAAAGAAGAAGAAGAAGAAGAAGAAGAAGAAGAAGAAGAAGAAGAAGAAGAAGAAGAAGAGCAAAGGTCTAAATCCTCTCTTATTCTATTTAAAAGCCTATACAGTCATTCTTTCGATTCAATTACATTTCTGGTAATTTAAATGAGATAATGAAACCATCAGAATGAGAATCGCATTGACCAAGTACACTGGTGCAATGGGCTTACAAAATTACACTTCGGCACACGTCCTTTGTTTATCTTCATATGCAGATATGCATGTACTAAAATTTGTATTGCATTACCAAGTGATAATAGCAAATGAGATCCGTGTCTAAATTCTAAGTCACTGTTTCTGATCCAATGATCTCAACATACGCGTCAGTTACCTTAGAATTCAACACTGCGAATCTTGTGTTCTGATTTATCAATATAATTGCAAATTGCTCAGTCTTGATCATTCAAATAATTAATTTCCTTATTTAAACATGACCATTTCATGTTATGAAGAAAAGCATTGCAGGGAGAGCAGGCTTTGTACAGCGATGTGCAACGTATATCCTTCGCATTTTCCACCTCTGACATTTGGTCCGTCATTTTCCAGTCCTGCATTTTCCACCTCTGACATTTGGTCCGCCATTTTCCAGTCCGGCATTGTCCAGTTATTGACATCTTTTGGTCCGTCATTTTCTGGTCCTGCATTTTCAGCGCTCCCTTCTTTATTACCAATAAGCAATGTATCTTAGTTTTGTTTTAATTATTGTATATGCATGCACTTCAACGACGACGATGACGATTACAATAATGATGATGATGACAAAGACGACGATGACAATGATGACTTGATGATGATGATGATGACGATGATGATGATGATGATGATCAGGGGCGTAGCGACGGGGTGTATCTGGGTACATATAGCCCCAAAATCCGACTACATTAAAATTTTCATGTTTTTTTACAGATTTTCAAAGTTTGTAAGATTTATAACCCCAAATCACATTATACCCCCCACAAATCAAATTCCTGACTATGTACCTGATGATGATGATGATGACGATGATGATGATGGATGATGATGATGATGATGGATGATGATGATGATGATAATGATGATGATGATGATGATAATGATGGATGATGATGATGATGGATGATGATGATGATGATGATGATGATGATGATGATGATGATGATGATGATGATGTAGTAACCTGACTGAACAGTATACAGCATTAGGCCTATACACTATGCAGTCCTTGGGCCATGAAACTTTCACTCAATTATTTCGATGATTTTAACCTCTAAGGAATGAACCTTCATCGTCGTCGTCGGTGGATGACGAGTGACGACCTTTGCCCCCGTTCTATGGAAGTGACGTCGTCATTCTTCGGCGTCACGTCTCGGCACTCGCGTCACCTGCTGCAGCAGCCGTCATGACAGATTCACGGAGAACCAATCACAGTAAATGGCTAATTTACCCGTCAGCGATCCACCGACCAATCACCGGCCGCCAACCCTCTCCCGTCCAACGGACGCCAATCGCCGACCGGCAGGCCTGCCCTCCCCTCGCCCCTTACTTCACGCGCTCAAGACAGAAACCCGTCTCCTCTTCCTCCTTCTGCTCCTCCTCCTCCTCCTCCTTCTGCTTCTCCCCCACTCCTCGTGCATCTGCTCCTCCTCTTCCTCCTCCTCTTCCACTTCTTGTTCCTCCTCCTCTTTCTCCTCATTTCCCTCTCTGGCCAGTTGAAAAGCACGTCCTCTTCGTTCTAACAGAGGCTGCTAGACGCGCCATAGCTGTACAGCTGACCAACACTGCGTCGTAGCTTAGTCTCTATAGATGAGCAATGCGTAGAAGGTGTGGAATGCATGGCTCGATATGGGCCACAATAGAGGGGTGAAATCTACTCTTAACCCTTGCGTGCTGCAGTTAGAACCACGTGGACACGCGGCGGTATAACGACCCGGAGGCTTCTTCGGCCACTCTCTTCTTCTGGTTGTATATTTGCTCTCTCTGTCATATTCCAATCTGTCTATCTCGTTCACTGACCTCGTTTTTTTCTTCGACTTCGAGCGACTGACATGACAGTCAGCGGTTCTTTATGATTACAAGGAATTGTCAGATTTCTCTCCCGAGGCGAAAGCTCTGACCGCCTAATAGGCGTCACAGAGGTGAGCGAGAGAGACACACAGACAGACAAACAGACAAACAGACAGACAGACAGACAGACAGACAGAGACAGCGACAGGATAGACAGACAGAGACTCAGAGACAGAGACAGGCAGACAGACAGAGACATGCAGACAGAGACAGATAGAGAGACAGAGACGGTCAGTCGACGGACTCCATGAGACTCGAAGAACAGCGCTCTCTCTCTCTCTCCATGACGTCTGCTGCTGCTGAGCCATTTGTCGTCTGGGCAGACGGAAGAATCTTCCCTTCGCAGCTGCTGAGAGCGTCGTCCTTCTAGAGCGACGCGTCTTTTGACCGGGAGGCAGCGCGCGGCGACGACGACGACGGCGGCGGTCGAGCAGCAGCAGCGCCCTCTGCCGCCGCCGCCGCCGCCGCCGCGACCGACCGACGGTTGCTTGCGTCCAGTCGTCCATAATTGCTTCAGTTGGTGAGCAGCAACGGATTGGGGCCACGGTCGATTGAATTCCCATCCTCACACGGCAGCACCGGCGACTCACCTGTTGGCTCCTCCGCGAGCGAAGCGCCATCAGCCGCGAACTAATCGGCGGACATTATACGCGACCGGAACGATTAAATTGCCGGAGAAAGAGTCGCCTCTGTTGGAATCGGATTCGTCGACGCTTATAGGTTCTTTGTCTGATTCGACGACCGTTAAAGATAACAGGTCGAATCGGTGGACAAAAACGACAGAAGAACGTATAAAGACCCCGGCTCTGTCTCATTCGACCAGAACTTGCGAAGGATTCGACTGAAATAATATGATTATATATAAACGATACTTCGATTTGTCAGATAAGGATTGAGCTTAGGCCTATGTATACATTGCATAACTCAATTTCTTATCGGAAGTTTCATTCAACTGGAAAAGATAAAGATAAAAGAGAGTCTTCGCTCGTTTTTTTCTAAAGTCGAATGACCTTACAAAGAACGAATAGGCCTTTATACGATATATTTTATATATACTTTATACGATATATGAATGCAAAAGTGGGAAAAGAAAGGAATGGCGCCAATTGCTTTGAAGAATAACTCGCGTGAAACGTAAGGTTTACAGTCGGAAATTGTGCTTCAAGCGGAATTCTAAAACGGATTTCTCACAGCGCACGACAGAGCAGTGAGGCTCCGTCTTTGACGACATTTCCTGTCTCTCCCTCTTTTCCGCGGTGATCGTGTCTGGTTTCCGGGCGTCCGCCGTGGACATGAATTCCGTCGTGGACGGCTGTCGCGGATATCGAGGAGGGACCCTTCCGTCCCCCTTCGGCGGCTACGGCGCCATCGCTCGGTCGCACCATGCCCCCGACCACTTCGGTTACGTGGCGACCGGAGGAGGCCCCTCATCGGCGGCGGCGGGGTCAACGGTAGTCGCCGCCGCCGCCGCTGCCGCCGCCGTAGGGTTCGGCACCAGCTGCTTCCAACGCACCCCGTCTTTCGCAATCCAAGAACTGCTGGGACTTCACCCGGGCGTCCAGTCGTTTTCCACCCAGCACCACCACCACCACCACCATCACCAACCTCCCCCTCATCATCCTCCTCCTCCTCCGCACCACCACCACCAACATCATCACCATCAGTCGCATCAGTTGCTCTGTGGTTCCAACGACGATCGTTCGTCGTCGTTCTATTACGGTTACCACGGCTTTCCGTCTGCGTCGGCCGTTTCTTCCACGTCGCTCGTCTCCTCTTCCATCCCTTCGACGGTCGGTCAAGGTCAGTCGTCGTCGTTGTCGGCCGACCAGGACCCGACCGGACTCATTGGAATGGGAATGGCGTCCCTCTACCCCACCGCCGCCGCCGCCGCCGCCGCCGCCGCCGCTCCGGTCGGTCCCTGGAGGTCCGTCTCCTCGCACCCGGACTTCTCCGCCGTCGGACTGGTTCAGTCGTCGTCGTCGAAGCGGTCTTGGTCGGACGGGTCCGCCGCCATGTTCGGAGTCGGACACGCGTCGAGTATTTCCGGTGGGCGCAGTTCCGGCGGAAGTGTCTCGAACGTAAGCGGAAGTAGCTCGATGGTGGGATCGGAGCTGCAGACGGCGGCGGCGGCGGCGGCGGCGGCTGCAGAGGCCGCAGTGCAGGCGGCTGTGGCTTCGGTGACCGCTTCCAACGACAGACTTCATCACCATCACCGTCATCATAATCACCATCATCACCGATATTCAGCGGCAGGATACCTACCACACCTTACTAGTGAGTACCTGTCTATCAGGTGCGTAGCGACGGGAGGGGAGTAAGTATATCGGTATATATAATATACCCCCAAAAATCAGACTACCTTAACATTTTCAATGTGTTTTTTTAAGATTTTCGAAGTTTTTTAATATCTAGGCCTATATCCCCTAAATAACATTTTACCCCCCCCCCCCAATCAAATTCCTGGCTACGTCCCTGCTACCTATATATACGTATTATACAGGCCTAAAATGCTGTTTGATTGTGTCTGCATGGTTGAAACTTAGTATCGTGCATGCTTATTTGTCATAATTTGCGCACATTTTATGATCGGGAGATGAAATCGTAGGGCTATAGGGGCCTAGCCTATATAAATGGGATCGATGTAAATGTGATTTCGCATTTCCAATTGGGTTTCACGTATAAGCCCCTATGACTATAGGTGCAATACAATTTCATTCAAAATAAAATTTTAAGTTTTCGAATGTGAGTGAAATCTCGTTTAAATCTTTGTATGCAATTTTGTGACTGCAATTATTGTAACTCTGCGCTACACGATTGGTATATTATAGGCTGGCCATCATACTTCGTCCAGCTGTACAAGAGTACGTAATAATTATAATTGTAGGCTACTACTACTACTACTACTACTACTACTACTACTACTACTACTACTACTGCTACTGCTGCTACTGCTGCTGCTACTACTGCTGCTGCTGCTGCTGCTGCTGCTGCTGCTGCTGCTGCTGCTGCTGCTGCTGCTGCTGCTGCTGCTACTGGGCCTGCTGCTGCTGCTGCTGCTGCTGCTGCTACTGGGCCTGCTACTACTATTACTACTACTACTACTACTACTACTACTACTACTACTAATAATAATAATAATAATGACGATAATAATAATAATAATGACGATAATTATAATAATGATATTTAAATGATAATAATAATCGTAATCGTAATCTTAACCGTATTCGTAATCCGTGACCCTGACCGTAATCGTAGTCTTAACCGTAATCGTAATCGCAATCATAATCATAATTATACTCATAATCGTAATCATGATTATGACAATGATCATGATAATTATTATGGCCATAAGAATAATATTTATAATGATAATCATGATCATAACTGTCCCTCCCCTCTGCTATGTTATGGAGGAAATCCGTCCTCTGAGACGCCTGCATCCCTCCTCTCTAATCTATACATCAGTGGCGCAGCCATTGTTCAGGAATAAGAGGGGATGTCTCTAACGAGAAAAAGGGTCGTTAAGGAGTTCTTCGCATATTCACGTATTCTCTTCAATCATGCTACCTACCATCCCCACAATTTCTCAACTGTTTTATAATTATTATAATTAGAAATATACTGTAATAATAATAATACTAATAATAATAATAATAATAATAATAATAATAATAATAATAATAATAATAATAATAATAATAATACATTTTCTAATGCTTTTTATTATGGACATGTGGCCATGACATTATGGACATATGGACATGGCAGGTCATGGTCATGTATTTGATGCACAGCGTCTTGTGGAAAATGTTGGCTCTACATCAATATCTCCTTTTATTCCACACAGTAGCGTCATTTCACACTTTGCTTGGAGGGCGAGATAATTTTTGGTAAATTTTTGCAAATTTTAGGCAATTTGTGCAAATTTCAAGCAATTTGTGCAAATTTCATGCAATTTTTGCAACTTTTAGGCAATTTTGGCAATTTTGGCAATTTTTGGACAATGTTTGGGCCATTTTTGGCAAATTTGCAATTTTAAAATATTTTTGGAAAATTTTTGGCAATTGTTGCGATATTTTGCACATTAATACATTATAAATTATTTTTTCATTTCCTTGGAGGCCACGGCCCTCCCAGCCCCCCAAATGACCCCCTGATTTTACAAAGACTGAGAAGATTTTCAGATTAAAAGAATCTGCTGGATCTGAAATTGTCTTCTAGGTTCTGATAAATCACTAACGGAGTGAATACGTTGAATCTTCTCAGAAGGCAATTTAACTAGTGATTATTAATTATAATTAATTAATTTCTTTCTAGAGTTTAGATAATTCAAGGCAAGCCTTTTCGGTTCGTTGCCTAATTGGTGAAACTATGATATTAAAATCTCGTATAAGAAAGGACACGTGACTATAGACCTAGTTTAAGCCAACGATCGCTTAGCCGTTAGCGCGACAATATTAGTGGCGCATTTATTATAATTCTGCCTATTTGAAAGGCTGAAATCAGCATTGAACGCTATCAGCGAGGCAAATTTGAACTATATTTTTTAGCCTTTTTATAACCGAGCAAAACGTAGACAATAATTATGATGACCCTCAGACCAACAAATATAAGCAATTACCAAATAATTGCACAAATTATTATTATTATTAATTTAATTTTATCGCCCGTTTCAAACACATAGGTGTTCATCGGGGACGCCTCAGACCACAAACCGCAGTGCTCATCGGCAGAGCAGACTGTAGCTGAGGAGGGTCGGTTCGTTCCAGGTCAAAAACCAAAAATCAGTCAGGACAATACCAAGACTTAAAGAGGAATGATTCTTTTAGAGATTATTAAAAAGATTCAAGAGGACCATATGGGCAGGGCCGCTTTTAAGCATGTGCAGGCGGTACACATGCACAGGGGTCCCCACAATATAGGGGTCCCCGCAAAAATAGGGGGGTTCCGAATTTTTTACGTGAATAAACGTCAAGTATAGCTTACTTACTGTATTTACTTGGCATCAGTGGCAACTCTTAATTATCGAAACTATGGGCTAACATTGAATTCAAAATTCTAATATATTATAATTATAATTCTAGTCACAGTGTGTTAACGTGCAGTATTTCTTTCTTCAAATTTCGGGTATAAAACGTCTTCAGGTTAGAGATAAGTTATAGATTTTGCCTAGTGACGTAAATGCTCACGAACATTTTATAGGGCCTCCGCAATCAATTGTTTAATCAGAAAATTGCAGATCCTAATCATGAAATTTACATTCAAATGGAATCAGCGCTCTTAGAGCCATCAGTAGCCTATGTTTTGTGTTCTGAGGTATTGGTGAAATAGCCCTATCTTGAGAAAGTAATCCTCTTTACGGTCCCTCTGAAACCGCTTGGCGGTCTCCTATGGGACCGCGGACCCCAGTTTGCGAATCACTGTTCTATAACAGGGGTTTCCAAACATTTTTGAAGCGTGGCCCACTTCAGCGGTTTTGTAACGTGTCCGCGACCCTAATCATAGCATGTAATATAAAAATGCATTAGGCTATCTGGCGAACGTTAATTGAAAAGAAACTTCTGAGGTTTGAATAAATGGTAAAACAAATGCTCTGATTCAACTTGAATGAAAATATGGCAAATATATTTTTGAAGAATTATTCATATTTTGCCAAATAAGACAAAGGGAGAGAAATAGATATTGAAATTGTTTGAAAATTATTTTGTAAATTTGCAAGGAACATACCTTTGTTACGCGTCTTAAAAATCCTATGAGTATGGCAAAATCGCCTCCCCGTTAGGTATCATTACATGCATATCAAGAGATTCCCTGTTGATATTGGAGTTTCAGAGCAAAGTGGTCGGAAATCGGAATACGCTTTCCTTGCGTTATTGCGAAAAAAGGTTAATTGTTAGAAGTACTATAGGTCGGCGTTTCACAAACTTTTTGGAACTGTGCGATTCACTTCAGCGGCTTTGTAACATGCCGCGATCCTGCAAACTTTTGTCAACTAAAGTTGAATAAGCACTAATCATTTTAATGTAAGCCGTATACGGAGGATTGCAGGCATATCAATTACAGTATATACATTTCTTAAAGCCTACAGCGTAAGCCTACTTGCAACTTTGAATCTGTGCAGTGGTTTAGTATATAGGTAGGCTTACATGTGGCCTGCATGGCAACAATTTCGCCACTATAACTTCGATGACTACTCAATAGATTTCAACGCATATACACTAGATGAAAAATTGACAATAATGTTAAAATGACAATAGCTTACTGTGCTCTTACCCGAAAATACTCAACGAACACACTACACGCATTTATAATTAATTTATAGGCGTCAGGTGCTTTTCTAAAGTCTTGTTTTGTCTGCACTAGATATGTTCATCTGCCAGTCAAATAAGTCAGAGATGAGATAGAATAAACGCGAGCGAGAATTCATCTGGAAGAGATAGCGGATGTTCTACTTGTTTAGATCTGAAGAAAGCGCAGAATAATAATTTGGAGAGCTTAACTGACAGAATAGAATTCCAGATATTTGGACCAGAAACAGGACATGCTGTCTTGCACTAATTTAACCTATAGTAGTCGAAGACTCTAAATAAATCTGAAGTGAGAATGACTTTGGTCTTAATAGATACAAGAGAGAGAGAGAGAGAGAGAGAGAGAGAGAGACAGACAGACAGACAGACAGACAGACAGACAGACACAGACAGACAGACACAGCACAGCACACAGACAGAGACAGACAGACACGCAGACACTACCAGACAGTAGGATGAAGACATGAAGTCAACCAATGTTGGAAATGCCGTGACTGCATGGGGCTTATCGCTAACTGGTTATTTTGGGACCTGTATATACTACTTCTTTTTTACTTATTACCATAACTTTAGTCTTTTTTGTCTTGATTCTCATTCCATAATTTTCTGACACTTGTATCAGTTTATCCATTACTTCCTGAAGCCCTTTTTGATTGCTTGCTAGCATGGCCTGATCGTCTGCGAAGCGCAGCGCCTTTAGTAGTACTCCTCCAACTTTAACTCCCTTATCTGTATTTTCCATCGCCTCTTGTACTAATTCTTCGATGTATATGTTAAACAGCAGCGGTGACAGTGGACATCCCTGCCTTACTCCTCTGCCAATCATACACGATTCACTCAGTTCTCCCTCTATTCTCACCTTCACTGACTGTCCAAGGTATAGGTTTGCTATCAGTCTTCTGTCTCTCCAATCCACTCCCACCCTTTTCAGTGCTCTCATCAAAATCCTCCAGTCTACTCTGTCAAACGCTAAAAAAAAGTAAAAAAGAAGGAATGAGAGTGG
Source organism: Metaphire vulgaris (assembly GCA_018105865.1). NCBI lineage: Eukaryota > Metazoa > Annelida > Clitellata > Crassiclitellata > Megascolecidae > Metaphire > Metaphire vulgaris. Next base: position 6,512,427 of record CM030857.1, read on the forward strand.
AAATAAAGGTTTACGGACAGATCATAGAGCAAGTGAAGGAATTTAGCTATCTAGGAAGTCTGATAACAACCGATGCCAGATGCAATAAAGAGATAAGAAGACGTATAGCAATAGCAAAAGAAGCTTTTTACAAGAGAAAGGAGCTGATGCAAAGTAAACTAAAACTAAACCTAAAAAAGAGATTGGTAAAAACATTGATATGGAGTGTGGCGTTGTATGGGGCGGAGACGTGGACAATGAGAAAGGAAGATATAAAACGATTAGAGGCTTTTGAAATGTGGATTTGGAGGAAAATGCTAAAAGTAAAATACACAGAGCATAAGACAAACGAGGAAGTCATGAAGGAGATAGAAGAAGAAAGAAGCCTGATAGATACAATCCGGAAAAGGCAGAGAAATTGGATGGGACATGTCCTCCGGCATGACTCTTTACTAAGAACAATAATCGAAGGAAAAATAGAGGGAAAGAGAGTGAGAGGTAGACCGAGAAAGATGATGTTGGAGTGGATGATGAATAAAGGATATCAGGAACTCAAAGAAGAAGCAAGCAATCGATCGGAGTGGAATAACTGGATACCTGGACCTGTCGAGAGACAGAAACACTGATGATGATGATGATATACTACTACTACTACTACTACTACTACTACTACTACTACTACTACTACTACTACTACTACTACTACTACTACTACTACTACTACTACTACTACTACTACCTACTAGTACTACTACTACTACTACTACTACTACTACTACTACTACTACTACTACTACTACTACTACTATACTACTACTACTACTACTACTACTAGTAGTAGTAGTAGTAGTAGTCTACTACTACTACTACTAATACTAATACCCGGCAGCCAGCTTGAGCGCTTGAAGATCGTCCAGAATGCCGCGGCCCGTATGATCTGTCAAATCAGTTGGAGAGAGCATGTCACACCACAGCTCACTGAGCTCAGAGACAGACTGCACTGGCTCCGCATTCCAGAACGGATCGTGTTCAAAAGGTGCTGGTTCACGCACCGTGCACTTTACGATCCGTCATGCCCAGCCAACCTGTCGGAGCTGCTTCACAGGGTCCAATCCACTGATTGCCAGGCGCGGCTCCGTTCCTCAGTGAAAAAGCTCTACTGACAGTTCCTCCTCCTTCCTCGAAGACAGCTAAACTCGGAGAGCGATCCGTTACACGCGGGAACCCGGCTCTGTGGAACGCGTTACCACACAATATCACCAATACGACTAATCTAGAAACTTTTACGAAGCGACTTAAAACACACTTGTTCGGACTCTCGTTCAGTACCATGTAAAGCGCTCTTGACCCTAGCCTTAGTGTATATGACAATAGCGCTATAAAAGTTAGCCCATAACTAACTAACTAACTAACTAACTAACTAACTACTACTACTACTACTACTACTACTACTACTACTACTACTACTACTACTACTACTACTACTACTACTACTACTACTACTACTACTACTACTAATAATAATAATAATAGGGCTTAGAGTGGTTCAGTAGGGTCTGCCCTGGCCCCTGTGTGAGAGCCATGCACTATTTTACACAAATTCCAACCTCCCAGCCATTCATTCACATTATGGCTTTGCTGTGTAGTCTCATTCTTCTGCATTCTTCTTCTTTGTCTTTTTGTCTTTGAGTCTACAAATAACAGCAAAACTTTGCACTATAGGAGTATAGGTATATGTCATAAATGCGTCATTCCGACTCATTCGGCTATAGGCTACACGCCACTTCTAAACCTGCAATCCTTTTTTTTTATTCTGTAATCTATATGCAAGACCATTCTAGTATCGCAAAGTCACAGTTAGGGGCCTCTATAGAGGAGCGGGGCCCTGTGCAAAGGCCCGGTTTGCCCAGGCTTAAGGCCGGCCCTCAGGGCCATATTAAGGCGGAGACTGATGGGGCTGTAGCTCCCCCGGCCCACCATGAAAAATAGGCCCACCGATTTTCCATCTATTTTCTTTGCTTGTGAGCACGCTTTGCAAGCCAGGTAACCTTTTTTGCTCGTCAGCAGCACGATTTGGAAGGGAGGTAACCTTTTTTTTGCTTGTCGGAGATTTTCAGTATAGGCGACGGCCTTTTTTTCTCAGCCCCCCGGCCCACTCGGACCTTAATCCGGCCTTGCCGGGCGTGCCGGCCCTCAGGGCCATGACTATTTTCTCATCCAATTCATTCCACCTGCCAACCACTCTAGCAAAAACTGTTTGTCCCACAGCCAGTTTTTAAAAACAGTTTCATGTTATACACTCTGGTTTCGTCATACTGCTTTGCTGTTTTAACAAGTTTTAAAATCTTATTAGCTGGCATTTCCACATTGTTTCAAAGTATTTTATGTGTCTCAATTAAATATCTCCTCTCCTTTTTCCAAATCTGTTAAAAGATTGCGTGAGCCGAGAGTCGAACCCGGGTCAATTGCTTGGAAGGCAACTATGCTACCGCTATACCACTCACGCCTTGTGCTACATGCGCCTACACCTTGGCATGTAGCCCGACACACACGTTGGCTTTTCGAAAATCGAGGAATGATAATTATGGTGATGAAGGCAATGGCGTAAACCTGGCGACAACATTTGGAGGGAGGGATAAAATCGATCATAAAGTCAGGTCAGACCCCCTTTTCATCCCCAAAAAGTCCTGACGAGCAAAAAAAGGTCATCCACAATGAGTGATTTTACCAGATTTTATACCATAAGGCACAAAACATTGGGGCGGATAATTGATACACTGTCCCTCTTACTAATTATTGGGGGACCGTCCCCCGCCATCCCCCCGTATTTTACGTTCATGGATGGAGGCGATGATGACGACGACAGCGACTAATGTATAGACTATAGAGTGAAGGGTTAGGAACAATATGTCTACAAGACATATATAGTCATCATGTTTTAGGCACAAGGAAATAGAGGGACCATATGCGGGAGCGCTGAAAATGCAGGACGGGAAAATGACGGACGCAAAAATAACAATAACGTGAAAATGCAGGACTGGCAAATGACGGACCAAGTGGCATGGCCTGAAAATGCAGGACGGGAAACTGACGGACCAAATGGCATGGCTTGAAAATGCAGGACGGGAAAATGACGGACAAAGTGGCATGGCCTGAAAATGCAGGACGGGAAAATGACGGACCAAGTGGCATGGCCTGAAAATGCAGGACGGGAAAATGACGGACCAAGTGGCATGGCCTGAAAATGCAGGACTGGAGCAAATTAATTATATACTAAGCCGAAAAACTAGTGCCAATGACTAAGGATAGGCTTAGGGAGTAGATGTGTTAAGCGATAGATGTATCCAAAGTGAAAAACTGCGATGCCGAATAATCAATAAAAATGCTACATATAAGAAGGCAATTAACACATAAGCATCCTCAAGGAATTTAATTTTAAAAAACGCAAATAGTAATAAAACGAAGCATACATATAAAAACGATAGCAGTAGAATGTCAAAGGCAGACCTAACATTTAAAGTATTGCATTAAAACTAATCCATTTAAAATTATTGCATTAGAACTAATCCACATAATTAATCCTATTGTCGGCGGCAGCAGCGATAGCAGCAAAAACTTTCCTGCTGAATAATCAACAAACTAGCTACCTATTGCAGCGCAACTAACATATCAGCAACTAGAAAACATATACTAAGAAAAGTTCTAACACGAAATAGACATGTAAAGACTATAGCAATAGCATAAAAAACACACTCAGGTAACTATGAGTAAGGAAAGCTACTAAATATCTGTCAAAAATTAACAAAAAAGGCGACTTATTAGTTTTCTTATTACGTGGCGTTTTGTCGCTCACTTCTGTAGGTTATAACATTTTATATTTGCAATTTGCTGGCCATTTAAAACCGTCCCTTCTATCATTGTTATGTCATCATGTATCGAAGTGGCCTGCCACTTGGTCCGTCATTTTCCAGTCCTGCATTTTCAGGCCATGCCACTTGGTCCGTCGTTTTCCAGTCCTGCATTTTCATGCCCTGCCACTTGATCCGTCATTTTCCTGTCCTGCAATTTCAGGCCGTGCCACTTGGTCCTTCATTTTCCCGTCCGGCATTTTCAAGCCATGCCACTTGGTCCGTCATTTTCCCGTCCTGCATTTTCCCGTCCGGCATTTTCAGTCGACCCTAAGCATATAACAGAACAGATTTATATAGCTCGTATATACATGCGGTAAAAATTCCTGGAAAGTATTTTTATCATCGTTGCCACTTTCAAAGCTCAAATGTCTTAAAACGCTTCGCCAAGATTTGGTACAAAATGCGTTAATTTGGTCAATTAGAGATTTTCACATTTGCAGTTTTCAGATATTTTCGTCAATTAAGATACAGGACATATAATAGCAATTGAAAAATGTCTTCTCTCTCTTCTTTTAGGAGTTATATATATATAACACATATATATATAACACATATATATGTATATATATGTGTGTGTGTGGGTATATATATAGCCTACCTTATATACATATATATGTAGGTATGTATATATTTATTTAGACACATCGAATCTTTAGTCATCACATCCATATATATGTATATATAGCCTACCTTATATATATATATATATATATATATCCTACCTAAAAAGCTTATATATATATATATATAGCCTACCTTGTATTAGAATTTTAGTAAATTCATATAGTGAAAGTATTGAACAATATCTTACGTTTGTCACACACACACGCACATACACACACACACACACACACACACACACACACACACACATATATATATATATATATATATATATATATATATATATATATATATATATATATAGTCACTATAACTTATATGCAGTATATATATAATATTATATATACTGCATATAAGTTATATTAGCCTATATATAAGTTATACATAAAGATATACATAATGTATGTATATTGTATTGCATAGTTGTATACATTATATCTGATTGCAAATATTTTCAAAATATTATATATATTAAGCAAGTAAGTAAGTAAAACCCATGAATTTATACAGCACTCGTGAGCAGATACCGTAGTAGCTGCTTATTCCTATATAGGCGCTTGATCTGCCGTTGAAATAGCTCGAGTATAGCCGGAGTTTCGTGGTCAACCGGACAAGGTCAATTCCAGAGGTCAGTCAGAGCGGGAGTGCATGGGGAAGCAGCACAGGGTCCATTGGTCCATTTTTTAGAACCCGATCCAACCCAACCCATCAAATCTCCAACCCAACCCTACCCAACCCATGCCAATAATAGGTTTACTTGACCCAATCCAACCCACTGTAATACATTACAGTTTCTAAAACCATGACTTGTTTTCTGACCCAACCCAACCCACCATTAATATGGAAAAGTCTGACACAACCCAACCCAACCCATAGGTTAACCCAACCCATGGACATATTTGAAACAGCAAAGCAGATTATGAAAAAGAAGCAGGAGACGTGATTTAACTCTAGAGTTAATAATATTGTGATATTATTGCGAAACAAAAAATGTCCGAAAACTTTCTTAATTTCAGAGCATCCAATAGCCAAGATGCTGTATACGTCAATATAGCGTTGAGTTGATGAAAGGTGACCGCGGTCTACTTGACGCACCGCATTGCATCGTATTTCGTGCATTTTGTCAGTTCCCGCTGTCGACGAGAAGATAACACAGGAGCACCTGCATGTGTTTCGATTACAGGTAGCGAAGGAATTCAGTTGGGAAATCTCGGACTCACGGCAGCAGCAGCAGCAGCAGCAGCAGCCGACGATCATTACGGAAAGAAAAGGAAGAAGCGACGGCGACACAGGTCAATTAGACACATCGAATCTTTAATCATCGCATCCAAAAGGGCAGCATCAGTTCACCTTTGACCCCTCCCATCTCCTTCTTATCCTCCTTTTTCCTCCTTAGTGCTTTGCTGTTTTGTCTCTCTGTAGGTATCGTAGACTTTTTTTTATTTGCTCTGTGGATTCATTTCTACAGTCTTATCGCTTATTTGATTATCAAATTCTGGCATGCATGCGGAACCAGTGGCGGCTCCACCGGGGGCCAAAGGGCCCGTGCCCCCCTATTGAGTGCCTGGCCCCCCAGTGGCCCCCCAGTTGGGACCCTATACTTAATGCTACATACATTAAACAACAAATGGTTGGCCCCCATGATTAGAAGTTGAGAGAGAGAGAGAGAGAGAGAGAAGCAGGTAAACGCCCTTCTTCAATCAACCGTTGCCGAAAAAAGTTGTTCGAAGTCGCTACATAACCCTTCGGTTTCCCTCTGTCCTTGGGACTGCGTAACAACCCAACAACCCTACCCTACTGTACTACCATATTATAACAAACACACGCACACGCATGTACAGTGTATGTATGGATGTGTGTGTATGTGCTTTGTATCTACTTGATATGTATGTAAGCCTAATGCTTAGGCCTATATAGGCCTACTTGGTCGACTTAATGACTTTCAGTCCTATATCCTTAGGCCTACTTCTGGATCAAAGCGTCACTTTCGAAACAATGGCTACATTGGCTAGTGTGGCATAGCACTGTGTGTGTGTTTGTTTATAGACACGCGTCCGTGTCAAAGACGATGAGCGTCTATGTGTGTGTGTGTGAGTGTGAGTGTGTGTGTGTGTGTGTGTGTGTTGGCTCCTCCTTTCTCAATTACCAGGGCTTTCCATCGGCTATGGCGGAGTTAGCATCGCATTGCCTTTTATAACTATATAAAAGATGAGGATAATTGCTCTCGACAATTATTGATCTATAGACAGTGCTTTTTTTCTGCCGGAACACGCCGGAACCCAGGACTGATCCCAACCGGAATAGGGGGCGGCTCCATGCCTAACTCCCTGGGCGACGCCAATGATGAATACAGCTCACGGCGGCATCTAGCAGTGGCGGTTCCAGGATTTCTTGGTGGGGTATGAAATGAATTCATAAGAAGTTGGTGGGGGTGGGGATGAAAAGAGAACTAAAAATCAATAAACTTTGCCCAAAAGGCTGACAAAAGGGAATTTCCCCTAATTTTACTACACTTTTAACGCGAAAAATAGATTGACAAGCAAATAAGGTCATCCGCAGTTTTCCCCTGTAGTTTTACGTTTTACTAGACTTTTACCAGAAATAGGGGGTTTTCGCAAGCTAAAAAATGTCCGGAAGTCCGGTGGAGGATGCATTCCCACTCATCCCCCACTTGGAACCGCCACTGGCATCCAGTATTAAGATCGACACTCACTATACCACTGGCCGTCAACCAATCCGAGGCCATAATAACAGGAAGTCAGATTCGATCTTTTAATCCTGAAATCTGAGACGCTAAACATTTCGTCAGAATCTGTCGATGTTTATTATAAAATCGTTCGGCTGATTACAATGGCGGCCGAGAATTCGATGTGAATGAACGGGAACAGAGGCGTCCGTGGAGCTGGCTGCCCGACCCGCGTTCCCGTCGGTTGGGGGTGGGGGCATGATGACGCCGGCGTCCTACGTACGCCACTTAAGCGCTTAGAAAGCGAACGACCATTAAATTGCTCGCCCGATTCAATCGGACGTCCCTGGCGCTTTGTCAGCGCTGACAACCGACTGACAGCTACATGAATGTTGTTATTAAAGCCGAGTATAAACATGTCGCCCTCGACAAAGACCTCACGTCGGCTGCCACCCCACCCCTTCCCTCTTAACCCCGGCGTCAGAGGGGTAACGCCGAACACCTCGACGCAGCGGGGGCAATCAAAATAATCCGTCCGGGGGTTCCTCTCTGCCACCCCCACCCCCTGTCCTGCCCCTCTCCCTATGAGCGCAATCTCATGTTTCTCTCCTCCGTAGTTGACGGATTCAACGGTAGGCGTCACTAGAAGATCTCAAACGACGATTTCAACCTTTTGAGAAGACGAATTCTAAGTCTCTTTACTCTTGACACACACAAAATGACCGGGGGTGTAGCCAGGAATTTGATTTGGAGAGTATAATGTGATGGGGGTGTGGGTATATATATCTTAGAAAACGTTGAAAATCTTTAAAAACACATTAAAAACTTTAAGGTAGCCTGAATTGGGGAGGGGTATATATACCGATATACCCCCTCTCCGTCGCTACGACCCTGAAAATGACGAAAGAAAATGGATGTTGAATGTTGATTCACGACATTTCCAAGATATCATCATACGTGTAGCCAAAGACTGTTTACTACTATTGCCTTGCGTTTAGCCTATAGAAGTGAACATTATTGCATCCCAGGGATAATCAAGTAATGCACATTTTCAGTTTAAGCATGAAATGTAGTGACGTCTAAGGAACTGGTCCCCTGCACGACAAGACCAATCGCCGCCCATCTGTCCCGCGTCGCGTCGTCTTATCGTCGGTGGCCACAATGACCCCGGCTTCCTACGTGTGTGTGTGTGTGTGTGTGTGTGTGTGTGTGTGTGTGTGTGTGTGTCTCAGACCAGTGGTCGGTATTAAGAAAGCAAGAGAGAAGACTCCCGCCCAAACATTTGAACCTACGCGGGTGTCGTAAGACCAGGGTTATTTCTAGGATTATCAATTGGGGGCGAGGGGGTGCCGGTAAATTCTGGGGTCCCCTGCCAAAAAATCTGACAAGCAAAAAAGGTCATCCAATAGCTGAGATTGTGGAAGGAGGTGTTGGGGGTGTCGGTCTCAAATAGGGGCGAGGGTGTTAGGGGTGAGTGTACAAATATTCCGGCGTAAGACTGAAAGCCAACATTTTCGACCCCGAGTTGGGGTCGGCCTCAACCTTTGGGCGGATTAGACCCTCAAATAAATCGAACAGTGTGGCAGACTTATATCCAATTATGAAGTAAGATTTCTCTAGGCTAGCAGACCCAAAGCATTTAAAAGAATATATAGACTGTCTAGAATCTAGACAGTCTAGACTACATGTTATAAATGCTTTGGGACTGAATCTAAAACAGGGGCGGCCAAACCCATAGAGGGTGTGAGCCGCAAATAACAATTTCAAAAGCTTGGGAGTCGCGTTGCCAAAATTAGACACGAAAACGGGATACAGTATGATCCGACTCTTAGCAAAATATAATTAAATCTCCTGCTATTTTTATGGACCCTATGATAAAATTTACGAGCAGGCAAAATTATTACTTTTATTTGGCAATTGTATGTTTCTGTTGATCTGTTAATTTTGCTTTAAAAAATTTAAACTTCCGCGAGCCGCAGATTAGACTAAAGAAGAGTCGCAAGCGAGCCGCAGATTGGCCACCTCTGCTCTGGAAGAATAATAATATTCGTCCTCGCCTATCGTTACTTTTATTTCCAGTGGACCAGTTGTATTCATCGACAGTACCGTCGTTATATGAGGCGCGGACCGAACCGGGTAACACCAATTAGAACATCGCAAGGGGTGACATAAAAACGTTTGGTGTTTTACATTAAATTTAAAAAAAAGAGTAAGCGATTTCATTTTTGCGTTTGAGATGGTACACATGTGCACAGGAGGACGCAATGAAATCCATGGTGTAGGCTATATTTTGTGTCTGGGATGGGGTGGAGTGGTGACAATCATCTTTACCGCACCGTGTAATGCCAACTCAGAGATGGCAATGGGTCAATTTTTAGAATCCAATCCAACCCATAAAATCTCCAGCCCAGCCCAACCCATGCCGGTAATAGAGTTACTTGACCCAACCCAACCCAACCCGCCATTGCAATTTCTTAAGCCATGACTTATTTTCCGACCCCAACCCAATCCACCATAACTATGGAAAAGCCTGACCCAACCCAATCCAACCCAACCCGTCCGGGCCATCCCATGGATTAACCAAACCCATGGCCATATCTGCGCCAACTCCAGTGATGCGTCTGTTCATTGATAAACGCATGCGTTCCATAGGACGATCTTTACGAGTTATCAGCAGGATGAGCTGGAAAAGGCGTTTCAAGACGCCCATTACCCGGACGTCAACCAAAGAGAACTGTTGTCGCTTAGAACGAGTCTACCGGAAGACAGGATCCAGGTAAGAAGACACGGCAAACGCTGAAGCAGCTGCTTCTGCCCAGTGGCGGTGTCGAGGGGGCGGCAGCCGCATCCGGTCGCCGCGGTGGGGGGGGCGCCAAAATCGGGCTTTGGGTTAAGTAAAGTATGTAATGTAATGTAATATAGGCCTAAGAAGCAACAGAAACGATATTTAATTGATAGCTGCTTCGATGTTGTCCGAAGCAAATACGTTGCATTCGATTCGATGCCCTCTCCTCGTCCATGGTCTACATCGGTGTTTCTAATCTTTAAAAAAAACTTCTATAGCGCCACTTTCATAATGCACAGGAGCATCAACCGATGGCACTCCAAATCCAAATTTGTTTCCCAAACTGTGGGTCGCAACCCAAAAGCCAGTGGCGGCTCTAGGATTTGGAAAGTAAGGGGGCCGTTGGGGTGGCAATTTCTTATCATGGGGGCCAACCATTTGTTGTTTAATGTATGTAGCATTAAGTATAGGGTCCCAACTGGGGGGCCACTGGGAGAGGGGGCAGGCACTTAACAGGGGGGAACGGGCCCCTCCATGCCCCCCGGTGGAGCCGCCACTGTCAAAAGTGGGTCGCAAACTCGCATGGCTCAGTTTATTGGGTCACGGGGTAGCGCGGAATTAGAGTCAAAGTGCCATTTTCTAACCAACACCACAATGTCACAAGCCTTGAATGTTGCAAGTATAGGCCTAAGTTTAAAGAAGTTTATATGCCTGCAATCCTCCATACATAGCTTATATTACAATGATTTTTGTAAACCACTGGGGCATAGGCTGTAAATTTTATGAAACTTTTATCCAATTGTATGGTCGATAATAAGTTTGCAGGGTCACGACATGTTAGAAAGCCGATGATGTGAGTCGCACAGTTCCATAAAGTTTGGGAAATCCTGTCCTATAGTAGCACTATTTTTAGAAATTGATCTTATTTCGCAATAACGCACGGAAAGCGTATTCCGACCATTTTGCTCTGAAACTCTAATAACAATAGGGAATCCGAGCACTAAGTAATGTTGAACCTATCGGTTAAGCGATTTTTCAATACTAATAAAATTTTTAAGACGCGTAACAAAGGTATGTTCCTGGCAAAATTTAAAAAAGATAATTTTCAAGAAATCTCAATCTCTATTTCTCTCATTTTGTCTTATTTGGCAGAAATATTAATAATTACGCCTAATAATTTGTCACATTTTTAATTTGAATATAATTAGAGCTTTTATTTTGCCATTTATTTCAAATTCAGAAGATTTCTTTCAAGTTCCTACATGGCTTTTATCCAAGTTGCGTTTTCTGATATTACTGTACATGCTATTATGAGGGTCGCGGGCCGTTACAAAGCCGTTGAAGTGGACCGCAGTTTTAAAATGTTTGGGAAACCCTGGTCTACATAAAACCAGGCGCAAAACTTCCACCAACAGACTAGACGAGGCAGTTGAGGAGTATGCCTCGATATATTCGATATATATATATATATATATATATATATATATATATATATATATATATATATATATAGCCTCACGACTGCACATATCTGCACCTATAGGTGCTGCGCTACAGTATTTGCATATTGGACGAGAGAAGAATATATATATATATATATATATATTATATATATATATAATACGTATATTTAAGTCGAAGACATGTAGGCCTATATGAGTTATTAAATGGCGCACATCAACGTACTTACCTTTTAGTGAGCATGAGTTAAATCTTTTATTAAGTATTTCATGAAGGGAAAGTTTGTCTAAATTAACGCGTCATGCATGCAATATATATATATATATATGTATATATATGTCTATAGGCCTATACAATATATATACATGGTTTTTATTCAAACTGGAAAACCCCTACATATAAGTCTTATATTATATGCTTTTGGTTTGTGTGACGTTGTAGGTTTGGTTCCAGAATCGTCGAGCCAAATGGCGTAAGACGGAGAAGACCTGGGGCAAGAGCAGCATAATGGCCGAGTACGGACTGTACGGGGCCATGGTCAGACACTCGCTTCCGCTCCCAGAAACTATTCTTAAATCGGCCAAAAACGGAATCGAAGGGTCCTGCGCTCCTTGGCTGCTCGGTAAGTGAATTCTCTCCATCACACACACACACACACACACACACACACTCAGAGAGAGAGAGAGAGAGAGAGAGAGAGAGAGAGAGAGAGAGAGAGAGAGAGAGAGAGAGAGAGAGAGAGAGAGAGAGAGAGAGAGAGAGAGAGAGAGAGAGAGAGAGAGAGAGAGAGAGAGAGAGAGAGAGAGAGAGAGAGAGAGAGAGAGAGAGAGAGAACCCGAAATAGCAATATAGAAGCATAATTATTTGTGCATTGACTATTCGTCAGCATGCCGTCCATTTACGAAAGAAATTATAGGCCTACTTTCTCTGTTCGAACATCGTGTATAGGTTTCCTTTCGGTGATGTCCTGAAGTCTTATAGAGTGACCTACCATAATTATGTCCATATACGGTAGAAAGGCTCTGTAAGCTGATTGTCCACTACTCGTCTGACTATTGAAGACAGGGCGGTTAGGTCTACAGTCTACAGTAGGTCTATATCCTTTTAGTGACGCCGGGAATTTAGGCCTACAGGACTACTTAACGACTTAACGGCAAATAAATTTGTTAGGCCCCTAGACTGCGTATTTACCAGTATAGCAGTTTTAATATTAGGCCTATTAGTCTGTTCATGGGCGCCCACAGAAATTTTTCCAAGAGGGGCAAAACACAATGGTCACAGTTACGCCACATAAATGTTTTCAGGAGGGGCAAAACGCATTATAACATAATGGTCACGGTTAATATTCTAGCAAGGTTTTCAAATTTCAATGTGAAATATTGGTATTTGCATTTTCCAGGGGATGCCAAATGCCCCTCTTGCCCTAATGTGCGGGCTCCCATTAGTCTGTTTAATTACATGCATCAAGGAATGCTGCAAGCAGGGTGCGATTAGTCAAGGACTATGGATTAGTGACCTGGAGCAGTGGGGGGGGGGTATGTCGAGCACGAGGGGATGTAGTTGTTGGGGAAGTGTAGCAGTGGGGGATGTAGCGGTGGGGTATGTATGTAGCAGTAGGGGGATGCAGTTGGGCAGTGGGGGGAAAATCCCCCCTTCCCCCTACAAATGGCGCCCTGGCTGCAAGTAATACCAATGGGCCCCGGAATTCAAACATGTTCAAGGTCTATAGACTAACAATTTACTATTTGAATTGTTCTGTTGCTCAATTAATTACTATGTAATAGCTGTGCGCGAGTGAGTATTTGAGTGAGTGTGTGAGTGAGTGGGTGAGTGAGTGAATGAATGAGGGGTTGAGTGAGTGAGTGAGCGAGTGAATGTATGAGTGAATGAATGAGAGGTTGAGTGAGTGAGTGTGTGAGCGAGTGAGTGGGTGAGTGAGTGACTGAATGAATGAGAGGTTGAGTGAGTGAGTGAGTGAGTGTATGAGTGAATGAATGAGAGGTTGAGTGAGTGAGTGAGTGAGTGAGTGAGTGTGTGAGTGAGTGTATGAGTGAGAGGTTGAACGAGTGAGTGAATGAGTGAATGAATGAGAGGTTGAGTGAGTGAGTGTGTGTGTGAGTGAGTGAGTGAGTGAGTGAGTGAGTGGCTTTTCTTGACAGTTAAGCTTTGAGTAGAAAGAATTCATCTTCTTGTTTCTTGTGATCTTTCTAGGAATACAGAAGTCTCAAGTGTTCAATAGGATAGATTTTGACTCAAGTGAAAAATCAACGACGACGACAAACAGCAGCAACAACAACAACAATCGTCATAATCATCAGTCTATGACTTCTGGAGAGGAGAAACCAACGACAATCACGGACAATCAACCGAAACCTTTCGAATGATTGCATCTCAATTAAATTAGAAAGCAAAAATATATACAGTATATATAAATATATATATATACAGTATATATAAATACATATACACAGTATACACAGTGTATATAAATATATACAGTATATATTAAGGCCATATATATATGCTAATATTATATATATATATATATATATATATATATATATATATATATATATATATAAAGTGCCATTTGGCTCCTATACCGTAACTGTCTTTAAGATGGCATAATATTACATCTTAAATATTGTGCCGTCTTAAACCGTCTTAAATACAATTATCCTACATATAATGATCATATTATAAAGGAAGGTTCGTCACTAACAGTGGTGAATGACGCCATCTTCGCATTTTGGTACTATTCTTCTATTCTAGTCATTCGACATATCGTAGGCCTATGTAGGCCAGATAGCATTACAACTGATATGCACTAGAAGGAGTTCGTGGAGTCTGAAAGTGAACCAATTTTCCGCCATTTTTATGAGTGATTTTCGATGGTGACCATATCGCTATAATATTTCTAATATAGAGGCCGGGTCTCCAGTACAAACCGGAGTAAAGCCTTTGTTTTAAATAAAAGCCGGCGAGGGTTTGAATTAGAAGCTTTTCAGTATAATTTTTATACTTAGACCCAACTTATATATATATATATATATATATATATATATATATATATATATATGATGACCTTGGAGACAGTAATGGTGTTCGCGTCATGTAGTGACACCTAGCGATTGTACCTGAATCTCGTTTGTCATGCATCCTTTGCGTGATATTTCACTATAGACCAAAATCTCGAAATCTCGTAAAACTCACTAAAGGTAAAGTTAGGTCCCGTATTCGAGTCCGAGCGTTGGGCTGAGACGCTTATCTCCGGTCTTGGCAATCATGCAGTGACGTAAGTGGTATAAGTCTGTAGTCTGTGGTAGGTTGCCATTACTTTCTCCAGACCCACGTTTTACCTCGCAGACTAGCGCTGCTTCTTTTCCAATGACGTCTCTTAGCACGACGTTTAGATCGACAACGAAATAGATCAACAAACAGTGCTGCAGACCGATATATTAACACGGAATACTTACTGACAATAGAAGAGAAGAGAAGAGAAGAGAAGTGAAGAGAAGAGAAGAAGAGAAAAGAAGAAGAGAAGAGAAGAAGAGAAGAGAAGAAGAGAAGAGAAGAAGAGAAGAGAAGAAGAGAAAAGAAGAAGAGAAGAGAAGAAGAGAAGAGAAGAGAAGAAGAGAAAAGAAGAAGAGAAGAGAAGAAGAGAAGAGAAGAGAAGAAGAGAAGAGAAGAGAAGAAGAGAAAAGAAGAAGAGAAGAACAGAAGAGAAGAACAGAAGAACAGAGGAGAAGAACAGAAGAGAACAGAAGAGAGCAGAAGAGAGCAGAAGACCGTAGCACATGGAAGAAGACAATCCACAATGCAACCAGTCTTCGGAGCGAAGACTGTTAAAGACAAGAAAAGACAAGACGAGACAAGACGAGACAACGAAACTTATTTAATTAGGCCTGCTCGAAACCACAATCGACTCTGTTTAGAGTTCTATTCGGAGTGAGTTTCACACGTAAGATACGAAGGAATAATGTGGAATTCAATTTTTTTATAGGCATACATAAGTTCAGATTTCTGTTGATTTCAAATGAATTTGGAATTATCCAAAAAGAATCAAGCCTTGTTCTAATATATATTAGCAAAATTGGGGAAATACTGAAAAAGAGTAATTAAGTAATCTTGTAGGATAAATTAATTTTGCCTCAAATATTTCTAACGAACTGTTCAGTTACTACTGCTATTTCGTACCTTTAGCTGAAATATTTTTTTTAGTCACCATTACAGTTGGCGTGTGTGTGTGTGTGTGTGTGTGTGCGTGCGTGCTGTGATTGTTTAACCCCTTAACTGGGTGCCCCGAGTAACGCTCGTCCATTTTGCATTACGTTACAAATGAATGGCCGGTTAAGGGGTTAAAGACGCGTCCGTGTAATAGACGATGGGCGCATATGCAATTATGCATGCGTGTTTCCTCCTTTCTCGACCGGGTCTGCAGCCGACTACGGCGGAGTTATTACAGCTGGATAATTATTAATTAGCGATTTTATAATAAACTTCAGCTGCATTTATTTCCTATACGGTAGCCTTAAAAGCAACTGCGATCATGTCACTGTGGCTCAAATCCAGTGGCCCATATCTTGAGAGAGTAAGCAGCAGAGGTATAGGACTATTCCCATCTGAAATTTTCTACTCCCATCGGGACTGACTGACTGACTGAAATAGCTGACTGACTGACTGAAAATAGCTGACTGACTGAGTGACTGACTGACTGACTGACTGACTAAACTGAATGACTGACTGACTGACTGACTGGGGCACAATTGCTTTCCAATGGTCGAGGCCTGCCTCGAGCAATGGATGCGAATTAGGTCAGGGCCGAAATACAGGTCGGCTCTGATTATGCCCCCCACAACCCTTGCGGCAAGTAGAAAGTTGTCCGACACCATCTGAACATCCGGGTGTCTGTCAGTCAGCTCGCCATTTTCTACGCTCCTGTCGTCTCGATTGATGGATGGAAGGACGGATGGGTGGGTGGATGGGCGACTTTTGCTCATTAGTCAGCAACGACGAATGATGAAGACGACTAAGAAAAAGAAAGAAGGGAGGGATGAAGGGAGGGATGGATGGAGGGAAGGTGGGTGGAGGGATAGGAAAACGGAGGAGGGACGACGAAGAAAGAGTCGTTAGTGAACGCGCGTGCATTGCGCCAGTTCGCCTTCGAGACAAATTAAGGATCGAATAGCAACAAAGACAAAAGTGGAGAGGAGGAGGAGGAGGAGGAGGGGAGCAGGAGAAAGAAGGGTGGAGGAGGAGGAGAGGAGGATGGGAAGAGAAGGTAAGAGGACGAGAAGACGAAAAAATTATAGACGTAAGCTTAAATAGATTTTGAGAGCGAGCGAAAGAGAGAGAGAGAGAGAGAGAGAGAGAGAGAGAGAACGAAGAATGAGTAATCTTCTGAAGAAACCGACGGTGAGTGAGTAAGATCGAAGAACAGCGAGTGGGGGAGGAAGAGAACGAACGTCACGAAAGAAGAACCTCGTGTCCGATTGCACGCTCGATTTCACGCTAATAAAGCCAGTTTAGACGACGACGACGACGACGACGACGACGACGACGAAGTCAGGACACTCTGCTCATTAGCAAACGCCGCGTGGGAATGACATTCGCATTTGCTTTCATTCTCGTGCGCGGTGGAGCAGTGGTTAGCGCACTGGTCTGCCAGTCTTGAGGTCCGTGGTTCAACCCCCGAAACTTTTCGGTTGTTTCTGCCCCGAGCGCCCCCGGTCGCTTCAGCTGTGAATGGGTACATCGGGTGTTAACTCGATGGAAGAAAAGACGGCGAGGGAAAGGCTGGCAATCAGCCGTTGCCATGTAAAACTGAAGTCGGTTCTCTGTACGGGCGCTGAGCCCATGAAGTGTAGGTCTACCTTTAGCCTTCCATTCTCGTGCGACTTTCTTCGTAGCATCTATCCATATGTTAAGAGCAAGAATGGAATGCCATGTAGAAGAGGAGTGGCTTCATGAGTGGCAGGATCGACGGATGGCAAGTCCAGAAAATCCCGACACTATGAACAGGCCATGGAGTATGGGAAATCCCGGAAATGAGTCTACAGTAGAGATGCGCGGGTATACCCGTACCCGCGGGTATACCTACACTGTATACCCTACCCGTACCCGCGGGTACGGGTAGGGTAGGGACCGTAGGGTACACATTTTACGGGTACGGGTCGGGTAAGGGTATAGCGCTACGGGTACGGGTACACCCGGTGTTACGCGTGAAAACATGATATGTTAAGTAATGAGTAATGATATTTTCATTTATCACTACTATAGAAAATTATCAATGCAGTAATAGAAAAAATATTATTGAGCAAAGTGTATTAGAGTAACTTGTATATCGCGTTCAGTTTGTCAGACAGTTATATGCCGCTGCATGCATTTTACTTAATAAAAACATAAAATGCAATGACATCATCTGACGCAGTGGCGGCTCCACATGGGGGTCCAGGGGGCCCGTGCCCCTATTGAATTCCTGTCCCCAGTGGCTCCCCATACTGTCTTTAGAGATCTCAACAATGTCATTAGAAGACAAGAGAGTGAACGTCAGATGACGGAACTCGGACGATATTCAGTCAGGTGTTGGGGCTTTGGTCTCATTGAGTAGCCGTTGAGAAAGTAGAGAGCACCGGAGTGCCTTCCACTAGTTGAAAAAGGAATAACATGCTTGATTAAAGCGTTTTAATAATTCGACGACTCCAAATTTACACAGCGACTATGCAGTGTTTATTCTAGGCCTGTTGAGGGGAATCCCCCAAGTTTTAAAATTCCCCCAAAATTTGTATATGTTGGCTTGGGGATGGAAATCCCCCAAAGCGTGGATAGACAAATCTTGTCCGCCCCAAACATTTCAAACTCCCCCCCCCCAATGTCAAGGTGGCTAGAATAAACACTGGCGACTATGCGTCTTCATAATCAATAACTCTGTGTGTCTGAATCATATACTTCCAACAGGACGCTGAACATTAGGGCCTACAGGGCTTTTTTGTGCCGGAACGAGGCGGAACGGCGTTCCGGAAAATATGAACGGCTTTCCGGAAAATATGAACGGCTTTCCGGAAAATCTGAAGACTGGTATTTTTTGCAACATTAAATTCATAAATAGAAAATTTAGAACCGATATAGTTCTAAATTGTCTATGTATGAATTTAATGTTGTATTGATAATAATCATTATACACTGTAGCAGGCCTAAGTGTTTGGCCGCTACGTCATGTTGACAATTGACTTCTGACTATTGCGTTCTGGAAAATATTTTTTGTACAAAAAAGCCCCGAGGACCTATATTCTAAGGAACATTGCATTCTAAAGACGAAGGCATCAATCCTCTTATACTACAGGCAGTGGCGGCTCCACCGGGGGGCCAGGGGGCCCGTGCCCCCTATTGACTGCCTGGCCCCCCCAGTGGCCCCCCAGTTGGGACCCTATACTTAATGCTACATACATTAAACAACAAATGGTTGGCCCCCCATGATTAGAAGTTGCCCCCCAACGGCCCCCCACTTGCCAAATCCTAGAGCCGCCACTGACTACAGGTGCTATTTTTTGAACATTGGTCTAGAACAAATTATTTATAAGTTCTGGATGACATGTTGCGTTCATTTCTCAAAATTTATTGAAAATCACGTCAATCACGGCATTTTGAAAAATTCACGGAATTCACGGCAGACGACAAAAATCACGGAATTCACGGCTTCCGTGACTTCGTGAATTTCTACAGACCCGATGTATAGATAATAGGTAATCATAGAAGCACGTCGGAGCTCAACGCCACTGTCAACGTATAATTGCGTATAAATACGCGTATACTATTTTTGGACTTATTATAGGGGTATCCAGTGTTTACCAACAAGGTCCGGTTGCTCCGCCCACTGGTGGGCAAAAACCATAGAAACCATTGTTGTCTATTAATAGACGCCAATGGCAGAAGCAGATTTCTTGCTGGTGGGCATAGATCAGTGACCATATAGATTGTTCTGGATACTCCTATAGGCCTGCGTATTATACGCGTATAATTCCAAGGGGCGTAATGCACGATCGAATCGTGGTTACTGCTTTAATTGCGGAATGTTGTTTACACGATCAATCAGTAAAATTCGCTCCTATAGCAGGGCACTGATATCTCGATGGCCGGCTCAGCCTTTGTCGTAGGCCAAGACTGACCACATTAGGCTTAATTGTTTCGCTTTGTCTAGTGACACCGCTTGAATGTCAATGAACGGAAGTAAGCAACTTTTCACACGTGGCTGAAATCTATAGATAGATCCTACTATTTTAAAATTTTGTTTATGTAGATCTTAATTATTTGAGCATAAAAGCGAAATTTTAGATGGTACAGCAGCAGTAGTAAAATGTAGTAAAAAAAGCGTTGACGAGCAAAAAAATTGTCGAGTCAATTTTTGCGCCTCCCCTTGGTCTGCGCCCGGGACCATCGCCCCAACCCCTCTACACGCTACTGAGCCAATATCTCCAAATTAACTTCCCTGAACATTTGGAAAATACGCTCAATATTGTGGATTGACAACATTAGAAAGGAAAGGATTTAATGGAAACATGCAAAATAAAGGCTGGAAAAGTAAATGAGCCATGCGATCGATTCTTCCCTTTAGCATATTGTAGCAGCACAAGAGGCCACAAATGAAAAATTGTTCATGAAGAAGGTGAGAGACAAAGAAATAAACGCTTTTATTACAAAGGTTGTGGACAAATGGAACAGTTGGGATGCAAATGACAGTAAATGTTGTAACGATTAACAGCTTCAAAAGTCATCCGGGAGAACTGGGTCATTAATGTTGAGAGTAAATAAGTTATAGTGATTTTAATGCAGGCTGACTTAGCCCCTAAATACCCTGCAATCACATTCTTCTTCTCCATCATCATCATCATCATCATCATCATCATCATCATCATCATCCTCATCATCATCATCATCATCATCATCATCATCATCATCATCATCATCATCATCATCAACAGCATCATCATCATCATCATCATCATCATTTATTTTCCTACAACTTCCTTTATGTTGTCTATCCATCTCCCATCATCTCCTCCTCCTCCTCCTCCTTCTTCTTCTTCTTCTCTCATTATTATTATTATTATTATTATTATTATTATTATTATTATTATTATTATTATTATTATTATATCAACTGTTCTTTTATGTAGGCTACGTTGTTCCCAATGCTGCAGTCTCTGTCAATACGAATATTATTCTTCTTCAGCCATTTTCGCTCCCCATGAAGCATAGGCCGCTTACAAGATCTTTCCATTTCTCTCGATCTTCTGCCAGTTGTTCTATTTCATTCCAGGTGTATCCAAGTTCTCTGTGTTCTTTTTCTAGTGATCTTTTCCATGTATTTCGTGGTCTTCCTCTTTTCCTTTTTCCTTGTCAGTTCCACGTCAGCATTTGTCTTGTGATGTTTCGGTCAGTTTTCTAAGGGTATGCCCCAGCCATCTCCATTTCCTTTTTATAATTTCTTCAGTTATCGGTTCTTGGGTTTTCTTTTTCCACAAGTTTTCATTGCTGATTTTGTTCGGCCACCAGACTCCTATAATTTTCCGTAGACATTTGTTTACGAAGCTTTGTAATTTTCTTGAAACACTCTTAACTGACTTCCAACTTTCGGAGCCATAAAGCATAATTCGATTATTATTATTATTATTATTACTATTATTATTACTATTATTATTATTATATTCTGTACCACTCAAAATGTGAGACACTATTTGCTTTAATTTTTAATATCATGTTCAAAGCAGTCTTGATATGTTGATTCGATCCTCTCGTATGATTAAATTTTAAATTTAGAAAATTCGGACTGTTACTTTAGGATGAACCAGGACCAACTTCGCCGCTGGTCAAAGCTTGTAAACGCAAACAGCTCTTAACAAACAAGCGCAAAGAACGCAACGACTGTCGCCCCCACATGCCAACTGGAAGCCAGTATTATCTGGGCAGGAGATCCTGCAGGCTGGTATACCAGAAAGAGCTGAAAACGACCACAACACATTCAAATAAAGTGCAATACAAGACCTCAGTTTCATCGACCTACTGAACACGAATGTATAAATTCTAAAAATTGTATACTGCTCGATGTTATTCCTGCTATATTAATTCGTCACATATATTCGAGCATGCAGTGGACCTCTGATCTTCGAGTTTCAAATACTACCGTTGAATTACAAGGAATCGCAGGCCCTACTTGAAAGTTGTCTGCTTTTGTTGGTCTATTATATATACAGTATGTTTCCAATCAAATCCCGAGTCCGTTACACAAGAAAAGAAACATCCATATAGGCATTAAACTTAACTATTATTACACAAAAACAAGAAGCAAAATGTCCTATTAAGGATTTGTTACAAATTAGGTAACAATATAGAAAGTATTAGAAATCAAAGAGTAAAATTAATTTTTTAGTATGCAAAGTCGTCCAATCACATATACAAAAGTCAATGAATTTACACACGTTTCATTGAGCTATAAAATTTAGAAAAACACATATTTAATATTAAGAAAGTTACATAGTTTTACATGTATATTTCACATATGCAAAATACGAGAATTGGAAACAAAAAATACCAAAAAAGAACGCAGGTTCCCGCGCGCCGGTACCTATGTATTAATATAATTCTTTGAAAATAGGCATATTTATTATAGACAGACAAAATCATAATTAGTCTAGCCAAGCCATCAAAGAAACTTAAATAAATATCGAGTAAACTGTGTAATATAAATGTCTAAAATTTATTTTAAAATTCATTTACATTTAATGTATTTGTTAAATATAAAGCAAACGTATTCTATGTGCGCGGTTCAAAGTATCTAGCATTAGTGTGAGCAAATGGTAGGCCTATAGAAAATTTGTTATAATTTCTCACACTGTGAAAATGTATTTTATTTCAAATGAAAGCTTAGCTCCCATGACTATGCCAGGCTCATGACAATTTTTGTAGTTAACTTTTCGGGCGACTATTGACAAGAACATCACGAGAAATGCAATATGACTTTAGAAGAAGATAATGCGCATTTCTCGCTGGCGACCCCAGAATGGTATCAAATAAAAAATTCTGATCCTACCACATCCTTGACTGTTCGACTATCAGAATTCGAAATGGGTTATTTGCCGTATGACATTGTTGCAAAGCAAAGACCACCATTGCGAATTGTTACATTATTTCACTAATGATTCAAGCGATAGTTATCGAAGTTGATGTGTAGAACTGTTTCGAATGAGTAATCGGTCACTTTTTCATTCAACTATATTATATCAACGCGCAGAATCACTAAAGATGAAAAAGCGTAGCAAAATATCACTTATGCAGACATAAAGTCAAATGATCATTCTGCTGACGCTCCAAACTCACTTGTTTCAGTGCCTTCTTTGCAGCAGCATTTGTTCGCTCTTTTGTCTATAGAATATGTTCAACAAAAAGAAAAGTTCAGCAACACTTATGTGAATTATAAAGTACTTGATACAGACAGTACACAAAAGTTGCAAAATGGTGAATTATGCGTGATAATTTCAGTGAGATAGACGCAATAATGTTAAACTGCAGATGTGATCGTATTCGACAACTTCAGTCTCGCTTTAACAGTCATGCTATTAGTTTCTGACTGAAACGTTTTGTCTGTTAGTCCTTTTATCGTTCTCACCACGCTGTTAAAACAAGTTATTATTTCAAATGAGAGCAGAGACCAAAGGAAAGACAATTGACTGAGAATCCACTCTATCCATGCAGAAAGAATTATGAACTGAAATGAAAAACCGAGCATTTCAGAACCAGTGGACGAGCATTTATCCAAACTGTGAATTATAGTCTACAGATACTTACAGCTGGTGATCTGGTCAGCAACATTCTATGGTCCAAATTCTTGAACGCTTAGAAATGCGGACATACAGAGATTAGAGGCATTGAGATGTAGTTGAGATGTAGATTTGGAGACAAACAGAAAAAATCAACAGTGTGGAGAAGATAACCAACGAAGAGGATAGATCACAAAAGAAAATAAAAGTCTAAAAAACACAATTTATCCTTGGCCAAAAAAGTGGATAGGTCACGATCTGAGAAAAGGACCGTTCCTCCTAAGAGAAGTACTAGAGGGGAAGATTGAAGTAAATGCATAAAAAGGGTGATAAAAGGCATCGATGATGGAGTGGATGTTCGACCACTTCAGCAAAGAGCAAGTATTCAACTCTGAAGAAAAACGCTCAAGATAGAGGAGAGTGGCGACGCTGTAAAATGGAACCCGTCTCTGGACAGAGCACCCGCAGAAAGAGAAGTCGAATTTAGGTGGGCTAAAGCAAGAAGGTTGGTCTAATATTTTATAGATATTCACTCAAACTGTCGTTATATCAGTTGCTACTTTTCAAAGCCAGGAATTTGATTTGGGGAGGGGTAAAATGTGATTTGGGAGGGTATACAAATCTTTAAAAACGTTGAAAATCTTTTAAAACACATTAAAATCTTTAAGGTAGTCTGATTTTTTTGGGCGGGGTATATATACCGATATACCGTCGTCGCTACGCCCCTGCTACTTTTGGCTATCGGTCTTGCTTAGCAAGACACACATTTTAACATTCACAAATGTAACAGTAACCGTGGTTGACTAAACTTATCTCGATGTAGACCAGACAAATGCTCACATCTGCTAAGAACTATACAGTATACACGTACAGTATATTCAACTTGACGGTAAAATACGATAAGAGCAGTATCATAGTGCTGCTGTAAGTCTATGAATAATAACCAGCCACATATTATTTGAATGGGTTGCACGCTCATTCGCATAACTCACCAACTTGTCTGCTTGTGTCCATTATATAATATCACGAGGACCATTGTGTAGCTTTTCGATCTATTCAAATCACACAGTCAAGAAATCGTGTGTAATCTCAACAGGCAAGGCATTGGAGCAATATTTATATTTGATATATCAATATTAAAAGTATGCCTAAAGGTTCACCCGAAGATTCAATGCCCGTATGGTCCGGTTCTGGTACCCGTTTTGTGGCCAAGAGATATTCAATGAATAAATTACTCCAAGGAATATTGATTGTAATTTATTGATGGATAAGACAAGTTATTTATATAGGAATAACCTTGGAATAATTTATTCATTGAATATCTCTTATCAAAGAAAATCGATAAAACACACTCGGGTGACAATTTGTCTCCCGCTGACTGAGTAATTTTCTAATTATCAGTTTATTGGAAGTTTCAGTTTGGACAAATTATTCATTTAAAATCATTTAAAGCGACATGTATTCCCATTATAATAAATTCAATTGGCCCCTTCCAATGCATCAACACTCTGTCAACAAATAACTGTAATAACAGGCGTTATGCATGGAATTACATACAATTTTACATGCTAAAACAGGCACAACCTATTAATGGCAAAACTGAACAGTTTCGCATGAATTTGATGCAAGATGTCTAAGAAATTAAGTTCTAAATGGCGTCACCCAAATATTCCAGTTGCCTTTTCGTTTAAGACTTTAAGTCAATTCGGGCAATAAAGGCGTTCAAATGAGATGTTCAAAGTGTCGTCCTTTCGCTCGGATGCATTTACGGAAGTCGATTCCGCCACTGACTACAGCTGCGACTGTCTATTATTCCAATGTGCTGGACCAGTGAAGTCTGGTGTCTCAGCTGCTAGCAGTGCAACCGTATCACGAGCAGAGTGGGTTGATGCGTTGTCCTGCTGGAAGGTGAAGAATTGTCCGGAAACAGAGCGAATGGTTGGCAGGTGATGCTTTTGAGCAGCGTGTTTCGTTAGTACTCACCATGATCTTTATACCTGAGTCTATGAAAATCAAATGTGTGCAAACAAGTGCCGAAATACCGACAAGAGGGATTTGGAAGACGTCGAATTAATATGTTACTCTAACGTGATACCAAAACTCAGGGGGGAATTTCCTCCCCCTAGGTTTTTTTATGAAGCATTTGCTTCCTTTCCCCCATCTGTGGGCGCCTCTGAATAGGACTATATATTAGGGTGGAGTGAAAAAAACTTTTTTGGGAATTTTTAATTCCAATAGTGATCAATAGTTGCTTATGATAGCGCACAAGTACTGCAAGAAATTTGGCAGTCTCATGTTGACGTCTTCTGCCCTCTACCGGACGATTTAAAGACGGATGTAGTGAAAGTATTGAGAAAAATATAAAAATTGTAATTAAGGAATCCAATACCTAATAAAAGTTGCATAACAACATATAGATAAAAAGTGACAAATATGAGCTTGATATGTATACATCTTCTACCCACTACCGAGTCAGTTACATTATTAATATGCTAAAGTAAGAATTTTTTATATATCTACCAAGAGTGAACGTGAGCACTGAACAACATTAATACTTATTGTAATACTTCAGCTTTGTAAATTGGTGTGGTCTATTCACTGTAATCACAGATAGCGCTGGACCAAACTTATATTCAGAATATTCACATCAATTTGCATTGGAAATGAAATTGTTTAGTAACGAAATCACGCTTTGTTGTGAATGCGGACATTGTCTTTCCAGATTCAAATTTTGCTCGGACTAATCCGTCTCTTGCTAGTTGTCCAACAACCGTCAATGCTGACTCTGTAACGGCCTTAACAGACCTCTCGACTGCTTGAGTATGGCAAGGAAAGCGAGGGAATTCAATTGCTGATTTGTCGGAATTGTTGAACAACAACTGGTCCAGTTCGTCATCACTTATGATCTTCGTTAGAGGCGGCTCAGTAACTTCACATGACTCAATCAATTAATTCCGTATAATCGGATGCATTAAATTGCAGACTAGGAGGTTGAAATATGCGAACTCCTCTCTCTGGCTTCTTGCACGATCGAGCCTTCATTATCCATCTCAGTCCCAATTCTCGAATTGCTTTTCGCTCATCCATGATCATTGAGAGAAGTAAATTTTCAGGATGAGCATAGAAGGCGTTTCTCTCAATGACCGGATCGACTATAGACTTCAAATCATCAGGCAAATATCGCGATTTGTTAACGAGCATCCACAGATGCTTTGCACCATCTTTGCAGGACGGCTTTCACTTTACTGCAAACCAAACAGGGGCGTAGACCTTCAATACGTACTCTGTGATTGTCGAGAGAGACTTGCTTGGTTCCTTGGTGGCTATGTACAGGCGTAGTACTCTGTTAGCTAGAGTCAACCAACGAGACATTACGAGTTTTCCCGGAATTTGATTCAACAGTGCCTCATTGCACGAACCACTTTTGAGAGCTCGACACATGTCGTACAAGTATCTCTGATCTGTGCTGAGATCCTGCAAAACAGAGTCAGGTAGCACTTGTAAATCGCATTCAAATTCATTGAACTGAACCATTGGCATATTCTCACATCGTTGAAGTTGTTGTCCAAGTGGGCCTGAAAAACTGCGTGGTCCTGTAGTACTGCCGTCAAGATACTCGAACAGGTGACGTAGTGGCAGCTCATTGCCATGCAATAGGCATATGAACCAGTGTAGTGGACGCTTCAGATGTACTTCTAACAGTCGGATGATACCACCTTTATGTCCCGTGTTAACTGTCGTTCCATCGCAACCTATGGCTGCCAACGATTGGATGCTTATCTTTCTTTCTTCTAAGAAATCTGATATGCCCTCCTGTATACACGCAGCATTGCCACACACTGGAGCAATATGTCCCAGATAGTTTGAGTTGGGTTCTTCAATCAGCACTGTGTGCTCTTCAAAAACAGTCCTGCGATGCAGCTTACCTCCAACCTCTTTCTGCATTAGGGTCTTGTCTTTTCTGCCATCAAAGTACAAACCACGAAGACTCGTGGTTCTGCTTGCAGACTACGCGATCTTCACGCAGCTGTTTTCTTTCTCTTCGAAGTTTTGATCGGTCAATAACTTCAGATTTATCGCCAGGTGTTACCATTCCAAAGTCTGTAAGTATGCTTGATGCAATGTCTGCTGCAGCTCTATCAGATATTCCATATCTTTCTGCAGCTTGAAATTGCAAATAATGGACAGTCCGGCGCTTTTCTCCGACTACTTTCAGCCATAATAATTCCGCATTTACTGATAAAAACAATAATTAGCAGGGCATCGTCTTCAACTAGGCCACTGTAGTCGTGCGCGACGTATATTTGCAAAATCTTGGCTAATGCACAGTAGTAAAAATAGACTTATGTAATGTCAATATGAAATGTTGCAACCGAAAATGGCTTAAAATTTCAAAAAATCAATATGGCGTCTTTAAATCGTCCGGTAGAGGGCAGAAGACGTCAACATGTGACTGCCAAATTTCTTGCAGTACTTGTGCGCTATCATAGGCAACTTTTGATCACTATTGGAATTAAAAATTCCAAAAAAAGTTTTTTTCACTCCACCCTACTATATATGTATATATATCAGATGTTGCTATTAAATGCTATTAAATAATAATAGCTGTTAGAAGCGTCGAATGAAGCTTCGGCCGAGTCGTCGAGTCCTACTGCTTGTCCCTCCTCTGTCAAAGACCTCCAAGTTTGGAGAAAGGTCATTCTCCAAAGGGAATCCAATACTTTGGAACTCGTTACCTGACGTTGTGTCGGAAGCTGTCTCTGCGGAATCCTTTCTTAAGAACTTAAAAACACACCTATTTAATATAGGATTTAAATGATATATGTCATTAAGGCGCTTTTGTCGTAGGCCTTAGCCTTGTTTACTGCGCTCGAGAAATTGTCTAGACATACTACTACTATTACTACTACTACTACTACTACTACTACTACTACTACTACTACTACTACTACTACTACTACTACTACTACTACTACTACTACTACTACTACTACTACTACTACTACTACTACTACTACTACTACTACTACTACTACTACTACTACTACTACTACTACTACTACTACTACTACTACTACTACTAC
This sequence comes from Metaphire vulgaris, assembly GCA_018105865.1. Lineage (NCBI taxonomy): Eukaryota > Metazoa > Annelida > Clitellata > Crassiclitellata > Megascolecidae > Metaphire > Metaphire vulgaris. The sequence goes on from CM030857.1 coordinate 6,540,770, forward strand.
TACTAATAATAATAATAATAATAATAATAATAATAATAATAATAGTAATAATAATAATAGCCAAAGCTATGGATGAACATGAACGGAAAGATAACTATTTCTCTGTATTGAATCTCACCACCACCACCATCGTGCCCCGAGTTATGCATTCCTACATATTTAAATATTTTCTTTTCGTTTTTTTTAATCAGTTTCATCTCCACCTGAACTGCATCCATAAAAAAGACAAATTGAGTTTTGCGCTGACATTGCACCTGCATTAATTAATTTAATATTCAAATTCGCATAACATATATTCGTGTTTAAAGTCAGTCGGCTCGAATAATATAATTATTGTGCAGGTATCTTGCTTTGAACAGACAGGCCATCACTCATCTACCGATAACACCAAGACCAAGGCAGTCTTCGCCCACATGGCACGTGGATACTTTTGACATTCAGATTTTTCATGCGCAGTATCGGAAATTCAAAATTTAAAGTAAAAATCCAACGATTCAAAATTTGAATAGTTCTAGTCTGCGCAGGGCCGTCGAGAGAAAATAAGGGCCGGGGGACAAATATTGATTCCGAGCCTCTTGTTTCAAAACCTTGACAAGCAAAAAATGTTGTCCTTTATCCTCATATTAAATAAATGCTGACAAGCAGCAGAGGCGTTATTTCACAGTTTTCTTGGGGGCAAGATAATTTTTTAAAGCAAATTTTGGGCAATTTTTGGCCAATTTGGGGCAATTTGGGGAAAATTTGGGGCAATTTGTGTCAAATTTGTGTCAAATTTTGAACCAATTTTGGCAAATTTTGGGCCAATTTTGGCAAATTTGTAATTTTTTATATTTTTGCTAATTTTTGGCAATTTTTAGCGATTTTTGCAAATTTCACACAAAGAGTAATTTATTTAATACGTTATAAATTATTTCTTCATTTCATTGGGGGCACGGCCCTCTCTCCCTAATGACGCCTCTGACACCTGACAAGCAAAAAGAAAAAGGTCGTCTCATATTAAATAATTGCTGACAAACAAAATAAATAGTTGCTGACAAGCAAATAAGGTCGTCATTTACATCTTTTACATTGAAATAATTTTTTCTGGTCAGAGCGGGCCCTTTGTTTATCCCCGGGCCCGGGTAAAAATGTCCCTCTGTCCCCCCTCTCGTCGACCCTGAGTCTGCATCACTGCTTCCTCAAACAGTAGGTTTAAATTTATTATTTGTTCAAACTAAAACTTCCAATAACCTGATAATTAGAAAATTATCCAGTCAGTGGGAGACAAATTGTCACACGAGTGGGGGGGCGCAAGATGACAGAGTGGGTTACGTGCTGGAGCGTCAGGCTGACGGAACGGGTTCAAGCCCCGTTAGTGCCCCTAGTGGCTTTCGCGCAGGCAGTAATGCCTTCTAAGCCACTTAGATTTTAACCACTTAATCATGCTAAGTTTTAAGAGTGTGTTTTATCGATTTTCTTTGATAAGAGATATTTTGCCTATAAAAATACCTTGTCTTGTCTAGTCTTCAGCCATACTTGCTTCGTGGGTAGACCGCATATGTAAATAACAGCTCTTCTGTCTGTGGTCGGTTATTCAACGATGACGGGCATCGTATTGGCCGTGTTTCTACTGACACTCAACGTCGTCATACATGGAAGAGAGATATTGAACGAAGAATCCCAGGTTAGAAGAAACTCTAATAATGTTACGGTTGAATTAAATTAACATTGTTGAAAAGGCAGTGAGAAAATATATAATTAGAAATTAGTAAATTACCTTAATGGAATTTATTAATAATGTAAGGATGCGCGGCGGAGCAGTGGTTAGCGCACTGGTCTGCTAATGTTGAGGTCCGTGGTTCAACTCCCGGCTGCGGCAGAAACTTTTCGGTTGTTTCTGCCCCAAGCGCCCCCTGTCGACTCAGGTGTGAAAGGCGGCGAGGGAAAGGCTGGCAATCAGCCGTTGTCTTGTAAAACTGAAGTCGCTAACCCTTCGGTTCTCCGTACGCAGTGGTCTAGCCAGGATTTCTGGAAGGGGGAGTTATGATTTCCAACTACGAAAAATCTTGACAGGGCAAAAAGGTCATCCTCACCTTCGGGTGATCTCTCCTTCGTCGGTCGCTTTCCTTCCTTCGCCAATGCTGACAAGAAAAAAGGTCGTCACCTTACTAAATTGCATGCGTTGCGGCGTTAGCTGTTAGATTCTATAGCGCTAAGAATGACATCATCGCGACAGTAAAAATAGGTTCGACGGAGAAGGGTGGCCACCGTCCGCCGATGAATGGCTTAGGCACCTATGACCTGATAGCCACAAAACGGGTATCAGCACAGGACGCTATGGGCATTGAACCTTCGGGTGAACCTTTAGGCATATTTTTAATATTGATATATCAAATATAAATATTTGTTCCAATGCTTTGCCTGTTGAGATTTCACACGATTTCTTGACTGTGTGATTTGAGTAGATTGAGAAGCTAAACAATGCTCCTCGTGCTTTAATGGAAACAATCAGACAAGTTGGTGAGTTATGCGAATGAGCGTGCAACCCATTCAAATAATATGTAGCATAACAGTTATAGACTTACAGCAGCACTATGATACTGCTCTTATCGTATTTTACCGTCAATTTGAATATACTGTACGTGTATAGTTCTTAGCAGGTGGGTGTATTTCTCTGGTCTACATCGAGATAAGTTCAGTCAACCACGGTTACTGTTACATTTGTGAATGATAAAAATTGTCTTGCTAAGAAGGACCGATAGCCATACGTAGTGACTGATATGATGACAGTTAGAGTGAATATCTACAAAATATTAGACCAACCTTCTTGCTTAAACCCATCTAAATTTGACTTCTCTTTCTGCAGGTGCTTTGTCCAGAGACAGTCTCCATTCTGTAGCTTCGCCACTCCCCTCTATCTTGAGCGTTTTTCTTCAGGGTTGAATACTTGTTCTTTGCTGCACTTCGAAAATCCACTCCATCATCGATGCCTTTGTTTACCCTTTTTATGCATTTACTTCTATCTTTCCCTCTAGTACTTCTCTTAGCAGGCACGTTTCATCTCTCAGAACACGACTTATCCACATTGCTTGCCAAGTACAGGTTGTATTTATTAGGCTTTTCTTTTCTTTTATCCTCTTCGTTGGTTATCTTTTCCACCTAGCTAATGTTTTCTATTCTTTGCCAAATCCACATCTCAAATGCCTCTTATCTCGTTATGTCCTCTTTTCTAAGCATTCAATTTTCTGGACCATAGCATGTTGTGACCAGATCACCAGCTGGAAAATATCCGTAGACTATAATTCAAAATTTGGACAACGGCTCCTCCACTGGTCTTGGAATGTCCGATTTTCATTATCGCTCATAATTACTTTCTGGATTGTCTTTGGTCTTTGTTTTCATTGGAGGTATTATTAACTAACAAACCGTTTCAGTCAGAAACTAGTAGCATGACTCGTTGCTAAAACGAGACTGAAGTTGTCGAGTATGATCACATCTGCAGTTTGACATTACTGCATTTATCTCACTGAAATTGTCACGAATTAATTCATAATTTTGCAACTTTTGTGTACTTCCTGCATTAAGTAATTTATAATTCACATAAGTGTAGTTGAACTTTGGTTGTTGTTGAACATATTTTATAGACAAAAGAGCGGGAAAATGCTGCTGCGCTAAGGGAGTAGGCTTTGTAGAAGACGGCTATGAGATGAGTGAGTTTTGGAGCATCAGCAGAATTTTGGTTTATTAATTGATTTATTGATTGAAATTTGTTTATTTTAACTCAACTTGTGGCATACATACATTTGAATGTATATCTGCATAAGTGATATTTTGCTACATAAGCTTTCTCATCTTCAGTGATTCTGTGTGTTGATTATATTATATTTGAATGAACAGGTAACCAACTACTCATTCGAACACACGGTGTTTTTAAGGAAAAAATTCTAGGGGGACGATGAAACACTTTTAAAATTCCGGATGAAATCTGATTTTGGCACTTCCCGATTTTGGTTTATTAATTGATTTATTGATTGAAATTTGTTTATTTTAACTCAACTTGTGGCATACATACATTTACCGTTAGTAGCAATCGAGACTACTGAGCTCCAGTGAAGTAGCGAGGGGGCAGCGGGGGCGAACCGCTTTAACCCTCATTTTCTTGTTATGACTAGATTTTCCAATCCATCCTTTCTAATTCATCATCATCATGTGTCATCTTCATATCTGAAGGTTGACGGTCATGAGTTGTTTCCACTTCGTTCTGTCTTCAGCAATCCTTTTTAGTCTTCCGTAGTTCTTAATTTCTGTATGTGTTCCTTAACGTCGTCCAGCCAGTCTCTTCTAGGTCTTCCTCTGGCCCCGTTTCCCTCATATCTGCCCTCTAATAAGACTTTTGCTTGTTCTGTGCTTGAACCCCGCATTATGTGTCCAGCATACTGTGTTTTCCTGTTTATAATTTCTGTCAAGAGTTGTCTCTTTTCTCCAATTTTTTTAGTACCTCTTCATTTGTTATTCTCTCTTGCCAGCTAATTTTCAAGATTCTTCTGAAGCACCCCATTTCAAAGGCCTGTATTTTATTTTTCAAATTTCAACTCCTTTCTAATTAGATGTCCGAAAAATCCCAACTGTCGCTTTCTTGTGGTTTGTAGCAATTTTATTTTTACACCAAAAACTGATAATACTTCCTCATTGGTTATTATTTTCTGTTCATGAAATTTTTGCATGCGTCTGAGAAACCACATCTCTGCAGCTTCCAGTTTCCATTCTGTTGATTTTGTCAACGTCCATGTTTCTGACCCATACATCAGAACTGCCCGAACATAGCTTTGAAGAATTCCGAGCCGTGTTGTTGTTGTAATATGTTTATTTTTGAAGATCTTTTAAGTTGAGTGAAGACTGTCTTCGCCATTCCTATTCTGGTTTCAACGTCCTGTTCACTTCTTTCATTGCTTGTGAAAATGCTTCCTAGATATTGAACTTTGTTGCCTGTTTTATTTCTATCAACCTATATTGTAGTCTGCGCCTAGGAATTTCTTTCTTTTTTATTATTACCATGCAGTTCGTCTTTTTTGCTATCTATTCTTAATCCTTTCTTTTCACTCTCTTCTGTTACTCGGTCTAATAACCCATGTAGTTTTCTTTCTGTGTCTTCCATTAGTGTGGTGTCATCTGCGTATCGTTCATTCCTCAGTTAGATTAATACAAGAAGTCATTAAAAGAGCAAAAATATATGCTAAACAGTGTTAGCCCAATAGAGAAAAAGTAGGAATAACCGCTAGGGGACATTTTTATGAAAGGCGGACCGCCATAATTACTGTGGGGGCCAGGAAAACAAGTGGGGGACGGCCCCCGTAGATTACATGTTAACCCCTTAACCGTGTATTTAACTGTAACTCAATATAAAATGAAGGGATATATCCAGGATCCCCAGCTAAGGGGTTAAAAACACTCTGGGCCATAGGTCATGTGACTACTTCAGAGTTTTCATACCATGCCTGGTGTGTATTCCTATCTCTGCTGTGTTGGTCGTAGTACCGGCAATCCCATCTCTTCTGTGTGTGTGTGTGTGCTCGGGCGCCATGTTTTTTAGATGTACACATCCCTCCGACCCCAAGCAGACATCAGAGCTGACTGGTCCTTGCCTCACGGTCTCATATTTTGATCTACACTACAGTGTACGCAGGACTTTTTGAAAAAAATATTTTCCGGAACGCAAAATAGTCAGAAGTCAATTGTCAATATTACGTAGTGGCCAACCAGTTACTATAATGGTTATAACCAATAAAACCTAAAGTTCATACTTTTAAAATTTAGAGCTAGGTCAGTTCTAAATTTTCTACTTATGAAATTAATGTTGCAAAAATACCAGTCTACAGATTTTCCGGAACGCCGTTTCGCCTCGTTCCGGCACAAACGCCCTGAGTGTGCGGCTGTACGCTCGAGCGTGTGTGCGTCAGTTCGATAGACACCGCTTCTCTTGAAAGACTGCCAACGACCAAAAGAGAAAAACTCGGAATAACCACTAGGGAGTTGTTTTTATGATAGAGGGCCGCCATAATTACTGCGGAGGCCAGGAAAACAAATGGGTGGGGGGGGGGGCCGCGACACCCGTAGTTAACATGCTAAAAACACCGTTGTTCGAACAGTCGAAACAGTTCTACACATCAACATCGATAACTATCGCTTGAATCATTAGCGAAATAATGTAACAACTCACAAGAGTGGTCAATGATTTGCAAAGAAGTCATACGGCAAATAACCCATTTCGAATTCTGATAGTTGAACAGTCAACGATGTGGTAGGATCAGAATTTTTTATTTGATACCATTCTGGGGTCGCCAACGAGCAAGGCGCATTATCTTTTTCTAAAGTCATATTGCATTTCTCGTGATGTTCTTGTCAATAGTCGCCCGAAAAGTTAACTACAAAAATTGTCATGAGCCTGGCCTAGTCATTGGAGCTAAGCTTTCATTTGACATAAAATGCATTCTCATAATGTGAGAAATCATAACAAATTTCTATAGGCCTACTATTTGCTCACACTAATACTAGATACTTCGAACCGCGCACATAGAATACCCTTGCTTTATATTTAAAAAATACATTAAATGTAAATGAATTTTAAAATAAATTTTAAAAATTTATATTAAACAGTTTACTCGATAGTTAATTAAGTTTCTTTGATGGCTTGGCTAGACTAATTATGACTTTTGTCTGTCTATATTGAATATTTTCATAGAATTATACAGTATTATGCATAATGGGTACAACTCGAGTACAAGTACCAAGTACTACATCTCTGTCAGTAGTAGGTCGATGACACTGAGGTCGTGTATTGCACTTTAATTGAATTTGTTGTGATCGTTTTCAGTTGAAAATGGCATTCCGGGCTGCACTATCAGCTGCACGATGTCTAATCATAAAGCGGAAAATTACTGTAGGCCTACGAAATCCGGTCTCCGTTGCATTGATTGCTTTTGTTTGTGGGGGTTTGCTGGCTGCAATCCCCGCTACGTGTGGGATCCATGATTGTTGCGTTAATTATTGCGATGGTTGGCTTGGCTTGAAGCCTATTGCGAGTACAAGCTTTGACCAGCGGAGAAACTGCATGGTTCGACTTCATCATAAAGTAGCCGTCCGAAATTTCTAAATTTAAAATAAATTAATACGAGAGGATCGAATCAACATTTCAAGACTGCTTTGAAAATGATATTAAAAATTAAAGTATTCAGTGTCTGGCATAATAATAATAAACGTATGAATATTAACCCCTTAACTGGGGACCCCGGATATATCCATTCATTTTACATGTAGCACTGGAAACAACGTGCATAAAGGAACAGTTAATAAAATAACAACAACAACAATACTACTACTACTACTACTACTACTACTACTACTACTACTACTACTACTACTAATAATAATAATAATAATAATAATAATAATAATAATAATAACTAATAACATAAGGAGAGAAAGGAGGAGGAGAAGAAGAACAAACGAATAGACGAATATGCCAAGCAGAACACACGTCCACCCCCACCCCAGCTTGACGAAATACTGGTTAATGAAGTTGCGTTTGTCTGAAAAGTAGCTTCTGGGAAACGGGAAATAATCAGTCAAAACAGATATTATCGTTATGACGCAGAAATAAAGGCACAGCTGCGTCTGTGTGTCGACCAGAAGGATGCGCTTACAAATGCGCAGCATCAAATTGGCGATGCGATTCGCAAGAGAAGTGGGTTGGGGGGAAGAGCCCTTCCTCCCAACCGGCGGTGAAGGCGAAGACCGTGTAGGCCATGGGTACTCAAACTGCAGCCCGCGGTCCACAATCCGGACCGCGAGGACGGTTCTTGTGGACCGCCACAGCTTTCTGTGTCTGAGAAATTTCGAGCCTGTAATATTGGCTTAATTACTTAATGCTGTAGTCGTAACAGGAGTAATTGTACTTTCCTTGTAACTGGTGGACCCACACGAACGATGGAAGACTGGATGTGGACCGCCTTCAAAAAAGTTTGAGTACTTCTGGGCGGAGTTGCTTCTCGATCGCATTGGCATCGTTAGTCTATAGGCCTAGACGAACGTCTAAGTTGTTTAGAAGCGCTGTTTGAGGTGTGAAAACTATTCTGAATAATATACAGCTGTTGTGTTTCCGATGAACCCACAGCATCAACAGGAAGACAATACGTGACAAGCAATTAGAACTAGACCTGTGCGCCGACGCTCTGAGGGTCGGCGGCGGCGTTTTAACGCTTCATCACCGGCGGCGGCAACGCGCCGAACCAATTTTATCGGCGTCGGTGGCGTACAAACGGTTAATACAGTACAATACGTGTGACTACAAATGATACCATATGAAATCGTCGTTTTTGTTCAATTATCATGGTCTTTTGTCACCCGGTTCATTGGAAAACAATGTTACGAACTTATAATGCACATTAATTCAACCATAATATTATATATTAGAGCTTCTTCTAACCTGTGATTCTTCGTTCAATATCTCTCTTCCATGTATGACGACGTTGAGTGCCAATAGAAACACGGTCAATACGATGCCCATCATCGTTGAATAACCGACCACCGACAGAAGAGCTGTTATTTACATATGCGGTCTACCCACGAAGCGAGGATGGCTGAAGACTGGACAAGACAAACTACTTATATAGGCCTAGCTTTTGAGTAATTTATTCAGTCAATATCTCTTATCAAAGAAAATCGATAAAACACACTCGGGTGACAATTTGTCTCCCGTTGACTGAATAATTTTCTAATTATCAGATTGGAAGTTTCAGTATGAACAAATCATTCATTTAAAGCTACATGTACATGTATTTCCATTATAATAAATCCAATTGGCCCCTTCCAATGCATCTAAGCTTATATTTTCACAATGCTCTTACTGTAACATGAACTCAGTCTCGTCTATTATAACCACGCGGCTATCCATCCAGTTATTTATCATCTATTCGCATGGCCATTTAACCTCCCGATCTGCCTCCCAACCAGATAGTCGCTTAGGTCGTTTCTCAAAAACAAAACGTTAAGCCAGAAAAACATGACATGCATCGCATTCTCTTATCGTATTTCTTGCAATTGTATGTACATTCGGGTGATAAGTTTGTAATCAGTGTTTATTCTAGGCCCTTTGGGGGGATTTCTCCCAAAGTTTAAAATTCTCCCCCCCCAATTTCTATATGTTGCATTGAGGGATGGACATTTCCCCCAAAAAGTGTGACGAGAGGGTTGTTTTTTAATGTGGAGAGGGAAAAAAGAGAAGGATATCACAATATAGAAGATCATTTGATAGAAAAGGAACGATGTGATGACCTTTTTTGCTTGTCAAGGTTTTTGGGCAGACAAACTTTCCCCCCAAACATTTCAACCCCCCCATGTCAAGGTGGCTAGAATAAACACTGGTTTGTAATGTTTTATGATCGCTGCCTTTACAAATGAATGTTGAGTTTGCTGAACAGTCAATTTTACTAAAATTTTACAAATTACTGTATGCATGTGCTTGTATATTTTAGATGCATTATTTTAAATGTGTACTTTGTTCACATGAATAAAACCGAGCAGTTATATGAAATGTTTATGGAGATTCTGACAAAGTAGCATTATTCATTCCTTTTGCCCTAAGTGCATTAGCGTCGCCACGGGGGGCAAATGGGGGCAACTGCCACCTAACCTGACCTCAGGCCACCTATCGGATTCGCGCAAATCCGGTGAGAAAGTTTTTTGTGGATGGGGGTGGGGTGGGGTAAGGTATCTGACACGCCAGCCTCTTTTGCCCCTAACCCAAAATTCCTGGCGACGCCACTGTCTAAGTTATTTCATTCCCTCATAATTGGCCTACGAGAATTATTCCCTAATTATTCCCTCAAACTTCGAATGAGGGATTCATTCACTCACTAACACATTTGAGTGAATGCATTCTCTCAATGAATTCAATTAAATTTGCATAATTCCCTCACATTGTATTTGAGGGATTTCATTCACTCATATTCGCATTCACTCAAAGTGAGGGATTATTCTGTAGGGCCTACAGCTATAGGAGACGGATTATTCCCTCACACATTCCCTCACCAGTAACGGATTATTTTTTGAGTGTAAGGGACTGCCTGCTAGAGCTATGCCACCAATCCACCATTATAAGGGGCCGTCCATAAATGACGTCACGCGATTTTGGAAGTTTTCTGACCCCAACCTCTAATCTAATCTAATCTTAAACTTCTATAGCGCCACTTTCATAATGCACAGGAGCATCAACCGATGGCACACCAAATCCAAATCACTAAAGATCCAGGTCAAATCCAGGGTATCCGGCCGGACAAACGGGTGACAGTCTATGGTGGATAAGCCCGGTCAAAAAGATGGTTTAGTCTTGCTCTAAAAATTTGTAATGAATTTGCAATGCGAACATGCTGAGGCAATGAGTTCCAGAGTTTTGGGGCAGCCACTGAGAAAGCACGAGAACCAAGAACTGTCCGAGTATGGGGGATGGAGAGAACTATTGCAGACGCGGATCTGGTCGAGTATTTGTTTGCTTGTACAGAAAGTTTTGAAAGAAGGTAACTGGGTTCCTTGTAGTAAAGTGTTTTGTATACCTGAAGGCAGATTTTAAAGTCTATCCTTTCTTTAATTGGAAGCCAGTGAAGACCCTTACGACTGGGGTTATGTGCTCACGTTTTGGGGTTTTTGAAACTACCCGAGCCAATGAATTTTGAACTCGTTGGAGTTTAGCCAGGTTTGATTTAGAAATGCCAAAAAGAAGGGAGTTGCAATAATCAAGACGACTGGACACTAAGGCATTTGCCAAAAGCATTAATGCAGGTTTATTCAGAAATTTCCTAATACGATACAAATCACGAAGGTGGTAGTGAGCTACTTTACAAATGCTATTTGTGTGAGTTGAGAAAGAAAGTGTGGAATCAAAAATTACTCCTAGATCCCGCGCAGAACTACTTACAGGAATAGTTGAATCACCAAGTTTAATAGAGTTTATAGAATCAAATTTTTTGAGCTGGGGCTTTGTGTCTAAAAGTAAAAATTCAGTTTTGGCCGGGTTTAAAAGCAATTTGTTTGAATCCATCCAGGACTGAATATGAGAGAATGCTTGAGAAATAGTTTCCAATGAGATTCTGATGAAGACTTATCAAATGAAATAAAGATCTGAGTATCATCTGCATATAAGTGGAACCCCTCGTCACAAGTCGTCACAAAAAGTCAGACCCCCTAAAAATGACGTCACAACGCGTTAACCCCCCATCGATCTTAATGTCAAAATTAATGGTTCAATTCACTTATTTCTTGAATGAAGCGGGTATTTCAATGAATTCGTTTGAAAATACTTATTATAATTAGTATAGTTGAAGCGAAATTCAGAAACTTTTTCAAATTCTTTAAAAAATGAATTATAAGGTGTAAAATACATTCAACTTTGCAGTAGCATAGGCTTACATAGCATTGCGGTATTTATAACAATATTTAGTATTATATGTGTCGTCAGTGCTGTTAAAGATACTTTTCAAATGTATCTTAGATACAGATACAGATACATGTGAGGAAATGTATCAAAGATACTGATACTAGATACATGATATAAAAAGTATCAAGATACAAATACAAATTGAAAGTATCTTGATACAAGATACTTTTTATGATAGGCCCCTACTTTATTTAGAAGTTAGTATTGATAAAAAAATTTCCAAGAAGAGTTTGTTTCAAAACAAACATAATAGGGAGAAAATTAGTAATAGATGCAATGCAATGCAAATTTACAACCAAAGAGGTTGTCATATTAATCAAATTATATATCTCTTAATAATTTAGCCTAAAGTATATTTGAAATGTCCACACATCACCAATATCCAATATAGTCAACCTCTATTGAGAGTTTAAAAGTATCTTGTATCTAATTTAAATATACAGATACAAATACTCTTTTTTGTATCTAAGATACTGATACTAGATACTTTTAAAAAACGTATCTTGATACAAGATACAAGATACTTTTTTGTATCTAAGATACGTATCTAGATACATGTATCTTAGATACTTAACAACACTGTGTGTCGTCACATTTCTGGAAACCTTCCCCCGTCGTCACACATCGTCACAAATGTTTGATCTCCTCCTCTAAGTGCGTGACGTCATTTATGTACGGTCCTAATACATCATCACCGGCCCGGGCGCCCCTTCAGACCGCCGGGCCTCTGTGCATTTGCCCCTCTGCCCCTTTCGGCGGCCCTGATTATTATTATTATTATTATTATTATTATTATTATTATTATTATTATTATTATTATTATTATTAAAAATCGACAAGGCTCTCGTACTTATTCGGCTCTAGCAGGGAACCAGTCGGTGCCCGTGCAGCGGATGGAGCTCCGAGTGGCAGAGCACTTCCTTTTCCTTTTCTGCCATTAGAAGGCAAGATGGTTTGTTTCTAAAGACTCGCAATTTCAAGAATTGCTGGAAAGTAAAACGACCGTAAGTTCCGTTGACTTAGATCATCTCGTTTTTGGTTTCTATTTTTTCCGATCGCTCTGTTAAAATCTCGTTGGACTCTTGGAACGCATCGTTTTCGCTCATCGTTTTGTTTCACGTGTTTTCGTTATGGTAGCGTGGCTGCACAGTGTGCATATATATATATATATATATATATATATATATATATATATATATATATATATATAAAATGAAACGACGCATTTATGTGGCGCATATCATATGGACGGGCCGTCAGAGGGGCTCTAGCGCTCAGATATTGATAATTGAAAGTAATTTTTAATTGCAGAAATTGATCACATTGATATCGAACTTAATATGGCAAGTGGATAAAACAAACGTGTTTTTTTTGTAAAACAGAAGATGCACATTTTTGTCAAGAACCTTACTGGCAGGAGCATCATTCACGAAGTATGTTCTTTGCTTCAATTCTTGCAAATATTCTTTAAATAATGCACATTGTTACAGATTACATATGTGCTTCAATAGTGATGATAGTAATAGTGTGAGGCAAATTTTTATGCTGTAAATTTACATGCAGTATGCTTTGAAAAGATTTCCCAAAGAATTAGAAAGATTTTTATAATTATAATTTTCAATAGTGTTATGCTCAGTATTATGTTGCTATGATGACAATCTTAGGACACCATATGAGTGCTTGTGATTAGGATTCAAGCGTTACCAGTGTCTGAGCAACACCATTTATACTTAATTAAGGAGCCTTGGCATTTGTGCAGGTTTTGAAAAATAATAATTGAATAGTGAAAATATTTTAGGTTGCACTTTGTGACAAAGTTGAAGATGTCAAAGCCAAGATCCAAGAAACTGAGGGTACATATCATATGGACTTATATTATAAAATTCGGTAATTTCCCGTTATCCGGACCCCAGTGAAGAGATATTACATCTAACCCTCACTCTAACCCTAATCATAAACCTTACCCTAAGGATTTCTTAATATCTCTTCACTGGGGTCCGGATAACGGGAAAGTACCTAAAATTCTTTTAAAATGAAGTGGTCTTAACTGGATTTTTTATTATGTAAAGCTCTGAACTTTTGTTTTTTGTTAGCAATTTGTGAATATAAATTTATAAGTAAAATCTAGTGAATTACAATAGCACTTTTGAAAGCAGTGCTGCAGTAGCTGCTTATTCTTAGGCACTTAAATTTAATATAAAAGTACCTATAGCCAAAAGGCCATTGTGGTTGGGACATTACAGCTATGGAAGAAATGATTTTTTGAAGAGAAATGCTTTGCATTTAGATAGAAATACCAGAGATGTTGCAAGAAGTGAATGAAACTGTGACAGAACTTGTTTGAACATAGCATAAACAGTGGAGGGATGTTGAAGCTGGTGCAGCATATGAACAAGAACAGTTGCAAATTTTGAGAGATGACTGATTCAGAAGACAAAGCAGAGTGACATGGGAAGATGAAGTGGATAGAGGATGTTGTGGCATTATCAGATTTAACAGTTTTATATGTCATGGATATAATTTTACACTTATATTCCATTCTGTAATTATTTTCAGCCAGTGTAAGAGCCATTGTGACACAGAATTCTTAATGCACCAGAGCAGGGTTTAATCTAGGCCATTTCCAGGGAGAAATTGCCCTTTCCCCAGGAAATTTCAAATTCCCCTGGAAATTTTGGCACACTACATCAACTGACAGCAGTCCCCTAGGTGACTTCTGCCGGCCTTGTCAGTTCTCTTCCCCCACCAGAGTCTAGATTAAACACTTCATCAGAGGAATGGTGACAGTGATGAAAAGGATTCTGCAACCCTCTGAGAAATATTTCATATGGAATTGCCAAGTGTTTGCATTTTTACAGGTGTTCCATGTAGTCTGCAGTGTTTGACCTTTGCTGGAAAACTGCTGGAAAATGAACATGCATTGAGTGACGTTGGAATTGAGGAGGACTCAACAATTTACATGTCCTTGAGCCTTCTTGGTGGTGCTAAGAAGCGTAAGAAGAAGAATTACACTACTCCGAAGAAGAACAAGCACCGGAAGAAGAAAGTCAAGTTGCCTGTTCTTAAATATTACAAGGTAATGCTGTACTTGATGTACACGATATGTATTTATACTTGCGTAAAATAGTTTTATTATGCTCGAGACCAGGACCGCCAAGAGGGGGCAATTGCAACAGGGGCCCGGCGGCCTGCAGTGGGCCGGTGATGATGTATTAACAATAGCCTGAACCATGAAAAAGACAGACAAGGAAAAAGGTCATCTTATCACGAGCACCCGGGCCTGGGGAATGTCAGGGGTCCTGGACGATCATGCCAAGTAAGCTGCTTTTTAAAAGGAGTGAGAAGCGAAAAAAGGTCACCAGCACATTATCACACTTGCTTGATATGCGGGTGATGGCAAGCCAAAAAAGTTTGTCAACTTTTCAGGCTTGTCAGGTTGGGGGCCTGTGACTATTTTTTGCACGGGCCCGCAAATTCTCGGCGGCCCTGCTAGAGGCTATATGTAGGATGTGCTGTGATGGCCATCTTAGGATACTTCTGAGGATACTCTCAGTGATTTGACCTTATTGGTTACCGTTTTGCCAAGCACATTTTAATGTTTTAAATTTAATAATTTATTATATCCATAAATTTATTAAAGTTGGTGCCAAATTGTGTCATTCTCGTGTTTATTTTGCAATTGTCAGGTGAGCTGGTCATTAGTAAATGTCTATTAAGCAAGTACATGTATATATGATAATATGTAAGACATTTTCCAGAATTTTATATTTTAAACAAAAATTCTTGTTTTTATGGAATTGTTTGCAGTGATGACATTCTTAGGACACTTCTGAGATCACTGATTATTACCAAAGCGTTACCATGTTTTCTGAGCAAACAGTTCTACAGGAAGTTCCCCTTATATTTTAAGTTTTATTGCATTATTTGATATATCTCTTGCTTTAATGCATACAGTTTGTATTGTTAGGTTGATGACAATGGGAAGATAACACGTCTTCGGCGCGAGTGTCCAAATGACGAGTGTGGCGCAGGTGTTTTTATGGCTTCTCACTTTGATCGCCAATACTGTGGAAAGTGTGGATTAACATATGTTTTTAATAAGCCTGAAGAAAAAGCATAAACTCCCTGAGAGAAATGTACTGAATGAGGAAGTGTACTGCTAAGTACTGTTAAAGTAGTGCAAGATCAATAAAAATTGTCTTGAAATTTGTATTGCTTTTGAAGTTTGCAGTTTATTGACTTGAGGTGGACATTGACAATAGTTCAGTTCAACTCTCCCTAACGCCAGACACCATCAAGAATAATCTTAAAACTTGGCTATTCCGCACGAGCTATTGTAATTTATAATGTGTCCACGCAGTCACTGTATTAGTTGCCATATAAATCTCCACGTTGTATAATAATAGTCGACTTCTACACAGGTGCTAGATGTTGACCAAAGTTGATATTGCAAGAAGAGCGTTTAGGTGCTATATTCAATCTATGGTGCCAGTGAAGCATGATTGTAACTCTTCTTACTACTGTAGGTAGGACTACTCAAACTACTGTAAGTAGTGTCATAATTGTGTTGTGAAAAATAAATATTACACCCTGTGAGGGCTGTAAAAATCCACCTCAAGAGTTGGGCAAGCAGTTAAAATGTGTAAAAAAAACTTGTGGGTAGTGTCTGAAAGGCACAGTAAATGCCACGTGGGGTCTCTAATGTATAGTGTGGACAGTTTTACCTTAATGCCTTTAATGTATTGGTGCTTTGGGAGTGCTAAGATAATATGTGTATTCGTCAAACTTCTACTATGCTTTCCCGTTAAGTAAATGTAGCGTTTAAAAATAATATACAGTATATACAAAAACAGCTATACTGTAATCTTTATTCTGCAAAGGCAAAATTGTTTTATACCCTGCCAGAGGTGTAGCTGGGGCATATGTCCCCAGGGGCACCAAAATGCATTTTATTAGGGAAAAGTAAAAAAGAAAGATCAATGTACAGTGGTTATGAGGTCTTCTTACTTGTCCTTTTTGAGCTTACAGTCAATAGTGACAACTTTTTTGGCTTGTCTGGGAATTTTTTAAATTTCAGGGGGTGCCATCAGTATCCTTTGTACCTGGGTACCTGACGCCCTAGCTATGCCCCTGTACCATTGCAAAGCAAATGACTATTCTGTTACAGAAAAACAAGCAAAAGGGTAACAAACATTGCCATGATTAGGCATTAATAAGTGATTGCACTTAAATACAATTTAGCAAATTTTATAAAATAAAAATATAAAAACCTAATATTAAATTATATATCATACTATATACACTAAATTTAAGAAGTCATTATTTATGCAATTGGTAATTGTAATTCTGTAAAATCAAAGTTAATATCCCAATTACTAGACCATACAGTTAAGCCATCCAAATGAATAAAATTAAAATTTCTAGGCCAGCATTTTAATGGAATGCTATTATATACATGTATGTCTAAATAAGTACTATTGAGTCACTGCTCTTGAGAATTGGGGTTGCCAAATGATTTCAATTTCATTGTGGTACTTGTGCTGAAGACAGCTCCTGCTGAGATTTAGAGAAATTTGGTGCCAAAGAATCGGCATGAGTTGAATTGGCACCAGAGCTTGGCAGAATTTCTTCACCCGCTGGATTTGACACGGATTCAACAGCAGAAGATTGAACAGTTCTAACTTCACATTCTCTGGTATCAGATGGCAAGATTTCACTGGGTTTGATCGCCTCAAGTTCTTGATCAAACAAATCAGATATTTTACTATGTTCTATGACAGATTCTGAAGTACATGATTCACACAAATCACTAGAAGGATCAACATGAGAAGTGAGTGCATCGTTGTTTGTGGCAGTGGTTTCACTGGCCATGGGTGCTTGAACTTGTGGATTGGGTAACATTCCATTTGGCTGCAAAGACTCTTGAAGATCAGCACCATCTGTTTTATCAGAGTTTGCACTTAAATTTTTATGCATTGCAATATCTCCATCCACTTCATATTCAGGATCGGGTTTTGTTGCATCACTTGCTGATGTACATGGACCAATACAAGGACCTGCTGGTGAATCACAGGCCGCTGCCAGAAGACTTGAGAGAATTTCACCTAGAAATAAAGCAAATAATTTAATGACAAGTGCTCAGTGGTCTAGAAGTTCATTTTATAATTTATATTAGTAAAATCCACTTCAACCTCTAACAAAAACTATTATGCATGCGACGTCAAGAAATTAGAGAAAACTTGCCAGCAATAATATTGGCCGAAAATATCAAATGCGGTGATCTAAGTACGCAACAATATTGAATATATTTACTTCGATACTGGCAAAATTTTTAATACTGTATGTTAAAGCAATGACAAACACAATTATTATAATTGTAATCATTGTAAGATAAAAATGTATGATTCAGAATAACATCCTGAAATGATATTTACTTTGCTCAAAAGGAGATTCAACAATGGAGCAGCTGGACTGGAAACTTGTATCCACAAACGAATCACTAGGTTTCAGATATTCATTTTCACGGCGGTGCCTTTCCTGACTCTCGGCATCAACTTGCTCTGACCAGGGTATGACGTCGCCATCTACATCAATGTTCCAGTTGGTTCCATCTGGATGAAGAGTATTCTCTTCAATGAATCGGTGAATTGATTCATTGCTCTTGTTCAGCTCTCGCTTCAGATTATCATCAATTTCAACAGATCCTTCTTCAACATCTTCCCACTCGTCATCATCGTCATCTTCCTCTAATTCACTGTCTAACAAATCCACACTCTTGGCCGCATCGTCTGATGATTCAAGTCCTTTCTTTACAGAAATATCAATCAAGTTTACTTTTTCAGCACCTTTGATAATATCATTTGCTTCTGTTGCAAGTTCGTCTTTATCTCCAGGAGTTGTGATGACAGCAATTCCAATTGTGACTTCTTCATTTTCTGATTCCCCGGTGGAATTACGATTTCCAAAACGTCGACCTTTTGGCAGAGCTATCCTTCGACTGGCATCTTTTCCGCGGATGACGGGTCTTCCCTTTTGAGGGGGAATGATTCGACCCGACCCAATTCCTTTCTTTGGACTTTTGGAAAATTGTGCATGCGTGAGAAATTCTGTCTTGGTTTTAAGGTCTGACAGCCTACCTGGAACATCTGTGTCTTTGCTCTGAATAGTACGAGTCACCTCTTCACTGTTACCATCACAGCCCTGATTTCCAACTGTGATGACTATTGAACCTTTTGCATTATAATTCTTAACGGTCGGATTAACAACATCTGCCAGAAGCATTACTGTGCTTCTGACGGGTTCTCTGTGTAAGTTGTGACTCCTGGTGTCCACATCTGATGGACCAACTGAATAAGAACCTACACCGGCCGAAACCTGCTCACTTTCCTGTTTCATCGTATTGCCAGATTGTGGGTCATTTGTACTGTTTCGAAACCTTGAAGATTTCTGGTAATTTGTGCCAATTTCTTGATCAGGCGTCGAACCGGATCTCACGTCGGGCCTAAGACGTCCTCTACCTCGTCCACCACGACCTAAAACAAACTCAAACTTGTACTGCTCGTATAAAATGCATAAACTGAATTTTTCAAAGAGAAAAAGGTGTAATTCATGATGCCCAATGGAATAGGAAGTCAATATAAAAGATGGTATTCTCAAAATTTAGGCTATTCTGCCACTCTCGAGGATAAACACCAGCACCAAAGCATAAACTAGGAAATAATTGTGTCTTAAAAATATTTCACACAATCGAACACACAAGTCTAAATCAAATTTCAATTTTCAAAGCAAATGCAACATCTCTCTGTTTGCGCACCATAAAATATTAACCCTCCATTAGATTAGCACTGTATCAATGACTAGGTTCCTTTGCTACAATTACGAACACCTTTGTAGCTCACTTGCAGTGCCTCTAAAATGTGATTCTCCGTTATTGCCAAAATTCTTCTGTACCACATCCAAGTTCTGGGGCACAACACTTTCGTGAAGTTGGGATTCATCATTCCTTTGAGAAATTGAAACAGAAAACTGCAAATCAGTGGGCAAAGAAAATTCATGGTCTAAACATTTAAGTGTTAGTTGTAGTTGTTCTTGGCATGGAAATGTTTGCAGAAAAAAGAATTACAAAAAACAATAAAATACTGGCAGTTGACAAACAAAATGGCTGTACCAAAAAAGTTATTTTTTATTTTCTACAAGATTTACTCTCAAAAATCACTCGTAAAATTACTTAGTTTTAAATACTGAGAAAGAGAGATAGGGAGTATGTATGCATTGGAGAAAAATAGGTTTCCAAAAAAAACAGAAAATTATTACCAAAAGCATAATGCTTCAACAAAATCCTTGAATTGTTATAATTTGAACACCAGCATTTGAAAAACTAGAAGAGTGGTAAAATGCTTTGGAGAGCTGATAGAAGAGAGTTAAATACTTGCAGGATCCCTTTCACTCATTAGACGGCAATGGTAAAATAGTAGGAATGGCTTGGCCACCTATGGCCCGATGGCTTTAAAATTGGGAATCAGCACTGAACCTATGGGCATTGAGCCCACGGGTTGCATCTTCACCTTATTATAGTAGTGTTAAAATTGAAATGAGAACGTGTAAAACATGTCCTGAGCAAACTAAAATCTCTGTCATAAACTCAAATTACACTGTATATACCATAATTGAATTTGCTAGCAAGGGAAATATTTCTTATAAAAACATTGTATGTAACCTTACTGATTTTCATGCTTATTCCAGTCCCATTCCCGTTTCCATCCTTCCTTGGTTTTCTGTCGTTGAATTCGATCATGATCGATGTTGTCTCTCTCTTTTCTCCAGTGGTTATAATTTTCTCTTGGCTCATCATTTCCCAATTCATCAAATGGTCTCTGTGACTGCAAGAGAATCAAAAGTCCTTTATAAAATTACGAAATAATTTCAGACCTTTTTGATAAGGGTCCATCCATATATTTCGAATGCATGGAGGGGCCACGAATTTAGGAGATTTTGCGCACGGATTTGTACGGGGGAGGTCTCTATGGGGACCGAGGCCTCTACTGAATGTGTATGTATACACAAACACAAATTTATACATAGCCTACATACCAATTAAAAAACCGCTCATGAGAATTGCTCACAGTTATTAAATGCAGAGGGAGGAGGTAATTGGCAAACATCTAGACTAGAAGTGTCATTTTAATGTTCTATTGCATATCTTTAACCTCTTTAGCGTTTGCCCCGAGCCCAGCACGTCATAGATGGCGCCGCCTTATATGTTTGCCCCGAGTCCAGTTCGTCATGAACTTCACAGACCCGTATCTATATGTTTGCCCTGAGCTGAGCACGTCAAAAGCGATCTAGGCATTTATTGACATATTCTGCGTTCAATGGCGCGCCGGGAGCCAGTCTATTCCTAAAAATAGAATCGTAGTTGAGGCTGGAAGAGGGAGGGGGGTTCGTTGTTGTTGAAAAGATGGCGTCGAGAAAGAGGTTAGCGGCGGCTGAAGCTTTGGAAATGGTCATGGAATCGCCGAATCAGACGATGATCTCTCCGAATTCGAAGACACCGACGATGATGTTATGCGGAGCGGTGACGAGCGGTCCTCGGAAGACGAAAGTTCCGGGGACAGCGACGAGACGGAGGGGTACGAGGTAGGCAGGAGTTCCAATGGGACGTTCACTGGGGAGTCAGATATGAAGGTCGACATTCCTCCCACCAAATCCCCCATGGATTACTTCAAGTTATTTTTTACCATGGAAATACTTGAGGTAATGCTGTTGGAAACTAACAGGAGGGCAGCACAATTGCAGCAAGTAACCTTGGCCAGGCACTCAAGGTTGCTCAAATGGGAGGACGTGGGTATGGATGAGCTGCTAGTTTTCCTGTCTTTGATTATCTACCATGGGACCGATCTACATAATTTTTGAACTGATCTGTTCCAAAGACACCCACCTACAACTGTACTGCTGAACCTAGGGGGGTCACCACTGAAAAATTTCTTTTATTGACCTTAGAAGAAAATTTTTGGCAGGGGGTCATATTTTGGCCTGTAGAGTGGGCCAAACCCCCAAATTTTCTTTTTTTGGCACGGATGGATGGTAAGTACAATAAAAATGCTAAACAATGATGCAAACCACATCCTTGTAGCTTCTATATAGCCTGCAAGGTAAGGTGTTTCAGATTTGAGATTCTCGCAAAAAAATGTCACTTCTCCGAGCAACGGGTGCCTGGTGTAGAAACACCATAACTCCCCCAAATTGGGTCCCATCTTCAAAATTTTTGAACTAATCTGTTCCAAAGACACCAACCTACAACTTTGCCGCTGAACCTAGGGGTCACACCGCTGAAAAAAATTTTTATTGACCTTTGAACGTATTTTTTTTTGGAGGAGGTCATATTTTGGTCTGTAGGTGGACCCAACCCCGAAATTTCTTTTTGGCACGGATGGATGGTAAGTACAATAAAAATGCTAAACAATGATGCAAACCACATCTTTGTAGCTTCTATATAGCCTGAAATATAGTAAGTTTAAAAAGTACATGTTAACAGTTCAAAATAACGTTATTCTCCAAAATTAATAACACACATTGGTAACGTCTTGGAAAATTTTATTACACGCTAAAGGGGTTAATAAATATCAGTTAGAAAACACAATATTAAAAAACTAATTTAAAAGTAAAAGAAATGCCTCAAGGCTATGGCTAAAAATTAATTTTTCAAATGGGGTCGGTAGAGAAGCTAATTTGCACATACGCATGGGGGGTCCAAAAATGTACGAGGTGCAACAGGGTGAAGGGGTTGAAAATATGCCTTTTTTGTATACATAATATATGGATGGGCCCTAAACAGAAAGGGCTGCAAGCATGTCATTAACAGTGGAAAATTTGAACTAAAAATAAACACAAATAAAACAAAAATAATGCCAATTACAAAGAAAGTGGGAGAATGGCCAATAGTTACACAATGGAAAAGAAATGGAAATGGTGAAGAACTTCGTTTACCGGTACTCGAGAAGTTAATTGGAAGCAGAAGGAGGTTCTGACTGGAAGATCAAAAGAATAGCAATTGCAGGACCTACATTCAACAGGCTACAGTGCCGGACTTACCATTGTGCCAAGGTGTGCCCTGGCACAGGGCCCTGTAGCCAGAGGGCCCCATCTTCATTTTGATTAATAATCTATTTTGTGTAAACATTAAAATTCTTAATAAAACAACATTGTAAAATTAATGATTGATCAGGTAACATGTCATATTTTAAATAATCCTAAATTTCCTAAATGTGCAGGACTGCCTTTATAGACCTACTGGGCCTACCTCATTTAGGGCCAAAAGGGGGCTTCATAGGTTAATTGGCACAGGGCCTAATTTGTACTAAATCAGGCACTGACAGGCTACCTGCCAAAATTTTCAAAAGACATGACTTAGGGATGAAAAAAAAGAAATCTCAATACTTGTGTATAGACGTGAATCTTGAACCATAAAAAGAATTGGAGAAAAAATAATAGCAACAGAAAATAAATGGCTTAGAAGAATACTAAGAATTGGATACAAAAGAACATATAACAAATGAAGAAGTTGGAGATAGAACTCTGCAACCAATCATCATTGCAGTAATCAGAAAAAAGAAATAAATGGGCCGGACACATACTCAGGATGGAAAAAAATAAGAAACCCAAAACAAATTTTCAACTACAAACCAGACAGGAGAAGATCTAAAGGAAGACCGAAAAGATGATGGGTGATGGGTGGACGGATTGGAAGAGGATCTAAACATGGCAGGACTGAATCTCAACAGAAGGTGTCTTTTTTGGAAGAAATAACAAAAGACACGAGAATTTTGGAGAGATGACATGGAGAAGTCAATAGCTGACATGGCTGGAGGATGAAGACCTGACCTGATGTCCTTAATCATTAATCTAAATGCCAAACAGAAATACATTTCAATACAGGATTTAGGATATTCTTTATTTGTGACAGCAGCTACAGCGTACACAAAACTGTAAACCATCAAATATAAGTTTACCTGTTGAAACAACTCACTTGACACTAATTTTCCTTACACTCTTGAGTGCTCTGGAAAGCTAGTCCAGAAGAAATGCTATACAAATGCTTTGTCACAATGCCATACATGGACATTACTAACATCTTAATAACTCTTGGTAGCCATAGGATAAGCATCATTTCCTATATACACATATACATACATACAAACATACATACATACATACATACATATATATATATATATATATATATATATATATATATATATATATATATATATATATATATATATATATATATATATATATATATATATATATATATATATAATCAGAGATACAATCCCTGTGTAGTTAAACATACTCGATTGTGCCCTTGATGACTAGCACTCTGCTGGTTCTGACGTTGCTCTCCTCGAGTTTTGCGCTGAAATCCTCTTCGGTATTTGTTATCTTCTCGCTTTTCAGCAAAATAAGCATCTCGATCTCGATCAGCAAGGTAATTATAGGCTGGATCTGGTGGTGGACCCTGAATACCAACAAAGTAGATTTTATCA
This sequence comes from Metaphire vulgaris, assembly GCA_018105865.1. Lineage (NCBI taxonomy): Eukaryota > Metazoa > Annelida > Clitellata > Crassiclitellata > Megascolecidae > Metaphire > Metaphire vulgaris. The sequence continues at coordinate 6,564,782 of CM030857.1, forward strand.
ATAAAGTCAGCATTTAATATAATTAAATCAACATTATGATACATAATTTTATGTATCAGTGTAATAAAAATTAATGATAACTATGATCTGCTAGTATTAATTTTCACATGATATGCATAATGAATTTGACAAATTTGAGTTTCTAGCGTGTTGCATCAGCAAAATTTACCATATTTTAACTTTTTTACAGAAATGCCGATATAAAAATGTGAAGAAAACATACGATATATTACAAAAAAATACGACACAATGTATCTTTTGCATACACTACACAGCACTTACAGTATATAAACAACTATAGCTCACCAACTAAGTTAACAATAAAGTGCTTAGTTTTATGCATACATAAAACTCCCAAATAAAAACAAACCATCCTAATAAAAATGACACAATGGCCCCTGGAAAATATCTAGAAAATAATACTAAAACAGGAACCGTATAGACTACCAACAATAGACCTACGTCTGCTACAATAGATTTATATTTGGAGGTGTTCTGTCGTCTGCCAGTGTCTGGCTGTGGTTCCTGAATAACTTTCGTCTCATTCTTCCTGTTTTGAAGGACTTTTCTCAGATCCGTCTGTTGAAAACTAACTTCGTCGACATCCTCAAATCTCTAAAATAATATAACAAGGAAGGAAGATGCTTAAGCAGCAATGATTAATGTTGGTCTATATTAACCAGAGATGGGCACAATTAGACAAAAATCTAATCAATTAGAATTAGAATTAGTTGCTTCTAGCACCTACTTGATTAGCATTAGAATTAGTTCTACACTTTGTTCAATTTATTAGAATTAGCATTAGCTGCTGTCTAATCAATTAGAATTACAATTAGATTGTCGATGTTCGCGATACAGTTGACACACCATGCAAAACAGTTTTGAAATACTAATTTAATATCAGCAGTAATTGCATGCAGCTGCAAATGGTTGGAAATGGCTGGCATTTCCAGTTGTCAACAGCAATCACACAAAACTCTTAATCTATCAGCTGTAAGTTTTTCCTTGCTAATGCTACCATGATCATCTCAGCGTTATACTATGAGCATGCGTTTCAACATTATTCTCAGGCTGCCTCGGATGCCTAATTGTCATGTAATTAAAAAATAATTAGAATTACCAGGTAAATTCTAATTGATTAGAATTACGATTAGCTGATAAAATTTGCCAATTGATTACAATTAGAATTAGCTGGTCATCTAATCGATTAGCTAATCAATTACTTCCTAATTGATTAATTACCCATCTCTGATATTAACCCGTTCCCGGGCAACGCTGCCTATAAACGGCGGCCGAAAATCATATTCGAAAGGGTAACGCCGTCTATAAACGTTGCACCACATAAACATCGGACATTGGAGTTTTAAACCGCCCCGGGACTCCTGGAGTAACTTTTCGATTTAGTTTACTATCCATTCGATAGATGGCAGCACTTTCTTTGCTGTTGCTGACTATTATAAGCAAGAAAGCTTGTCATTACTCATCCAAACACTGGGATTTTGCGTTGAAATGCCTTGAAAAATCTCAAGTCTGAGGTTTGAAAAATCATAACTCGGTCAATTTTGGCCCGATCTTCAAAATGTTTGCACTATTATGTTCCAATTACACCGCCCTAAAACTTTTGCGCTCATAGTTGGGAGGTCACTGCTGAAAATTTTTTGCTATTGCGCTTTGAAATTTTTTTGGGAGGATGGTTCCGATTTTAGGCTGTAGAGTGGACCTACCCCCAAAATTTTCTTTTTTGGCACGCATGGTTCGAAAGAGCAATAAAAATGCTAAACAACGGTGCAAACCGCATCTTTCTAGCTTCTATATAGCCTGAAATATACTGAGTTGTTCGGTTTTTCAGATTGAAAATCTGTTTGCAAAATTGTCATTTCTTCGAGCAATGAGTAATATTGTTTGAAAAAGCATAAATACTCCAAATTTTGTCCAATCTTCAAAATTTTTGCATTATTCTGTTCCAATTACACCCGTTTACAATGTTCTCGCTCACAGTTTGGGGGTTACCGCGGAAAAATTTTTGCTATTGGGCTTGGAACAAAATTTGACCAAAATGTTGGGGAGGGGTCCTATTTTGGGCTGTAGGGTGGACCCTACCCCCAAAATTTCCTTCTTTGGCATGGATGGTTCGAAAGAGCAATAAAAATGCTAAACAACGGTGCAAACCGCATCTTTATAGCTTCTATGTAGCCTGAAATATAGTAAGTTTAAAACTTGTATGTTCACATTTTCACACGAACGCCTTTCCCCCAAATTAAATACCCCGATTGGGGACGACTTGAAAAAATTAAATCCCCCTGCAACGGGTTAATAATAAAAATAATATTTGACTTGTCATAAAATCCATCATAAATATTTACAGGTAAAATTGCTGCCCTACTTCTGCTCGTTTTGGCCATGACTCGTCTTCATTATCAGAGAAGTCGCGATGCTTCAAGGTCACAGCACGACCTTCACGCTCGGCCCACTTTTTGTCTTCTTCTATCTCCTACAATAATAAGAACACAAATGCATATATGCAAGGATAAACTGTAAAACTAATTCAAAAGACAATTTTCTTAATGATTCGCTCAAAATGGTCAATGGATTATAGTCGCAAATAATTACTTGGACTTGTCCTTCTCCCAAACACAAAAGAATCACACAAACCACCTCAACTTCTTTACCCAAAATGAAATTTGCATCAAAACAATATGCTTCTAATTTTATCTACCAGTAAACAATTTGGCATGAAATATTTTGCCTATTAGTCAGTGGCACTAAATGAATAGTCAGAGTGCACAAAAAGGCACAGCTGCACAAGTGTCAAAACCGTGGCTGCACAAACAAAACTAAGGATAAGGCTTTAAAGTGTTCATATAATTGGTTAAAATTGAGAAAAATACCTGAAACTTCTTCATTCTTTCAGCATTTTTTATTTTCATTCTCTGAATTTTCTGATCAAGAAGTGCCTCTCTTTCTTCTCTTGTCAGAACCATTTCAACAGTTTCCTTTTCCTGAGACTAAAGAAAAATCACCTCAAACAAATAAGTTAATTAATGGTATACAAATATGAGAGTGAAACTTCAGCTGCATAATACTGTATGAATAGACAGAAAGAATATATAACAAATGAAGCAAAGGTGCTCAACTGCTCATTTTCAAGGAATGAATGCCATTCTAGGTAGAGGCTGGAGGGAGGCTATCCTGGCTTTAATCAAATGAAAAACTACATACAGGTATTATAATGCAGCATAGTTGTGATGTTCAAACGTTTTGAACTTTATTATTGTTTGAAATTTTGAACTTTATTGATAAGCCTTTAAAGTTCATAAAGTTCAATTGGAATTATCACTGCAAAAGCCGGGTCGTCACAGTCGTGTGAGAGAAATTGGTCAGCATTTGGATTCATGTGTACAAAAAACGCACCAGACTCGCATGTAAGACAGTTGAGAAGATTGTCAAAGTGCATTGTGACTTACAATTGGTGGATAAGATCGAAAACAGCTGCTATGCCGATGAATAAATCGATTGGTCTTCTAAAACTTAGTCATCTGACGAGGACTAAATTGGAAATTCAAACTTTTATGAACTTTTCCGAACTTTATTTTTTCTTGAACTTTTATGAACTTTAAAAAAATATCTTTTAACTTCACAACTATGTATTGCAGTTATTGCCTCCTTGAATATAGGTATATTAAAAGTAAAGTAGTGAATACCAGTGGCACAGCCAGGACTTTCTGAAGGGGGGAGCTTACTAACAACCATTCCCTCAACTTCGGAAAATTATGACAAGCAAAAAGCTTGTCACTTATTACTTTGCTTGATTAAGTTAGCTATACAGTTATATGAGCGCAGACAGCCTATGTACAACTATATTGATATTTTTTGTTTGCTTCTTTTTTCCTTTTTTGCCAGTAGTGGTTCCACGAATTCTTGGTGGGGGATGAAAAAATTTTATAGGGAGTTGGTGTTGGGGATGCAAAATGAAGTAGAAAAAAAACAAAAGAAAAGAGAGAAAAAGGTCATTGTTTGCCCACTAAATGTTAATAAACCTTGCAAAAAAGGTCAACAAGCTAAAAAAAATAAGGTAATTCGCAGTATTTTTCACTAAATTTAAAAAAAACTCACTGTAAAATAGGTTGACAAGCAAAAAAGGTCATCTGGAACCCCGGTGGGGGCAGTGGCGGCTCACCGGGGGAGGGGCAGGGGGGCCCATGCCCCCTATTGAGTGCCTGCCCCCCAATGGCCCCCAGTTGGGACCCTATACTTAATGCTACATACATTAAACAACAAATGGTTGGCCCCCATGATTAGAAGTTGCCACCCCAACGGCCCCCCACTTGCCAAATCCTAGAGCCGCCACTGGTGGGGGATGCATCCCCAGTCATCAACATGGTGGAACCGCCACTGTTTTTTGCTACCTTAAACCCAATTTTGGCACCCTCTCTACCCACAGAATAATAACACACAGTAAAAAAAACTGGGTCGGCCAACCAAGAGGGTTTTAACCCTCAAAACCCTCTTGGCTACACCACTGGTCAATACTTAAGAAGCACAACATGAAGTTTTAAAACTTATTGTGTACAAGAGACCATGGATAAAAGACTCCTTGAATTAGGAAATAATGAGCAAAGAAAGGGTCTGCATGTCTGGTACTGCATTTTCAGGTGTCTATAGAATGGAGACAAAATTATACAAATAAAAATACAAATGGAAGAATGTTTGTAACGTTGGTGATGGAAAGCTGATTGATAAACACTGCTGTAGATGCAAAGGCTGACATTTTTAAAAATCAAGCTAAAGGAAGGTTCATCCACTATGCCAATAACAGATATAGTTCTAATGGCATATCATCCAAAGGGTCATAATTACCCTCATTTATTATCATTAACAGTTAAAGAGCAATACTGAACCATTATAATGAAATCAATTATGACATTCATATTAAATTCTACAACTAAACTAAACCGAAACGGCCAATTAATCCACAATAACTAGTCATAAAGTCATAAAGAAAACCACAGTGATCATATGAAAAATAAGTATTAAAAAAGGCAAAATCCATGACGATTTAAAATAAATGAGAAATATGCAATCTCATCTCGGAGCTAAAATAAATTCCTCTTCGAAGGTAAAATTCCGCTCCACGGGAGGCTGAACAACTGTTAACGCCATACAATACGTAAGAACGACTTTTGCGATCTCTGAGTCCTATAATCATCTTAAAATGCTACCTTTCTTATTTCAAACGCCATTTTCAGTGTAGTTAATCGCAATCGGAAATCAGTTTTAATATTAAAGCTAAAAATTCTGGGTTTGTCTAATCACGCACAGGAAAACGACAATCGTAGAATAACTAATTGCTCCAAATTCTAGAAAACTCCTCTTCGTGAAGTTAGCACTTTCGAAGGACAACTTAGAATTTAGAAATAATTGGATTGTTTGAATCGACAAACAGAATATAATATTCCAAATCTTCCGGATTGTAATCGCGATCAAAGAGAGGACGAACAAAAATGGGCCGCTGGAGCTGCAGTTTTGCACGAGAAGTGGATGTGCCATACAGTGGCGGCTCTAGGATTTGGCAAGTGGGGGCCGTTGGGGTGGCAACTTCTAATCATGGGGGCCAACCATTTGTTGTTTAATGTATGTAGCATTAAGTATAGGGTCCCAACTGGGGGGGCCACTGGGGAGGCCAGGCACTCAATAGGGGGGCACGGCCCCTCTGACCCCCCCCGGTGGAGCCGCCACTGGTGCCATACGATTAGGGTTGCCAACTTTGATAAATTTCAATAAAGGACACCCGGTGCGGAAAAACCTTGGAATAATATAAAAAGTTAAGTCTACAGTTATAACTGATATGATGCTTTAATTAATTAGACAGAGATTTTTATCATGCTCATCTTGTTCACGAAACAAAAAGCTTTTGAACTATTGAAGTCAGGGCCGTCGGAACGAATTTTGGTGACTTGGTCAGGGGTGTAGATTTTTCCGAAGTTAAATTTTTCTCTTTCAAATCCTTGACAAGCAAAAAAAGGTCGTCATGCAACGCTCGATTTTACCTTAAATAGCTTGACAAGCAAAAAGGTCCTCTGCACACTCTGCACCCCCTCTATTTCAGGATACAGGGGTGCAGACCGTCATCTTTCCAGGGGTGCATTGCACTCCCTACATTTTTCCAGGGGGTGCAGCTGCAACCCAGCACTCCCATTTCGGGTGGGCCTGATTGAAGTTTATGATTAGGCCTACCTGGCCTATAACTTATATGATGCTTAAATTGACTTAAATCAAATATTTTTAATCATTTTCAACTTGTTCACGAAATAAAAACTCTAATCTTCGAGGTTCTTGTCCAAACCGATTGATAACGCAGCCTAGGAAATTTTTCTGATCTTTCTTTATTTTGGCTCGGTGGACACTCACCATATGCAAATACCTGATAAACGTTTATCTCCTGTAGTTGAACGCAACCGTGTTTTTACTCTTCTGAGCGTGCTGAAGGATCGATCAATGCTGCAGGTTGTTACGGGAAGTGCGATATAGCTGTCTGAAGTTCTGTTATAACCGAAGGAAAGAATGACGTGTGATTCCAGACTTCACTCAAGCTCAAGTCATCAACTGTTATTCCATCACGCTACCTGTTTGCCCATAGCCTATGTCAGTTTCAGTGTATAGGGCCTACTTACTACTTTGCACTCAGTGGCGTAACGTGGGGGGGCGGGGGCACTTTGTTGACTGCCCCCGGCCCCGGGCGGGGGGCCCAAAGAGGGGTCTAAGCTAGGGTTAGGTTAGGGTTAACCCTAACTTCTTAACTTCTTAACGCTAAAAACCCTATAAATGAACGTGCTGACGACCTTTTTTTTTGCTCGTCAGGATAAAAAAGGAGGTGATGACCTTTTTTTTTGCTCGTCGGCACGACGAAACTTTGGGGCCCCATGGCAAAGATGCCCCCCGGGCCCCCAAAAGTCACGCTACGCCACTGTTTGCACTAGATCTCAGTTGGATCAAGCCTCTTAATTGCCTAATTTACCTAGGACATCTTGATACCGGATTCATTCAGCGACAAAATGTATTCTGTGGAGGTGTGCTGGAGCCTGGAGTGACATCCTTGATCGTACCTTGAATGCGGGGCCCCTAAGGGGCTGTCTCTCTAAACTGCCCGTCTGCGATTAACGATTAGAGACAGCTAGCCATTGACTTGCAGTGAATAGCGGGGTTTCAAGTGGAATTAACTGTGTGGGGCCAAGAGTTAAGTCAGCGTTCGAGTTCGACACATCGGTCTACAGTTGCCATGAAAATTTTGCCAGAGCCACTAGCTGGGTCAGCCCAACTAGAACAAATTTTGGTCAATAACATAATTACGCAATACGTGCACAATCGATTGCAATTCAACTTTTTTTATTGCATTAATAATCATAAACTAATCATTAATTCTTCATGCTAGGCATTTTTATGCCAAAAATTAGAAACACGCCGTGAGTGACCAGTTTATTCTAGGTCTTCTCTGGGGGAATCCCCCCATTTAGAAATTTCCCGCCCCCAAATTTTGATATTTTGGCTTGCTACAGTTGCTACTGTGTCTCACGAACACCAACGTAGGCCTAAAGACTTTATCTCTGCAGTCTAATCAGACAAAAGCCGCACGTAGGCCTCAGTGTTTAATCTAAGTAAAGTAAAGTAAAATCTCGTAAACTTCTACAGCGCCCCAGAAAGCAGCACAGCAGTAGCTGCTTATTCTTATGCGCTTAATATTTCTTGAAATAGCTATAGGCAGGGTGGTTTGTCGGCCGGGCAAAGGCCAGTGTATCCATGAGGCGGCGGGTCAGGTAATTGTTATTGCTATGGGGGAAATGACTTTTGGAATAGAAAGGTTTTAAGTTTAGACCTAAAGGCTTGAGGAGACAGTGAAGGAATTAAAGGAAATGATGATTCTAGACTCTAGACTCCGGGGGAAACTGACAAGGCCGGGGGAAAAGTCAGCTAGGGGTCTGCTGTTAGTTGATATAGTATGCCAAAATTTCCGGGAATTTGAAAGTTCCTGGGGGAAGGGCAATTTCCCCCCGGAAACGGTCTAGATTAAACCCTGGTAGGCCTACGTTGCACAACTAAATGCAAAGAAACAGTAACCCAAAGCGGTAAGTACAACTGCGGCGGAAGGCAAGACGAAGTACCCCGGCCCGTTTACTAAATAGCGGCAGCGGGGCGTTGAGGGTCGAGGTTCCTAACTAACTTAGCCTACTAACGACCCTTCTCCCATTTTCACGGTCTTGGATGGTGGTGGGGGGGGGAGAAAATAACAAAAGGTAATAGGCTACAAAATCCGTGAATATTATTACAGTGAATGGACATAAAATGGAAAAGTCAGGTCATTCAGATCGATGTCTCGGAGGTGTGATTGAAAGCGACGGCAGTCAGCAAGAAGATATAAAATCAAGAATATCAAAATGGCTCCATACAATGGGATTGGGAAGGATGAAAAACTATGGAGAAAAACAACTTGGGGGGGGGGGGTTCATAATTCATGGGTATCCATGTCAAGTGTTGAGTCTTAAACGGTTAGTTTCTCGTAGTATAGTCCTAGTCCTACACTCAGTGGCGTAGCGAGGCAAAGTGCAGCCCGGGGCGAAAAAAGTGCCGCCTCCAAAAAATCTGGCAACCAAAAAAGTGACAAGAAAAAAGTTCTAGACTTCCTGAAATTCTTGACAAGCAACAAAACCAAAAGCAAGAAACAAAAAAACCTTATCGACTTCCCAAAAATTTCGCATTATAAAAGTAAAAAATTGAAAAGCTCTCGAAAATGCCGCCGAAGGCGGTTCGCCCCCATCCACTGCCCCCTCGCTACGCCACTGCCTAGTGCCTACACTCATCACTATAGCATAATTTGCTCAGATGTACGTTGTATTATCTGAAGTACTTACAGTTTGTTAGGGTCTTCGATATATATTCAGCTTACGACGTTTAACAACAAGCTCGTCCATTGTATGGATGGTGAAGCGCTTTTAAACGATTGAATCGCTGAAGCCGTGAGATTGTTTCCGCGATTGATGCGAACACAGTGAAGACCAAACTGACCCGTTTCGATCGAAGCCCAATTCCGACTACCCTATCTCGATAAAACACTCTCTAGCGCCCTCTGCTGCGTCGGAGTTTCCCTGGTGCCCACGCTCTTCCTGGCACCCTCTGCTGTCTTTCGGCTTTACGCCCACCGTCTCCCCACTTCGTTCGTCTAAGTGCCTTCCTCTGTCTTTTAATCTAGGCCTAATATCAACTGATACACATACGTTACTACGGTGTTGGACACCTTCGGGTTAATGGACACCTTCGGGTTAGATGTGTATAGGACATATATACTTATCTGATCTTGCTACTATAAAGCCTTATTTATTCGGCAGTGCATTCGCCCTCCCGCGACAGAAGCTCCCTCATTCGTCTCAGTGCCTTCATCCGTCTTTTAATATAATCTAATTTAATCTCCGTCCTTTAATCTAATCTAATAAGCCTATGACTACCGTGTTTGACACCATCGGGTTAAATGAGTATAGGACAAGTCTATCTGATCTTATCTGATCTTGCTCCGACTATAACGCCTTATTCGGCAGTGCATTCGCCCTCCCACCGTCCCACGACCATTAGCGTCGCCACGGGGGGGGGGGCAACTGCCCCAACCTGTCCCAGACCACCTACCAGGGGCAGTGGTGGTGGGGGGGGGGGCATGTTGACGGTGAATGCATTTTCCTGCCACAGTGGTGGGGTGATCGACTTTCTAGACTTGGCTGGGATGTCACTAGCCACCTCTGTGGGTGGACGTAGTTGGGCAGTGGCAGTGGCGGCTCCACAGGGGGCCCGTGCCCCCTATTGAGTGCCTGGCCCCCAGCGACCTCCCTGTTGGGACCCTATACTTAATACTACATACTAACAAAAAATAGTTAGCCCCCATGATTAGATGTTGGCACCCCAACGCCCCCCCCCACTTGCCAAATCCTGGAGCCGCCACTGGGCTGTGGTGAGGAAAAGAGGAAAATTCCCCATTCCCTCTACAAATCGCACCCTGGCTGTATTGGCTACAAGTCCCAAGATTCATCCGTAGACGGATGGTATGATCTACTGATGATCAGATCGCAAGGGACGATAAGGTGAGTCCACATGTGCACAGGCACTTCTAGAGTCCCTGGTCCACAGCGCTGAATGACTTAATGACTAAGAGCTGTTGCAGACCTAAAGTCTTCCTCTTAACCCCTTAACTGGGGAACCCGGATATATCCGTCCATTTTACATTGAGTTACAGTTAAATACACGGTTAAGGGGTTAATTGACTTTGGCATGGACGTATTTAGAAAGGCTTAAAGGGGTACGCTGAAATTTGAGAAGTTCGAAAAATAACTTTGATTCTATGTACTGCAAGCGAAAAACCGGTTATCGCCCTTCTCAAACGTGGTGACAAGCAAAAAGGTTAACGTCAGCGTAGCAGTCTTTAAGTGCAACCGAAGAGAAGAACGAAAGACCAAAGGCCAAAAACCAAAGGGGTACGCTATGGCTCAGGAGCGTACCCCCTAAATACGCCACTGCTTGGGGACCTAATGAAAAATGTCAAACGGGAACATTTTGGCATATTAAGTCCATTTCATCGAAATGGTTTGTAGTCAGTTGTGTAGCGAGGGGGCAGTGGAGGCGAACCGCCCCGGGCGGCACTTTCCCTTGGGGCGGCATTCTCGAGATTTTCGAATTTTATACGTTTTTTATTGCTTTTAATAGCGTTTTTTGATTTTCAGGAAATTTCGGGAGGTTGATAACGTTTATTTGCTTGTCAGGAAAATTTCGGAGGCGGCACTTTTTTCTCGCCCTGGACAGCACTTTGCCTCCCTACGCCACTGTTTGTAGTAATCGTCCAATACAGTTGACCTTGTGATCCTTTCATTGAAAATATATTATAATGAATTGCACACAATGAAGTCAATCTTGACACATGTACAAATTGGCTAAAGATACAATATGGAGGCTATGAAACATTTGTGCATTTTAGACGAAAATCACAAAGTTTAAGCCAAAAATGGTGGAGTAAAATTAACTGACTATATCGTCCAAATAATTTGTATTAGGAATTGCTGGCTAAAAAATTTAATGATTCACACCTCTACGTGAAACGAGTCATTATGGTTTGATTAGCAATGATGGTGTTCAAAGTTTAGTATTTAATTACTGATAACTGCGAAATACTAGCTACAAAATCCAACAAACAGTGAAAGTTACACATGCATCATTTTCATTTTGGTCAGATATTCAGAAAGTGTTTAGCAAAATAATCCTGTCCCTAAGGTTAAAAACACATGCTATTTAAGAGACTGAAACAATTAATACACTAACATGCACTTTGACTGCAATGCCATTTTTAGCCAAGTGCAAAAGACTGCTGAGTGACACACCGGTAATGTAAATAGGTGAAGATACACGGTTACATGCGTCACCAGGTCCAGTTGTTGATTTTACAAAAACAACTGTGGTGGCTACTTCCACCCATGAATTCTTACCATAACCTCCAGCAGGGAATAATACCTTCATACTCCAAAATTTTCAATTCCCACTGAAGGTCAGATTGGACTAGTGACGGGGTAAAACTCCAACCCTAACCCTGGCAAAATGAACATTGCCCCGGAGTTATGACCCAGCCCAAGTGATGGGATCATCCACCTGTGAAAATCTAACAATTAAATCAATAATTTTATAGCAATCAAAATATTATATGAACCTAGTTTGGTAGTTTATTAAATTATAACTGTCATGAACATAAAGTAAAAAAAAAAGGTAATCCTGTACTCGAACGAGTGAAGGGTTTCCGGCACTGATCTCCGGTACTAGGCAAGCAGCAATGCAGGTGGCTTACGCCATTCATCTAGAGTAGCTTGCCATTACATTCTCTAAACCTGCGTTTTACCTTCACAGCTTAGCGCTGCTTCCAATTTATCGACTCCTAAGCGTTGAACGGCTTGGTTGGCCGCCGGCACCACAATTAGGTCCCGGGATGGTCACCCATCCAAGCACTAACCGTGCTCAACGTTGCTTAACTTCGGTGTTCTGACAAGAACCGGTCGCACAATGCCAAATAGGCCAGGTGCCATGAACATACATACTCTATATCACGTTATCACAAATCTGAAAAATGTCTTCAATACATGAAAATTCAAAATTGTAATTATCAAATTGTCTACAAAAACAGTTTGAAAATTACATAGCATATTTTGCTTATGTATAACACAGCATCATGCATAGTATTTTATGTTAATAGTTGTTTAGACAGGGTTTAACATTTTTCTTTAGTTCTTTTTTGTACAATATCACTTACAAAGAATGGATCCAAAAATAACTTTGCTATAACAGTGGTTCTCACACAGGGCAGTCCCTACTGAACCACTTTAAACCTTGTTATATTATATATTATATTATTTACTATAATGTCTGTGATTTTTCTGGAATACATATTATATATGTTATCACAAATCTGACAAAGGTTTGAAACATATGAGAATTAAAATTTCAAATACCAGTATACAGACATGGCATCCATTTCTGAAGAAAGACATAAAGGCCTTAGTAAAGAGTTCAATGCAGAGAAGCAAGGATGATCAGGGGGTGTCAAAAACTAAACTATGATGAAAGGCCAAAGCATTGCAGATTAACTACCTGGAAAAAAGAGAGTGAGAGGAGACTTAACTGAGACATATAAGGTACTAACATACAAAATGGAAGTGCCACCTTAAAGGTTTTTTCAACAAACAGCATGACAGAACCTGAGGACATAACACAACACTGTTTAAGAAATGATTTGGGAGATGCAAACAGGATTTTTATTGCTAGAGTAGTCGAAAGATGGAATGAACTGGATTAGAAGAAAGTATCTGCTATTGGTAGAAATACTTTTGAGCATAACCAAGGTGGCTCCCTGGCATAATGTAATGTTAAGCTAAGCAATAAATTATTGTTCCTTTGGTAGAGAATTTTTAACTTGAGATAATTCACTCCACAATCGTAAAATTATTTGGATATTTGCAAAAGCTACACAGTAAAAACTGCTGGCTTACTCATTTTCCAGACGGTGTATATATACCGGTACATACATATATATTATATATATATATATACAGTATATGCATACAGTATAATTAATTAATTATTATTAGAATGCAGTAAAACTAGGCATACTTTATAAAGATGTGGTAATACTGAATTCAAATGCATATAATAACTTTTAATAAGTCTCTTCCTTCACAAAATGTGCTGCATGAAACCCCCATTTGTAAATTCAGATTTGGAGTTATTTTTGATTACATGGGAGAGGGATCTCCCAACGATACCATTAGTAGATGTCACTGCATGAGCAGGCTTCTATATACACATCCTGATGAACGCAAGGCGATAATTAATCAAGGCATATAAGCAAAAGCAAATACAAATTCAACAATTACGAAACCACGCATTCACACAGTCAGAACAAGAGTCAAGCTCATACAAAGTACTTCTGTACGGTACTCGGGAAAGGTTTAAAAAATCTAGTACCTCCTGAAAAATCGCTAATCAAGCAAGTGCTCACCAAAATAGCGGGCTGCTAATGAACGCGCTGGCATTTGTTGATTATTGTCCTTCCCTGAAGCAATCCTTCCTTTCGACTGACTGTAACTGCTGCCTAATCGAGTTTGAGAACTGTGCTTACGAGATGTCGTTTGTCTGTCTTTTGACATTGTCGTTCTACAGTTGAAGTCAGAATTCAACTGCAACTATAGCAACACTGCAGAAGTGCTGATAGGAAATGAAATTCAATTTCTAAAGGATATGATAATAACGACGACGATGATGATGATGATGATGATGATGATGATGAAGTCACCATTTTGCCAATTAGTTTTTAGTGTCTCAAATATTGGCCCTTTTAACAAAATTTTGGACTTTGTAAATTTTTTGGACTTAATAAAGAATAAGTCATAACACAGATCCATTTAGCAGCTCAGTTTCTACAAAAGACCAACAGACAAATGGACTGTGAATTCTTGGCTACTCAGTGCAACGAGTTTTGCTATAGAAATTTTTTCATCCAGCAATACTGAAGTACTGAGGGCATAAAAAAAATATATATAGGCCTATATATTACTGGTATATATATTATATATATATAATATATATATATATAATATATATATATATATATATTATATAATATATTATATATATTATATATATATAATTATATATTTATATTTATATATTGCTACGATAACACTGTCGGATCCTAGATGTCAACAGCATCTTCAGTTATGAATATGCATTTTTAAACATAGCAGTAGTGTACCTCTGAAGAGACTCTGGGTAGACATAAACACGGCTGGCCAATGAATTGACTTCCTCACTAACATGAGACATTGGATGAGCCAAGTGCCAGTTCTCCTGTTTCTCCTTCACTACACATGCCGGACATCTGACCCTATTGACATCTGAAACATTTGGGAAGTACTTGTAATTAATCATGAAGTTACACCAGCCTTCACATATGTTTTCCTAAATAGGAAAGTACCGGTATGTATAACATTGATAGGTGAACATTTATGCAATATACCAGTAATAAAATCTGTAATTATAGCTTGACATTAACTATTTAAGTTACAACAAATAACAGTAAAATTTAATAACTTCAAGTCATCATATCATAATACTGTCTAACAACATTATGATGCAAGAAGCAAGGGAAGCAGAAGATGGCAGAGTGGGTTACATGCTGGAGCGATAGGCTGATGGAGTGGTTCAAGCCCCGTTAGTGCCCCTAGTGGTTTTCACACAGGTATTTATGCCTCCTAAGCCACTTTAAATCATGCTGTTGTTTTCATGCTATTGTTTTCAAGATGTTCAAAGCAAAATCAATCTGCCCTTTTGGCCAAAAAGTCCAGTCCTGGGCACAGCAAATGATCCAGACATAGGCAATCTGCAGTTGTTATGGACGTGGTGACATCAGGCTATTGGTAGTCTGCCGTGGGGCCTACTCCAGCC
This sequence comes from Metaphire vulgaris, assembly GCA_018105865.1. Lineage (NCBI taxonomy): Eukaryota > Metazoa > Annelida > Clitellata > Crassiclitellata > Megascolecidae > Metaphire > Metaphire vulgaris. The sequence continues at coordinate 6,579,794 of CM030857.1, forward strand.
ACTGCATGGTGAGTCTCCATTGTGGGCAGTGGCAGCAAGGTGTAGTGCAGCCAATGCTGGCAAGTCAGTTGCTGGCGGATCATGTTGTACAGTGTCTCAAGCAGAGACGTCATTTCACTGTTTTTCAGGGGGGGGGAAGACACTTTCGACCTGACAAGTTTGTTTTACCATTAGTTACTTCAGATTAATTACTCGACATCAAGCACTCCTTTAGGGACTGCTGACCTTTTTTTGCTTTGCTTTTGTTTACCTATTTAGCCAGCCAATTGGCATGTTAAAACTAAATAACACAAACTTTGGCGAAAAAAAATTTCCCCTAAAAATCAGGGGAGCAAATGCCCCCCCTGCCCCCAAATGACGCCTCTGGTCTCAAGGCCAGACAGATGGTATGCCTCCACATTGGTAGCAAAGTCTTAAATAATGCTGGGAAAACCAATGTACCGGTAATCTTACCCTAATGGAAAACATCACCTACCTACTTATTGAACAGAGATCAAAGTCAAATGAACCAATATGGATCCTGCGTACTTGCGTCTTCCATCAGCACTGGATGGCCATTTTTCCTAGCTACTTGAAATGGATTCTCTCCTTTGCTGTTGACACTTGTTGCATCAGCACCGTGGCTTATGAGGCAGTTGAACGCTGGACCATGTCCCGATGCAGCCGCACGATGCAAGGCTGTGTTGCCATCAACTATCAGCAGCACAACACAGAAAGAATAACACAGTTAAGGTGTTATATTTGTTGCTAACATCGACAATGGTTGATGTACAGGCTGACAATGTGTCAAAGAATGACGAAACTAAAGCACGTGTATTAATTTTACATCAGCAAACTACTCGGCACTTAAAGACATCTTGTCCTTAAGTTAAGAGTTAATTCATAGTGAAAATGCATGTTTATTAAACAGTGGTGAACTGGGCTATAAATGAGGTCAGAGAAATATTGACCTCAGAGGCCCATCAGTCACAGCTGCAGCATTCCTGCTCATTGCTCAAGTTGATTTATTATTAAGCTGTGATCCAGTTTTGATACATTTCATTAGACAAACTATTGTGACAATTTACTAAAACACACACACACATTTACACATTATAAATATATATATCTTCTTCTTTTTTTGTCCTTTACGTGTCATTGACACATTGGGCAACCCAGTTCCTCCACAATGTTCTGTCTATTGTCACAATAGTTTGTCGGCTTTGTTCTCCATGTCTTTAATGGATAGACCAATGTGTCCTAGGTCACTCTTGATGTTTTGGATCCATTTCAGTTTTGGTCTTCCCCGTTTCCTTTTCCTATTCTTTGAGACCCATTTTATTGCCTGTCTGCTGGCGATCCGGTCGTCCTCCATTCTCTCCACATGTCCGTACAACATTAATCAGTAATATTAATAAATATTTATGTGTCATATATATATATATATATATATATATATATATATATATATATATATATATATATAAGAATTGGAGAAAAATGACTGTCAACCCTCTGATAGAGGACGACACCTGAGAAGAAGAATATTTATTTATATATATGCCGTTTAGGGCCCCATAAGGTTTAGTTACCCAGCAGCAGGGGCCCTGGAAATTTCCCATCCCATTATATGTCCAACATAATCTGGAACATATTAACTGCAAATTAGTATAGCAATTTTGTTCAATATAAATTCAAGACCATTAAAACCATAGATGTATCAAGATAATTTGTAACTCCTCATGTAACAGTAAAAAAAGACTTAAGAACAACGGATTACCATCTTGTTCGTTTAATTTAGCGCCTTTCTCAAGCAGCCAGTGTAGGACATCAGTCGCACCATGCTCAGCGGCCTGCATTGAAACACAAGCCATTTACACTGTCACTGCCAGTAATTATAAACACAATCACAAAAACTAAATAAAAGACTGATATGATCCAGCATACAGTGAGGATTGCTCTCATTATTGTAAAGTTCAATATAAATCAATAAGAAAATCTACTGTCTTACTGTTGAACAGAAAAGAAAAAGATCCTTCTTTCACTATACATCAAACACTGGCTTACAAGTATGGCCGATGTTTTCCCTTGCATCTGTGGAACATTAATACTGGTTCTTTGGTCCACAAGAAATTTGACGCATTGCAAATGGTTGCCACTGGCAGCATAGTGTACTGCTAGCCAACCCCGTTTATCAGGAAGGATGACATCACAATCTCTTTCCACAAGGCAAACAAGGCTGCCAATGGCTAAAACAATTTCAAACATTGCCAGTGTGCAGACAACAGAAGCAGACATTACAAATATTACAAATGCAAAAGACACTTCTGTTCAGTGAAATTACCGTACAAATGCCACCATTATCCCAACACTCAGCACCAGTTTGAATAAATTAATCACATAATGGACAGAATTATAAGCAACTTCACATGTAAGTAAGTAAGTAAATAAGTAAGTAAGTAAATAAATAAACAAACAAATAAATAATATCTTCAATGTAAATAGCATTTTGATAATTATATACTAGTCATCAGCCTAAAGAGTGATACTGACTATATTTATGCAAACTCTGTGCCAGTGAACATTAAAGTGCCAGGGATCAAACCCAGGCTGAAGGGGTAGGCTGAACATTCAAGACACAGGTATACTAGACTACATTGTGCATTGTAGAATGTAGACAACATAAGGTTAGCAGCTGGCAGTACCTCCATGTTGGGCAGCTAAGTGGACTGGAAGCCTTCCCCGGTCATCTGAACACTGAAGATCACAGTCAATGTCATAGAGAAACTCAAGGATCGGCCGATGGTTCCTCATTGCGGCCAAATGAGATAGCCGTCGGCCATCTTTGTCCTTCGCTTCCATTGAAGCTCCTTCAGAATTCACAAAATGTTGCATCGTCACAGCAATAGTCTTACAGTTACAGTTTGGGTTTGCAATTCTATGCTCATAAAAACAAGCATGAAATTCAGTCACACACGTCTAGAACTATTCTATTCTATTCTATTCGACAATTTATATAGCGCGGTAACATAGCTGGGGCCAAAGTCAAGGGCGCTTTACAAAGAGAGTAATCGTACGATTTTTTAAAGATCAAATGTCGGCAGCTACCTCTATATTTTTCCTGCTGTTCTTTGGAAGCACTGTCAATTCTGTTGACTCTGTGATCGCGGGCGATGAAGTAAGAACTAAGTGATGCAATAATAACTTGGCTTGTAAAATTGCAAACCCAAACACAATAAACCCATAAACTCAAATGTGAACCAGCCACTAAGACGGAATTTTAAGTCATTTAAATATAAGATGATTTTCACTGGCCTCGATTATAGAGCGCCTGTAAACATCGGACCTCTCCATTAAGAGCACATAAGTGGGAGGCGGTGAGTCCATCTCTATCAGCCGTGTCCAGCTGGTGGTTGGTGAAATCCAACAGCAATTCAACGACCTTCACATGACCTCCCTGGCATGCCTGGTGCAAGCAGGTCCTCCCAATTTCATTTGTAATGCTTGCATCAAAACCAGCCTATAGCAGATAATGACAAATAAATCAGCCAAAATGAAGATACAAAAGTTAACACTTTTTTCATAAATAAAACTACCGGGTAAAATACGACTGAGTTTTGAAATTAACAGCTTTTCAATTTGAAGCTGTCGCGGTTCACAATTAGACAATTAAAAAATTATAAAGCCCACTAGGCATGATCATTTATTGCTCTTTATTATAAACTCTTAACTGACTTTCATATATTTCTACCACCTCAAACAGCTCAGAGTCATTCCATCATTCCTAACTCATGGCACTCATTCATTCCATCACCACTTCTTGCACATAGAATTGCTACTTTCCAAATTAGACAACAATCTGTCGAGAATGCTGCAGCCAAATTAATCAGCTGCTCCTCATGGTTCTCTGTGGCGTCTTTGGTTACGCCTTTAACTGAGAGCCTATAGTGGTTTAGACTACAGCAATCAAAGACACAGTTAGAAATGACTACGTTTGTATTCAGATCAACGTCTGGAGAACAACTACTACTAATGCTACTGTAGCTGGCTTATATATGCCTAGCTGGTCAAGTGTTCATCTATTGGAGAGTAGGCGTGGTCTATAAATGTCCATCACTCTACATTCTCTAGTATTTAACATGTTCACTCCATTATTCACTAGTTTCTGACCAGATTAAATTTCTCTTTCTACCTTTCTGATTTCTGTGAGTGGCAAAGTGGCAAGATTCTATTTCAATCTTGCTAATCTATTCTTTCTTCCCTTCTCTTTCACTAGTCTTCTCCTCCTCTTAGATCAGTGTACCACATTGAACTCTTTGTGTTCCATTCCATCCACCGGTACACGTTCCTCTCCTGCTCACCAACTTTCCCTTGCAGTATTATTATTATTATTATTATTATTATTATACAATGTAGAGATTTATGTGGCAACTAATACAGTGACTGCGTGGACATATTACAAATTATAAATTACAATAGCTCGTGCGAAATAGTCAAGTTTTGAGTCTCTTCTTGAAGGTGTCTGGCGTTAGGGAGAGTTTAACTGAAGAAGGCAGGCGGTTCCATGCCCTTGCAGCAGTCACGGGAAAGGCACGATCGCCTACAGTACAAAGGCACATCAACGGAACAACCAGAGAAGCGGTTCCAGCAGATCTCAGGCGACGCCGACCTGTCTGATCTGTGACTCGTACTAATTCTGTCGTCAGGTACTCTGGGCCAATACCATTCAGGCAGCGATAAGCCAGTGTTGCTAACTTAAACTGAATCCGCTCCGGCATTGATAGCCAGTGTAAGTCTCATAGAAGCGGTGTCACATGTTCACGAGAAGGGACCTGGAAGATCAACCGCGCCGCTGCGTTCAATATGACCCGGAGACAGTCCAGCAGATGTTTCGGTGATCCGGTGAGTGTCGCGTTCCCGTAGTCTAGTTTGGTCAGTACCAATGATGAATCCAGTGACTTGAGGGCGGTGACTGACACTGATCTTCCTTGATGTTGACGTACTTGCTGTGTGTCGCAATTGTCGCATTGCTTCTGTTTCCTTTCGTTGTGCTCTTAGCATAAGTGCTTTTGTTTTTGATCGGTCAACAGACCCAATCATCATTTGCCTTACAGTTCTTTGGTCTCATATAAATTGTATTTCTCCCAGAGGTATCTGTCTATCTTGAGTCTCTTCTTGACATGCAGTAGCTGGCTCATTCCTTTTAAATAAATTACTGACACCTTTATAAATGCCAATTTCTTGCCAAAAACTAAGCAATTAATAAATGCTACCACTATATCACATTTAGGAAAGACGCATGTACTAAAATGCATTCTATTAATTAACAAAGAGGACTAAACTCTGCCAACTATCTGCTATAGTAGGACCATAATTATTTTAATTAATCTCAGAAGGTTAATCACTCAAATCGTATTCATAATTCACCTCTACCTCAAAATCTGTTTGCATACTTTTAGACTTCTCTCAGCTCAGTGAAAAGCTTTACACTGAAAAACTAACCTAGAAACTGTGTTCGAAAAGACCCAACCAAAAGCAGCTATGCTGCACATTATCAACTGATAAAATATGTCAAAACAAACTATTCACATGCCAGTTGATTATAGAATACCGGTACATGTGTTATTACAGATATTATGACTAAGTACTGCCAATGTGATGTAATGGTGAATGTTAAACAGAGAATATTTTGGACCCTATGCTACGGAAGGAGAAAGGGGAAGGTTTAGGTCTCCACTTTTCATTCAAGTTTACTCCACTGATGACAGTTGTGCACAATACTAAATTTATGGCACACTTGAAAGTCTAACTGATGCCTATAGGTTCTCTTTGAATGACTGCAACAAATTAACCATACAATTGTACAATCCATGCACCTGAAAGTGGATGCACCAATTTTTACCTTGAATCAAGCACAGCAAGTAAGCAATAATAATTCAACATAAATAAACAATTTAACCCATTTTAACCCATTAAAATCACTGAATGCATTCAAGTTATGGTGATACCTCAATAATAATAATGACCAAACTGAAACTCACTTGCACCAGCTCTTCAACCACAGATATTTGTCCGGTGCTGCAGGCTGCCACCAATGGATTTTTACGACTAATTTCAACTCCAGTTTTCATCGAGGTCGGTCGCGAGCCTTTGATGTTAGTGCCATGGTCGGAAGTTTCGAGCAGGGCTCTAACCAGGGCGGCGTCGCCCTTTTCCGCCGCGGCGTAAAGGCTATCTTCTGCATCAGTGGCAGTAGACCGGGGCTGCTGTTGCGTTCGGGGAAGTTTAGAACGGACTTTGTCAGCCGCACAGGGCCTCTGATGGGAGGAAAAAGCCGCTACCGAGGAAGACGCAGACCGACCGGGGGCCTCAACGTAATCCTTCGGCGAAATCTCGGTCTTAAGGACCGGGTGGAAGTCAGGCAGAGCATCGCCAATGCCATTCAAATTCATTATTACGACGACACGAATTAACGCACTGAACGAATAGTTGACAGTCAACAGGACGAAATAATGAACACTTTGAAACACAGAATCATTTCTAATTTAAAGTCATTTTATTCTCAAAAAGAATCACACGAAATCGCCGTTGCCATGGTTACTCATTCTCTCTCAGTAAGTGAGTTAATAAATTTTAACTGGAACCACATGTAATGCTATACAATAATAGAATATAATACCTCTTCATTTAAATCAACTATGACAATACGCAAAGTCTAAATAATACACTTATCTTAATGCATACCAAGAAATCATAATATATTAGAAATTAAAGATATTTTGACATTTAGGCCTACGTCCTGAAAAATAACATATATAATAAGGACAATGAACAAAGATGCCTTAGGCCTACTTCATAGTGATTTTAAAGACTGCGGCCTACTTATACGGGTCAACCTAACAGCATAATGTACGTGCCAGGGTAGACACTCAATTCAATGCATGTGTTAAAATGCCAGTGCAGGTCAAATAAAGCTAGCTTGCAGTAAGTTTGATGACGGACTGAGCCGTCGATACGACGGCTCTCAACGCAGATGCACACGTTTATGCGAGAGAAGTCCGATTCGTGATAAACAAAAACGCCCACATATGTCACATCTGTAGTCATCAGGGGCAGGTGGTTTGGATATCTTTCGCCTTGCCCGTTTTTCTCGCAGAAGGTCTATACGGTCCCTTTCAAAGTTTTCAACTCCAGCCTTGCAAATTGAGCGCCATGATGATTCGACCTATCCTCAGCCATTGTCACTAGGGTTTAGGGTTGTAACTTGCAGTGGCGGCTCCACCGGGGGGGCCAGGGGGCCCCGTGCCCCCCTATTGAGTGCCTGGCCCCCCAGTGGCCCCCAGTTGGGACCCTATACTTAATGCTACATACATTAAACAAGAAATGATTGGCCCCCATGATTAGTTATATTTAAATCGAAGTTGCCACCCCAACGGCCCCCACTTGCCAAATCCTAGAGCCACCACTGGTAACTTGTAAGTTTAGGTAAGTTTACTTACTTACTGAATATAACAAGCACGTGTTGACAAAATATGGATGCGAACATAGTGATTATATAAGGACTATGGATGCGAATATTTATATATAAATAGGCATTATTAAAAATAGATCTGGCTTTAAAATAAAATAGTAAAATATTTGTGTCTTATTTAGTACAGACGAGTATAATGGCTTCATCGTTGCCGAAGAAGAAGTACTACCGCCAAAGGGCGCATTCAAATCCGATGGCCGACCATTCGTTTCAGTAGTAAGCAATTGACGTTTATCTGCCCTCTGTCTACTCAGATAAACAAGACAATAAGTGTATAAGCAGTGGCGGCTCCACCGGGGGACTCAGGGGGGCCCGTGCCCCTATTGAGTGCCTGGCCCCCAGTGCCCCCTGTTGAACCCTATACTTAATGCTACATACATTAACAACAAATGGTTGGCCCCCTCATGATTAGAAGCTGCCACCCCAGCGGCCTCCCACTTGACAAATCCTAGAGCCGCCACTGAGTATAAGGACAAATTTGCCTTGGCTAAACATTACCAGGTCTTCGTTTAATAATGATGATGATGATGACAACAACAACAACAACAACAATAATAATAGAAATTATGATAATGGAAATGATTATAAGAGCAATGATGAGTCATTGAGGGTGATGATGATGACAATGATGATGATGATAACAACAACAACAATAATAATAGCAATAATAGAAATCATCATCATCATCATCATCATCACACTCCATAGTCCATAAGGACCGTCGGAGCCAACGGTGTAAAAGTGCTCGCCCATGGCCCTTTCCTTTCTTTGGCCATGTATATCGCATTTTGGGTGGTGTCAAGTCCAGTCCATTCAAGAATGTCATCGATCCATCTTCTCTTTGGTCTTCCTCTTTTTCTCATACCATACAATAATAGAAATGGTAATGATTATAAGAGCAATGATGAGTCATTGATGGTGATGATGGTGATAATGATGATGATGATGATGATGATTATGTGAAACGTCATGGCTGTATATCAATGGATTCTCACTTACAAACAGGGTTTTTTAAAAGTGGGAATTCACAGGAACGGCGTTCCCATACCTTTTTTGCCAAATTGTATATTTAATCATGGATATGTAATAATGCATCTGGGAATGTACAGGTACGGCGTTCCCACACCCGTTTTAGTTGAGTAAAAAAGGATGAGTTCCCAAACCTTTTTTCCTAGAAAAAAGCCCTGCTTACAAACATGTGAAACTTCATTTACAAAAACAATCTCCTAAAGCCATATGACAATTCAGCCTAATTAAAATTTAACCATTGGTTTGGATGAGTGAGGAGTCATTTTAGATGCCAGCATTCAAGGCATGTATAACCAAGCAGATCAAAATATCCTGTTACTTCCATCTTTCTTTTTTCTATTTCATTGTGTGGACCAGATAACTTTTGGCAGTTTGTATGTGGCCCATGGGTCAGACATTATGCTGCATTCTTTTGAAGGGTTTATCTCTAATATTAAATTATAATTTGAGATGCAAATTAATTCTGTATGTGTGTGTGTGTATATATATATATATATATAATATTATATATATATATAATATATATATAATTTATATATATATTGGTGACATTTTACAGCCCCATCAGTCCTCTAAAAATGGATTGGTCTCCACTGTATCCAGCTTATTTCCAAGAAATTAGCGATGGAGATCCAGTGGGAGACATGGCGGTTGCCAAAGGACAGGTCGAGTTTGCTGATGTTGGCTGTGGCTATGGTGGTCTTTTAGGTAAGCTGTACTGGTGTCTTTTTTTTGGCAGGTCTTTATGTGTTTGTGTTAGTTAATTTGATTTATTTCTTTGCACTGCACCATAAAAATTGAACCTTGCAGAAGCAGTGTAATGTTTACACGCTCCACAATTATTGTTTTGCATAATCTTGGTCTTCACATTCTTGGCGTCTCTGTGTTGGGAACATTCTGTGGAAGGTTGCTCTCTTAGGAATTCACCGCTGGATTTCTTCATGATGGCGAACTCCCTTTTACCATACGAGTGGATATTAAAGATCATCTTCTGATCCACAGAGGCGTCAACGCCGTTAACAGTGCTTCTGACTTTGGCTTTGCCATGTCGACAGTACCCGCAGCGGGAGCGCTTCGGAGTGGTTTTTTTTATTAAGACTGAAGAGGCACTATATAAGAACGCTGTTACTTACTTACTTACATTGATCTCATTAGCAAAAGGCTCTATGGCAGGGGTATTCAAATGTCGGCCTGCGGGCCAGATCCAGCCTGATAACTGATTGAGCCTATGAAGCTATTGAAATGATAACTAACCTTTTTCTAATACTACGGTAAGTTAATATTTTTATTTTTAATGTCTTGTTTTCAACTTATCTGCTTTCTATGACTCACCGACTATTTTTTCAAAAACACCCTCAGGCACCAGTCATAACAAAATTAGACCCTTCATAATATTTAGTTGAATACCCGTGCCCTATGGCTTTAATATGATATATAAAAATATGATTTATCTGTTAATAGAATTCAGCAGCATCATTTGAATTAACTAGTGTAAAAACTGTGGCTGGTTACCATTTCAGTGGCACTTTCGACAATGTATCCCGATACATTAATGCTTGGAATGGAGATTCGAGTTAAAGTTTCGGATTTTGTTATGGATCGAATTGCTGCACTGAGAGAGTGCAATCCAGGTTGCTATCAAAATATCGCATGCATTCGCACAAATGCAATGAAGTATCTACCAAACTACTTCAAGAAAGGGCAGGTATGATTTTTAGTTCATTTTTATAGTTCATATTAACAGCTTGGTAGGGTAACAGTAGTCTATTAATAGTAGTCTATTAATAATTTAATATTTGAACATATAGTAGCATCTGTTTTCTGTATGAATGTTAGAAATTTTAATTGCTTTTAATGTGGGTAAATTAACATGATCTAGACTGATTATGGTGTATTTTATGCAGCACTGCTGTTCAGCATTAGGCCATGGACTTTTAAAATTAACCTAAGAACTGACTATCTATTATATTGTAACGCTTTTCTTAGCATATTATTGCTAGTTTTGTTTGCTTATGATTGTAGTTGACAAAGATGTTCTTTTTATTTCCCGATCCTCATTTTAAAAAGACAAAACACAAATGGCGAATCATTAGCCCAACTCTTCTAGCTGAATATGCATATGTACTGAGGATTGGGGTTAGTGATAATATTATATGGTGATATCTGCTAATTGTTATTATTGTTATTGTTGTTGTTATTATTATTATTATTATTATTATTATTATTATTATTATTAAGCTGACAATTTCTTGTGTGCCATAGTACCAAATGTCAGGAGCAAGGGCACATTACAGAGTCCAGCAATATAAAATAAATGAATAACATAACAGTAATCATGTGCAAACAAAAATGAATGAAAAACAATCTAAGGCAGAAGAGTGTATTTTTTTCGGAACAGATATATTTTTAGATTTTTCTTGAAGGATGACAGCCTTGACAGGGAACTGGAAGATTTCACGGATATCAGTAAATCGTTCCATGTCTTTGGCCCTGCGACTGCACATGACCTGGAACCGAGTGATGTTTTACAGTGAGGTATCTTCATAAGACTTTTGAGCATCGGACCGCAGGGACAGTTGCAACTTTCGTGAAGTAGTCGATAAGAAATACTCCTGAAGATACTCTGGGACAATTTGATTTGTGGATTTGACTGCAAGAAGAGAATGTTTGTACTCAATTCTCTATTGAACTTTAAGCCAGTGAAGCCAGTGAGTTAGTGGTGTGATGTGCTCACGACATCTAGCACCAAAGACAAGTCTTGCAGCTGTGTTCTGTACCGACTGCAGGTGATTGAACTCTAGTCAGGTAGGCTATTAAGAATATTGTTACAGTAGTCCACTTTAGGCATGACAAAACATGTCACCAGGCCGGCAAATTCAGTTGTGGAAAGAAACTCTTGTGTTTCTCTGAGCCTTTGCAATATCATGAAGCAAGATCCGACAGTTGTGGAGATGTGTGCAGCAAATGACAGCTTTGAGTCAAATATTACTCCAAGATTTCGTAGATGTGTTGATGCAGGGATATTTTCATCTTTGAGGTCAAGATCATGATGAAGAAAACTGTTATGATTCCAGGAAGAGCTGAACCACATTCAGTTGGTTTTTGATGGATTCTTTTTTGATGGATTCATTTTCAGTCGATTTTTTCTCAGCCAATCATCTCAACTGTTGATGCAGGCCTCCATGGCTTCAGCCAAACCAAGACCATGTTCTTTCAGGCAAATTGAATATATCTGACAGTCATCCAGTGTTGTAATAAATAGTTCACTGAAAGTATTTAAATACTTTCATAAATACTTGGTTCTCAGGTAGTATTTAAATAGTATTTAAATATCCAAATACCAGGGTAAGTATTTAAATACTGGGAAATAAGTTTTAAATACTTTTTAAAATACTTGATAATGTATTTGACACGATTCGCCACAACCGTATTTTTGTGTAAAGAAATGTTAGTTAAAATTATTTATAACAATGTCAATGTAGACCTACTTAACTGTTCAACTGTCTAAAACCATCAATAAAGAAAATGTACAAATGAACAGTCTATAAGAAACGTTATAATTATGTGAAAATTGCAATAATCCAAAGTATTTAAATTTCTTAAATACCTCTAAATACTCTATGGTATTTAAATACTATTTAAATACTTAATTTTGGATGAGTATTTAAATACTTTCTTAAATACTGGACAAAGTATTTAAATAGTATTTAATACTGAAAGTATTTAAATACTTTACAACACTACAGTCATCTGCATAGAAGTGAGACTGTAGACCATGTTTTTCAGTTATTCTGAACTGGTCTGCAGCGTACAGTCAATGTGTGAAGTTGAGTTTTGCCTTTCTTGATTATTGCATAGTATCTCAATATATTTGAAAATCTACATTCTATTGAATTTGATAGCAAACGTAGTCAACTAAATGAAATTATTCTGTAAGATGAGCTTATCCCGAATGTTTGATTGGGATACCACCATAATTTTGATTGATCTAATGACCTTACAGAAATGTGAAAGTATATATTAGATTAGGGCACCTCAGGACCATGCTGTGACTGATCTGCAACATTGGTAGTTTTTGATAAATCCATGTTAGTGCTGATCACATCATGTGCAAAACTATTTGGAATTATTAGGCAATGTTTACAACTTCTTACAAAATATCATGGTTCATTTGAGCAATTTAAAAAAATTCATTTATATTATACTAACCAACCATACTGGCTTGTTAAATAATTAATTATGCTCGATATGTTATATCTGCAAGTTATGACAGTAATAGGATTTTATTTTGATATCGCAGGGGTTAATCTATACAATAACTGATGTGAAGGACTTGCACGACTGGATGGTGGAACATGTCACAGCTCATCCACTCTTTGAACGCATTAGTGACAAAGAGCTGGTTGGTAACAATACTGTAATTTTCCACTCAACAAATAGAATTTATTGTGAAACAAATAGAAATATTTTAAAAAGCGAAAATATTAACAGCTCCTAATAAATATTGAGTTCAAACTCTGAGCATAAAATTTGATTAATAGTTCTAGTTAACCTGGTAACATGATATATTATACTCTCATATAGAGGGGTACAGGATGTCTGCACAATCGATGGCCTAGGAATGGGTGGAGGTGGGTGATGAGCCCTGGGCAGCAGGTGCCAGGGATGGTATTTTGAGGGGAATTATTTAAATTAAGAAATACGAAATTTTAAACCAAAATGAGATTTTAACCCTGTGACACAGGTGCTTTAGCTAGGTCTGTAAAACAACGTGGAGAATGGTGTGTATTGGGAGTACCTTTTTTCAAGACTTTTAGCCCAATGCCTTGCTTACCTGCCCCAGGCACTGACAAGTTGACAACCCCCACGCTATGCCATTGTACGCAAGGCTTGATGTAAATGATTCATCGACAAAATGGATGGATAGTGCCTAATTTGGCCAAATTAAGAGATATGGAGTGTTGTGAAAGTTAGTGTGTTCCAATCAGTTGAGGAGATAAATGTTTGCAGTTACAAAAGAGATACCTCCTAAGATTCAATAATAGTACATTGATCAATGTGTTCAGTATAATTTAAAACAGTAGCGTGTATAGGGGGCAGTCGATGGGGTTGTGGCCCCGGGTGCCAACCAGATGGGGTGCCAAAATTGACTCGGCAACCTTTCTTTGCTCATCAAACATTCTCTTATCGACTTAGTCCCAGGCACCCACCACTCTCTGGACGCCAGTGATTTTAAAGAAATGTTAGTCATTCTTTTGGTTGCTGATGTATGTTTTATTTAAATGTAAAAACAAAATTTGAAGCCTCTTATTAAATGTATGTGGCATAATTTTAAAATGAATAATGTGTATTCCTCCAGGAAGAAGATCCGGTTGTAGAAAAGATTACTAACAGCACAGAGGAAGGCAAGAAAGTGACAAGGAACAATGGAGCCAAGTATCCCGCTGTTTTCAGACGCATTGCAGACAAGATAGAAGAACAATCAAATATCAAATAGGGAACATAATGACTGTGTCAAAAGAGCCAATAGTCAGTCTTAAGTTACACTGTTGTGAACAGTTAGGGGAAAGCAAAGTGCTAGTACATGAATTGTTTGGGGTTTTATGAAGGTATATGTTTGGGTTTTAGAATAAATTAGGGCAACTGCACATTTATAATAGTAATTAGGAGTTAATGGAAAGACAGTTAAATATTTAGAATTGCAATATAGTAAGAAGAAACTATTTTATTTCAATACAAAACCTTTCTAATAGATTTTATATCTAGTTTTTGTTAATACTGTTCTAAGAATTATTGATGCTGCAATGCTCGACCTGTCCAAAAATAGGGCAAGACAGGACAAAACTGTGGCAAGATATCACTAAGCCTAGCAACAGACAAAACTTGATGAAATCATGGCAAATCAAACTGCTTGTCACAAATGTAATTTAAGAACTTGGAGGACCCGATGGGTTGCAATTCATTCATCCTAATTCAAAACCCTAACCTTGTAGGCCCATTCCTAACCCAAAATTAAGCCCTTATCACATTTTTAGAGCGCAGGCCTATGGAAATCGCAATTTTAAGATCGCGATATTTTGTGTCTGCGATATTTTGTGTGATATTATTTATGTATACCCATGGAAGACATTTTTATAGTTATGAGGCATTCCTGAATAAAGGAATTTAAATCATACCTTTTCAATATCAGACAGTTTTTATTTCAAATGATGTTGCCCAAGAAGTTCAAATTTGTACAAAGGAATGTATGTAACTTTAATTCACGATATCGTTCATGTATTTTAAAGCCAATTATATTGGAGGCATTTAAAAACACACATGCACACATAAAATAGAATACCATTATAATGGACTATGAGGAGTCCTACATATACACAACATTGACAAATAGCCCATGCCAAGCACAAGACCAACAGCAGTCTATTTGTCAAGTACATCTAACTTAAGCAATGTTAGTGAACAGAATATCATGCACTTCCTGAAATTTTCAGCATAAACACTTCTAGTGGTGCCGTGGAAGTTTATTGATTAATCGATTGAGATTTGATTCTGGTTAGTAGAGGTGCACTGTGTAAGTGTAATTACACCGGGTTGCCGCTATTTCTGCCCAAGAATACCGGATAGTTACCACGAAAAGCACACAACTCGTCAGTTCCAAAAAAAGTTAACTGATTTGGCCAAGTGATTTGATTCATGCCTTTCTTAACCCCTTAACTGGGGACCCCGGATATATCCGTCCATTTTACATTGAGTTACAGTTAAATACACGGTTAAGAGGTTAATGAAAATCCCGCTGTTACATCACTGGCCACAACGGTCCACCAAATCAACAAAGGTTGATTTAATGATTCTGAAGTTCTTTTCAAATAAAATAGCAGTGGCTAGAGATCTGATCACACTCATCAGTTGCTGCTATATTCTACCTTTGTATTTGCATTCGGCCAGGGCTTGCAGACCTTGTCTACTGCTGCCAAATTCTTCAACACAATATAGTTCTACTGAACTGTCTAGATTATAGAACTTGGACAAATGACAAAACAAATGAGAAAGAAATATCACATGACGCAAGTATCACATTTTAGCAGTGGCGGCTCCAGGATTTGGCAAGTGAGGGGGCCGTTGGGGTGGCAACTTCTAATCATGGGGGCCAACCATTTGTTGTTATGTATGTAGCATCAAGTATAGAGTCCCAACTGGGTGGCCCAGGCACTCAATATGGGGGCACGGGCCCCCTGTGGAGCCGCCACTGCATTTTAGCAAAGCCTGTCGCTGCCCATTCACAACAATTCAAAATTACTACTGCATTGTTGCTCAATTGTGTGGCAGTAAAGTAACAGTACTGTTTCTAAGATTGAATTTGATAAACTTTTTTGAGACCTTTCCTTTTAAAGATCTAGGATGCATCCATCTTTCTGATGCAGTTTCGTTTTGTCCATACAGCATCTGTGTAGTCTTCTCTTGTTGGTAGGTTGCAAATGTGAAACATATCAGTCATCGTCACTTCCCGGGTTTTCGTTCTCTTTTCCATCGCGTTTACTGTTGTATTTTGGCGCGGGCATTTGCTCTCCAAATGCGGCCATTTCCTGCTCCAAAGTCATCATGTCCTTGGCCATTTCGTTATTCCATTCTCCAATGTCAGTGAACACATCGACATGTTGATGCTGCTGCTCAGCCTAAAACATATAAATTGCACCTTAATATTGACATAAATTTCTTGCATATATTTTACTTTAAAGGAAATTAAAACAAGAATTGTCAAATTTTTATATAATGGATATGTCGCACGATGAAGTAGAAATATTACACAACATATGCATAAAACCAACCAATCCCATAAAATATGATAGATTTGGGGAAATTGTTGCTAGCAAAAAGAAGCCACTTTATTCAGACATAAAATTGGAATTTTTACAAAGTACTTATGGGCATATGTTACAACATAAGCCTGAGCAGAATTACACTTAAGTCAGCGAACCTTTGAATCTTGTTCAGCAAACTTTGAAAACATTCCACCAAAGATTAATTTTTCTTTGCTCTTCGCGGTCTTCATGTTTTCTTTGGCGATTTCAAGCTGTTGGCGTGCTGCTTTATTCTGTGGGTTCTGGTTGACAAGCGCCGTAAAGTCTTGAAAAGCATCTTCGCAATTGCCGAGTGCCATGTTTGCCTTAAAAAAACACGTTTTCTTCCCTTTCAAAGCTTATATTTAATTGCTGCATTCGTATATTAGACAATGCTATCACACAATATGAATAAAAGAAAGTAACTAGACTCAAATCATTCAAGATTTTTGCTGCATTGAAATATTAGGCAATGCCATTGTGCAATATGACAAAAGAATCTTGGCTCCACATAATAACTTCGCGATATGTCAGCAATACTTCACGATCACTTCCACTGGCTACGGATCCATGAACGGATTGTTTACAAACGATGTGTGCTCGCTTATAAGGCTTGCATGACCCGGACTGCCCAGAGTATATTTCGGAACTGGTGCGCAGAAATCTGTTATCTGACAGGCGGATGGAACTCAGATCCAGTCACCGAATTCAGCTAGTTGGTTGTCCCCCCTCCATCCAAGACAGCTAAATTTGGGGACCGATCCGTCTTGAGGGGGAATCCCATACTTTGAAACGCCCTCCCCAAGGAAATTACCAGGGAGACGACACAAGATAGGTTTGCACAGAAACTTAAGACGCACCTGTTTAAAATCTCGTATCAGATGTCTTTGTAAAGCGCTCTTGACTATAGCCTTCGCCAGGCAGATAGCGCTATATAAATTGTCGTTTAATAATAATAATAATAAACACATTAACCAGTAATCAAATTATTCAAGATTTCGTTTAACTTCAGGACTTGACAAAACATTCACAGCAAATGCGATAGCAGATCATAAGAAGTACGTTACAGCATAAGCGTACCAATCCTTTCCTGTATAAACCTTTGTCATTGTTAGGGTCTAGTTCCAGAGCAAGGCAGCTGGCATAAAGGGCAGACAGGTTGTCACCGAGCTTCAGATGGCAGATGGCTAGGTTGAGATGAGTAGACAACAGCAGCTGATTCTTCCTCTCCAATTCATCTGGTTCCATGGAGATTTTGATGTCGAGATACTGAGTTGCCTGTTTATACTTTCTCTTTGCTATATTATATTTTTGAGCCTAAACAGAAGAATACCGGCAACAAAATGATAATAATTATCGTGAAACAATTTCACTGTGTTTAGTATAGGCAGGAAAATAGGTCAGTGCAGGTAAAAATATTAATGTAATCTAATTTAGTTCTTGCTAAAATCATCACCTTTATCAAATCTGATTACATTATTTTATCAATTAATGAAGTGATATATTAAAGTTTACTGATGAATTCTGAAAATATCCACAGGCAATTAGATATTACCAGTGCTGGGCATGTTACTTTAAAAAGTTACTACTGGTAATTACTTTACACTAGTTACATTACAAGTAACAAGTCAAAATGGTTAGCAATGCACCCACACCCACACTCACCAATACACACACACACACTGCTGTGTTCATAGGGGAATAAATCAGTACAGGGACCTGGCATTATCAGAGCCGAGCCGAGCCACTGTAGTAAGTTTGATCGTGTCGTGGACCTCGGCTGTTGTATAGAAATCTCTATGGGGCGTGCCATAACTCATCCTCCTCCTTATCAGGCACCTTGTACCTATGGTGCCTGAGATCCATTTGCAATCTGAGGGGCAGTGCTTAATGATGATAGCAAAGGTAAACCTATTAATCGCATCTCTTCAATTAAAATCTTCCATTGGCATTCCATATGTGCCATGGCAGCTAAATTGCATAGGCTTGGTGTCGATGGAGAAGATGTGGATAAATTAAAACAATCATTGATGGAGTGAAAAATAGAAAAGGTAGAAGAATTATCTTGGAAGCCTGCTTGATACAAACGTCAAGCGTCATAAAGAAATAAGGAGAAGAATTGCCATGGGGAAAGAAGCCTTTACGAACAGAAGAGAACTACCTAGAAGAAACTTGTAACTGAAATCTGAAAAACAATGGATCAAAATACTGATCTGGCCAGTGACACTATGGGCCAGAAACTTCTCAGGAAGGAAGAGATAGAGACTAGAGGCATTCAAAATGTGGATCTGGTGAAGAATGGAAAAAATCATCTGGACGGAAAAGATAACCAACAAAGAAGTCTAGATGAGGATAGAAGAGAAGAAAAGTCTAATAAACACTATTTTACAAGACAAAAGAAGTGGATAGGCCATGTTCTGAAACAAGAATCAAGCCTACTAAGAGAAGTACTAGAAGGAAAGATGAAAGGGAAAGCACAGAAAGGGCAATCAAGGACATTGATGTTGGAGTGGATGTTCGACCCTATGACAAAGAACAAGAATTCAAATCTGAAGAATAAAGCTCAACATAAAAAGGAGTGGCTAAGCTGGAGTATGGAATCTGCCTCTGGACAGAGCACCTGAAGAAGCATTGATGGCCCAAACTGTACAAGTTGTAATATTTGTGGAAGCAACACAATTAGTAATGCACATTTGCAATAATAGTCATATAAAATTGTAACTAGTCATTAAGAAAAGTTATTTTGCAAACAAGGTAACGTGTTAGCACATTAGTTACTCAAAATGCAACGAGTTGCAGTAATGTAACGCTTTTGTAGTGTGTTACTATCCAGCACTAGATATTACCATACTGTACAATCTGAAATTGAACTAAGAATAAGACTGTATCAATACTTTAATCAAAAAGCAGCTATTTCAGTTACTGGCAGAAAGAAAGACTTGTGAACCTTAAAGAATTCTGTTCCTCGTTCTTTGGCCAAGTCTGCGCAGTGCAGACGCTCATTCATGCTCATATCCCAGTGATCCTTCACCTAAAAGCATCAAAGACAGTCAGCAAAACCACATAAGAAATTTCTGTTTCCCAAAAGACCAGAAATTATTACCTACCTGGAAAATCTAGTCACTACCGGGAAAGTGAAGGGATAAAGAGCAAGAGGGGAGACAGAGATTGACGTTCATCGAAAACCTGCTAAGCGACACGAAAGACAATACATCAGAAGTAGAACTGCTACAAGCGACATATGAGAGGATGGAGTGGAAGTCCATGGTCGCCAACGTAGTAATACAGGGCACCTAAAGAAGAAGAAAAGACTAGATAAATTTGTCATAGGTCTTCAACATTGTCTATGCCAAAAAGGAAATCATCTTTGTGTATCGACAGCCCCCGAAATAAGCCACCAACCAGCATACCCTCAACTCAACCATTCATGTGGCCCATAATACCAATAATAATAATAAGATTAGTTGAATTGCCATTAAACTAAAGGACTGGATGCTTTCTGGAAGTAATGTTCTGAATTGGTTCTGACTCAAATGCGTTCACATCCCGCACTTAACCCTTAAACCCCCGGAATGAGTATACTTGGTTACATTGCATATAGTTACAAAGTATTTGGCGCTTTAAGGGTTAAGAACTGCAAAGCACAATTGAATGACAGAGTAAATTTAGGGAAAACTTCAAATTGGATGATATATGGAAAAACAAGCATGCTACATAAAGCTACATGTAAAGGCACAACACCAAGCAACATATACATTCAAATGGCCAAGATGATCTTGAAATTCAAACTTTGTGATGACAATATCATGACTTGGACTGTTCCAAGTAATGTTAATGCCAATGCTAACATTAATGCTAAGTAGTACCGGGTAAGCATTGAATGAATGGACATGAGGACAATTGGAAACATTAGACAGTAAGATGAAGAAGATCACAATGATGAAGACAGTGCATACTGAGTTCCACACAAAAACAATCTGAGAGACTCCATTTTTCTTGCAGCACAGGAAAGTAAGCATTTTATGCAGTTGAAGAAGGCAAGTGTGATTCAGGCAGTTATATTTACAATGGTGAAGAAGAAGCAAATGTTGTTGGGGGGAAAAACTTATAAACAGAAGAGACTGAAAGAAAAGAACAAATCAACAGTAGAAGAGAAAGGAAGGATAGCAAATCTTTCTGTTGATAACATATAAGAGACACAGTAGATAAAACAGCTTTTCAGCAACAACATGGCAATGGTTAAGATATGAAACAGAACGGAAGATTCTAGCCACTCAGGAACAATCACTGAAAACAGAAAGATCAGATCACAGACCATCCGAAAATCACTTACATCACCTTTGCAATTAGGATCTGGGTTTGAGAAGAAACTTAGTATATACAAAACTCATACATGGATAATATTTCATTGTACTTGAGTTAAGATTCAGGCGACTGATATACGAGTAATATAATATCACCATTCACCAATTCGATTCGTTAGGGCAGTAATTATTCCTAAGTTTCTTGTGACTGGAGCTAAAACAGGTAATGGGCATTCTATTAACAATTATAATCTGTTAGCTTAACTCCAATTTAATACCGTCAAGTCACTAATTGACATGTCCTAGACACCTGGACAGTGGACACCTTAACTAACGACACCGAGCTGAAAGATAAGTCCATACAGAGCGTAGAGCTTGCAATTCACATACCAAATCCACAAACAAATGGTTCCAATAAGGACTGGAAAATGTGATTTTTAAAAACCTAGGCTTTTTAGGTTTTTAAAAAACCTAAATTTTTCGAAAAAGTCAAATTTCAGGTGTCTTATGTTTTTGTTTTTAAGTGAAAAATGAAAAATGCCATCTTTAATGCCTTAAAAGTAAGTTACTCTCTGCAGACATCCGCACACATATGTGACGACAATAGAGAGAAAGATCAATGGGTGTTGACATGTGACAAAAATATAGAGAGGGTCCATGGATGCGGACATGCCAAACATTAACACCTAAAAATCTACAAATCATTTTTTTTAAACCTAGGTTTTCTCCAGCGTTGGTCTCAATCAATATCACAATATCATCGAATAACAATCACCCTTGTGAAGTTGATCATCCTGACTTCATAAGTGAGATCAACATTTGCAGGAATGCCCAGGTCTGAACAGCCGTCAGCACCATATCCATACTTGGCTGCTATTTGAACCCTGGACAGTTCACCCTCTTTGAAATGTCTTAAAGCATATTCAAGGCCAGGAACAAGCCCTGCGTCGCTCCCTTCGCTCATCACAAAGTCAACAGTTCGGTCGTCAAATATCCTGCCATCAAATTTACCGATGATGTGAACTAAATAATCAAACAACAAACTGTAAACTTTTTTGAAATTATGCAAAACCAAATAAAACTTACAAGAAGTTATCCAATTAATTTATTAATCTAAATCATAATACATATATATGCATATGAATAAATATATATAAACATAAACATAATTACATATATGTATGATGGCTATAACTTGTTAAGTCATATAGTAATAGTTTTTATCTAAGAAATGATTTTTAAAGAATATACCAGGAAACTTGGTCTCTGACCTTGTCATATTTTGCATCAACTGTACACAATTGAGAAATTTATCCCTAAAATAAATAGCTAAGTTATCAAGGCATTGAAGTCTATATACATTCATATCCTTGGACTTCTCATAAACTGGTAAGTGCACAACAAAACTACGATACTTAACATGAATCAGGTTGGATAGACACAACATATCAGTTAGTATAACAAAACATACTGGTACATGCAATGAGTTAACATTGAAGCTAAAATATAGTACCATATCATATATGTCCAAATGGATAATAGGAACTGCATTCATGTAAGTCAGACAAGTTCTCACCTTTGCACATTCCTCCATCATTTGGTCCTAAAGAGCCTTCACCTTTTACAATAATGCTTTTACGGATACCTCCATCTTTGAGCTTAGTTATGTCCTCACCTGAGACAATATAATTAATGAATTCAACAGGTAAAACGATGCACATGACAAATTTCTATGGTGATGACAATTAGGGAATGATCGGATGGGCATTTTTCACCGGACACTAGATCAGACCCTAGCCACCGTGAAGCAACCTTGAGCAAGTTGTTTGACCCTGACTTAATGTGTATTAACCACCACCACCACCACCGCCGCCGCCGCCGCCACCACCACCATCACCACCACCACAACCAATAATAATAATAATAATAATAATAATAATAATAATAATAATAATGTCAAATGCATTATTATCAAAGTGCTTAATAAAATAAAAAGACATTCAAAATTTTCACTGTAGAGATAAGTCCCATCATTTGGTTAATCAGCACTTACCTTTCCAATGTAGCACCTTGATACGAAAAATAATATTTGCAGATCCTGGAATGAGCGGAGGGAATCCATCAATGCCATAAGCATAACTAGGACGGCACAAGAAGACTGATTTCTCTTTCAGACGCATTGTAGCTACACCAAGATCCCATGCCTTAATTACATTGCCTTCAAATTAAAAAACACAAATGGTGATAAAATGACACTGTTTACAATACAATGCAGTTATATTGGATTTTTTTGCTTAAATGATTTAAAATATATATATATAATATATTGGAAAAAAAATCATTTCATTAATATCGAGTACAGCCTATTAAACAATATATTGAAAAAAAATCATTTCATTAATATCGAGTACAGCATATTAAACAATAAGATCTCTGTGAAAAATAGATCTATTCTGTGTTCAAAGTCAGTAAGTGACATCAGCAGTTTCAATTTCAACTAGAATTTATTGCATCATGTTCAAAATTTAGTTGATTTCATTTTAAAAAGAATTAAAATAATTAAAACTGTCATATATCATCACCACCACCACCACCACCACCACCACCACCATCGCTTTCTGCCAGCTCATCAGCGGCATTAGCTAGACACAAAACTTTTCCATTTATCTTTTTCCGTTGTTAGTCTCATTCCATCTATTATTGTTGTCTGATATCTTTCAAAGTCTTCTTTGATGTTATCTATCCACTTTTTCCTGGGCCTTCCTCTTCCTCTCTTGCCTTCTTTGCATGTGTAGAGTGCTTTATATGGGAGTCCGTTGCTTTTCATTCTACTTACGTGTCCATACCATCTAAGTCTTTATTCTGATTTTATCTATTATTGTCTCTTTCATCCCCAGTCTTTTCCTGATGTCTTCATTTCTTATTAATACACACATACATGCACACCTACACACACACCTACACAATTACACACACACACACATGTATATACACATATGATATCAAAGACTGCACCAAAGTAATGACTGTCTTACCTTTTCCAATAACAAACTCATAGGGATTACTTTCTCCATGGCTAGAATCAAACAGTCGTCCATCTTCATAAAATCCATCGTAACTAACTGTAACAGTGTCGCCCTCAGATGGAAATTCCTCTTCAGTTCCATCTTCTATAATCATTTTAAGAACGCTGCCGTCTTTCTGCGGGGTAATGTCACTGGCACCGACTGTCCAATCAATTGCTGTTATGAATGCATCAGGGGTGTTGGTGTCAGTGTCGCCAGGGTTCATGAAAGTGTCTCCGTCATCGTGACTAACATCATCCATGTCTGAATTGACTCGCACATCCATTTGGCACATCTGCTTCACAAGGACAAAGCAAAGCATTTCACATATCAATGACATTGTTAGGCCATACACTAAGCAATAATTGTTTAAAATGCTTGTCTTTCTCAAATTTAATGTTCTTGGTACAATGAAATCGAAAAGAATATTAGTCTATGTATTCATGTTATCAACTGGTCTCAATGCATGAATTTTCCCCGATATGCTATCCGTAATGATTTTCAAAAAGGGGAGTGGACAGGATGGACTACTCCCGTTCCCAAATCTTCAAATTCCAGCTGGGGTCAGATATGTAAAAACCAGAGATGTAGTACTTGGTACTTGTACTCGAGTTGTACTCGAGTACAATTTTTTAGTACTTGTACTTGTACTTGTACTCGGAGGCCAGGTACTTGTACTTGTACTCGGAGTTTTTGGAATGCAAGTACTTGTACTTGTACTCGGAGGCCAGGTACTTGTACTTGTACTTGAAGCATTGTGTACTTGCTACATCTCTGGCTACATGTACTTCATGGGTACCAGTAATGCTGTTCCTTTAGACTAATGACAAGCACATCCTCACAGATGGCCAAGTACCTGGAACTCAACGATATTTATGATGAAGCCACTGATACCATCGTAGTTTGGAACAGTGAAGTTAATAGAAAGGAGTTCAACAGGCTGTATAATGTAGCCATTAATTAGAGACCTTAGTGTGCCTGCTTCTGGCGCACCAATTAAACGCGTATTTAGCCAAGCTGGCTTGATCGCGAGACCGCTTAGGGCCGATGCAAGACTATCATCTTTCTTTTTTTAGTGCAACTGTGATGATATTTAGATGCTAATAGTGTCAATTTTATTCTTGGCCGGACAAACTGTCGTAGGACAAAATGTCATGTAGAAAATGTCATGGGGACAAAATGTCAGCGGAAAAAATGTCACGGGACAAAATGTCACGGTTTGGGGTTAGTGTTAGGGTTAGAGTTAGGATGGCATTTTGTCCGCTGACATTTTGTCCGCTGACATTTTTTCCTCTGACATTTTATCCCCATATGACATTTTGTCCGTGACATTTTTTACGTGACATTTTGTCCTCGGACATTTTGTTCTAGCACCATTTTATTCAATAACCGTGACAAACAGCTACCCGTTAATAAAGTGTAGGCCTACTTGCTGTTTGTATTTGGCTATGAGGATCGGTACTTGTATTTGTACTTTCGGTAAAAACCAAAAGGCCTTACTAATGTAGTTGTCTTGTACCTTGAGGCTTCAGTACTTTGTACTTGTGCTTTTTGTACTAGTACTTGGAGGCCAGGTACTTGTACTTGTACTTCAAAACAGGTTACCATCAGAGGCCAGGTACTTGTAATTTGCTTGATACTTTCTGCCAACAAGAAGTTTTCTGGAGGCCAGGTCACTTGTACTTGTACTTGTACTCGGAGGCCAGGTACTTGTACTTGTACTGGAGTTTTTGAATGCAAGACTACCTTTAGAAACTGTCTTTCCGTACCTTTAGAAACTGTCTTTTATTATTTTACAGTATACTTGTACTTGTACTTGTACTCGGAGGCCAGGTACTTGTACTTGTACTTGAAGCATTGTGTACTTGCTACATCTCTGGTAAAAACCAAAAAAGTTTTTGCCTTACTAATGAGTTGTCTTGGCTCCCTCTAACGAGTTGCCTTTGAACAGTGGGAAGCTAAAACCCTAAGCCCTGAGGTAGCAATGGTTGCTACCTTCTCATAAAATATATAACAGCAAAAATTTTTGTCAATGGTCAGCATTGCTCTGTATGGCACTGGCTATTCTAGACCAGTGCAAAATTCAATTCTTATGTCAAAACAGGTTATCCATCAGTGAAACTGCAAGACCAAATATGACAGAAAAGTAGCTGAAAAAGAAATGAATTTAAACAGTCAATTTGCCGGCATGATAGCAGACTTTCTGCCAACAAGAAGTTTTCCTATCTGACTTTTTGACAAAGCATGGAGTCCTGCATCCCAGGTCAACGTTGATATGTTCACTACCCAGTACAGACTATTTGCTCACTGTCATTCATCACAATGTGGATTTGAAACTTGTAATAACTAGTGAAAAGTTTAACATTCAGAACTGAAGCATATGATACATTTGTCATTAATTATGTTACTAATTTTCTCACAATGCGTGATTTGCGCGTGGATTGGCAGTTCAAGCTCCCTACCACTAAGAAAAAAATTTGGTTTCAGGTGCCAAGCCCTCACACACTGAAATTCGAAAACACGTGGTGGAAGCAGTCTGACTCCCAGCTGTTTCTTTTGAAAATCGACCGACACATGTGAGCCTTCCAAAGAGACACTCATACCGGCATCTCCGTTCGTTACCAGTGTCAAACCCGGGTCCTCCACTCATCTAAACCAGATCCAACGTTCTATCGAAAGAGCCACCGAAAGACCTCTGGCTGCACATCCACGCTGCTTACCTTATATTGTATTCGTAGCGGCACAAAGAGGTTTAAAACTAAATAAGCTCCGCAAAGTCACCAAAACTTCCTCTCCTTGATGGCAGCCATGCAGCAGCAGTCTCTCCGACTCTCTCGCTATTGCCATAGAATTTACTATATGTCAATTACATTCTATGGTCACTTGCACTCAGATCTATTAATTTAACCCTTTCACTCACGATTTAATTTTTTTAGCTAAAAGATTTTTTGAAGTAAAAACTGAAGCAAATGGAACGCTTTTAGACACCTAAGCACAATTTTTAATTAAAACAGTAATTAATTATATAATTATGGGTATGACTCCATATGGAGTCACTGGTGGTCAAAGGTCCCCATGACTCCATATGGAGTCATAGCAGTGGCGGCTCTAGGATTTGGCAAGTGGGGGGGCCGTTGGGGTGGCAACTTCTAATCATGGGGGCCAAGCATTTGTTGTTTAATGTATGTAGCATTAAGTATAGGGTCCCAACTGGGGGGGCCACTGGGGGGCCAGGCTCTCAATAGGGGGCACCCCCCGGTGGAGCCGCCACTGAGTCATAGAAGTGTAACATTGAGTAATCAATAATAAAGATTGCTATTAAAGTTTGCAAATTGTAGAACTACAGTGTGACTGTTGCTTAGCAAAATTATGTTTGCTAGAAACCAAATTCTGTCCCTGTGACACACATTAATGGCAGTCCCAGTTGATTCACCTAAGTCCACATAGCTGTGACACATCTTGCACTACTGCTTTGGTTCAGAATGAAGGGAAATGCAGAACACTGTGACATCTGACTTCTGGAATTATAGCATGCTTCTTCTCCGGTTTCTCAGTTATTTCATGCTCAGTTGTAGTGTTGAATACAGATGTTGAAGACATTGGAGGTTCACACTTGCAAACTAATATGGCCACTTCTGTTCATGAATCAGTGCTTCACCTGTCGTTTTTTAACTTGACCAAGTCAAGATGTGATATTCTTAAGGTTTTCCTTTCACAGGCAAATGAGCGGCCCAAAGGGATAATGACACCCAGGTCATGAGACATGGTTAAGGGATAGGTGGGAAATTTCTCGGGGTGGAGAGACGGTGATTGCCAACAGAATTGATATGCTGTAGTTGCATTGTGGTTGGTTGCCAGTCGGTTTTAAATCAGAATTAAAACCTTTAAAATATACATCAGAGCTCACTGTCTAACTCATATAATTTTTTTCTCTCTGCCAACTCTTTAGTGGCAAATATATTACTCAAAACTTTTGAGGCAGGGACAGAGCTGGGGGAGCTCACGACTATCCCCCATAGTCAGTGGTGGCTCCACAGGGAGGCCAGGGGGGCCCGTGCCCCTATTGAGTGCCTGCCCCCCCAGTGGCCCCCCTGTTGGGACCCTATACTTAATACTACATACCTAACAACAAATGGTTGGCCCGCATGATTAGAAGTTGACGCCCCAACGGCCCCCCACTTGCCAAATCCTGGAGCCGCCACTGCCCATAGTCCCCTTGTCAGACTATATTGAATGTGCATGTCTGTCTTCTCTTCATTAGCACAGTCACAAGAGGGACAGCGTCTTGGGGGGGGGGGACCCTTGAGCAGGCCAACAGTAGTGGGGAGGTTCTTGCAGAGACATTTATAAAATTTTCTCTAACAAATTCAAGATTTAAATCTGGTATTATGCTAAATTGGGGCGGCTGGGTCTCTGCCCCAGACCTCTCTAGGAGAACTTGAAACCTAAGGAACATTTTTTCAATGGGGAGTGCCAAATGCCAGTGTACTGTCATGAAGTCTCAAACATATGCACCAAATTTCAAGATTTGAATCTAATATTACCCCAAAATGTGTGGCCATGGCCCCCCCCTATTCTAGAACCCAGGCTATGCCACTGTCATACTTTATAGAGTCCATCTGGTGTACTATGTGATCAATAAGTCTTCATTGACAAATTTCTCAAATATTTCTTAGAGAATAAAACTCTGTCTGAGATCTGCAGTTGGTGCTTTAGTTCCGTTCACAGCCATTGACTCCAAATGGCATCATGCATAAAAACTCGTTTTTCTAAAAGAGTTTTTAAAAAATTCATTCACATTTTCGGTTGTGAATTCAATAATAATATATAAATGGTAAAATATTTTTTAAATCTGAAAAAATGCACTAAAAGTATTAAAAATTTGACTGAATACTTAAAATAAATATTTTGCTCCAATGTGGTAACTTCAAATTAGCACAATGCCTCCATCAAAGAGGTTAACATGGTGCTAAAATGCATATTTTAGACAAAATATGCATATTTTATGTATCAAATAAAATAAATGCTTGTACTTGCATTCTGGAGTTAGAAAATCGCAAGTATATACAATGACTCCATTTGGAGTCATTGTTAGTGAAAGGGTTAATAGCTTCAAAAGTGGTCCGCGAGGCAAAAAACTCCGCCATAGCCGGTGGAAAGCCCTGGTTGAGAAAGGAGGAGCCAAACACACACACAAACACACAGAGACGCCCATCGTCTTTGATACGGACGCGTCTATAAACAAACACAGCACTCGCTCTAAAATCATTTATCTTTATAACATCATTTCCTCCATAGCTGTAGCGTCCTGCCCACTCGCCCTTTTGATTAAATGACCCGGCATGAATGACCCACCTACTTCATTTGAGATTAAGCGCATAGGAATAAGGAGCTACTTCGGTGCATCTTTTGAAAGCGCTTTAGAAATTAACGTGATTTTACTTACTTACACTCAGCGAGGCAAAGAGGGTTAAGAATAGGGTTGTGAGTTGGAAATTTTCGGAAAAATAGCGGTACTTTTCCGAAAAAATTTCGGAAATGATAATTACTATTTATTATTATTATTATTATTATTGTTATTATTATTATTATTATTATTATGTTGTCTTCAGATGGACGATCATTCAGTGGCGGTCATTTAGGGCATGACAGGTAGGTCGGAACCGTCGGATGCCCTGGGCGCCACTTGAAGGGCCGCCCAAAAACTGTGATCTTGCTCTGTCTAAATTATTATTATTATTATTATTATTATTATTATTATTATTATTATTATTATTATTATTATTATTATTATTATTATTATTATTATTATTATTATTACTAATACTATTATTACTACTACTATTATTGTTGTTATTTATTATTATTATTATTACTATTATTACTAATAGCACTAGACAGTTTAGACTTTAGACTGCCTTCGTTAGTAATAGTAAAGCATGCACCATAGATATATGCTTCGAAACTCGAAAGTGTTTTCCTCCCCATGATGCATAGTTATGAAGATGGCGGCGTCCGTTCTTCGGTGGCGTCCTTCACTTCTGTCTAATATTTTTCAGATTCCATTGCGCTTGGCATCGTCGACTTCATACTATGTCTTGTAAGTGATTACGATGGAATTTATTTTACAGAATTTCTGCTTTAATTTATAAGTGACATTTATTTCAGTGTATCTGGGGCCGTATCAGTGTGATCAGTGTACCATTCGCCTAAAATTTCAGATAATTTCTTCAACTGGTTTCTCTTTTCCGAAATCCCCACCAACTCCTCTTAATTCCTTTAAACCTACCACCCTTAATGAAGTTCGCCAGATAATCTTTACATCACCAATTAGTCAATGTACCCTCGATGTCCTACCAACTCAAATCCTCAGAGATTGTTTTGATGTTTTAGGTCCAATAATAACAAACTTCATAAATCTCTCATTGCTTGAAGGGTGTTTCCCCTCTGCATTCGCTCATGCAGTTGTTCACCCACTACTTAAAAAGCCATCTCTCTCTCCTGATGACTTGTCTAACTATAGGCCTATATCTAATCTTAATTTCTTATCGAAAATTCTTGAAAGGATAGTTGCTAAGCAAATGCATGCTCATTTGTGTTCTAGTCCACATTACCTCCCTTTCCAGTCTGCTTACCGAAAATACCACTCTACTGAAACGGCTCTGTTGGCAGTCCATGATCTTATTGTTCGGGCTATTGATGCTGGAAAAGTTACTGCTCTTTTTTTACTTCTTGACCTATCTGCCGCCTTTGATACTGTTGATCATTCTATTCTTCTTCATCGACTTGAACATTGGTTTGGAATCTCTGACATTGCTTTACATTGGTTTTCTTCATATTTACATCCCCGCACTCAATCAGTGATAATAAATGAGAATCTCTCAATTCCCACTGATCTGTCTTGTGGTGTCCCTCAAGGCTCGGTTCTTGGACCTCTGTTATTTACTCTCTATACAACCCCCTTGGGTTCACTTCTTGATGAACATCAAGTGGCGTATCATCTTTATGCTGATGATACTCAAATTCTCATCTCTTTTGATCAATCTTCTTCAATCTCATCCCTTAAGACTCTATCCGCTGTCTTTACTAATATTCAGTCATGGATGGATTCAAATAAGCTTCTTTTGAATTCATCAAAAACTGAGTTCTTGCTATTAGGCACTCCAGCTCAATTGACTAAATTTGAATCTCTGAAATCTGTAGTATTAGGAGATTCCACTGTTGTCCCTAGATGTACTTCTGCTCGCAACCTTGGTGTGATATTTGACTCTTCCCTCTCTTTCACTAGTCACATAAATTCAGTCTGCAAAATTTCTCATTATCATATTCGGGACATCTATCGCATCAGACATCTCCTCCCTAAGCCTGTTCTTATTCAGTTAGCCAATGCATTGGTATCTAGTCGTCTAGATTATTGTAATTCCTTGCTTTTTGGCATCACAAATTCAAATATGCAGAAACTCCAGAGAGTACAAAATTCCTTAGTTAGAGTCATATCCAAAACTCCAAGATTCGAACATATAACTCCAACAAGACAGTCCCTACATTGGCTTCCCATCAAATTCGAATTAATTATAAAATTTGTCTTTTGGTATTTAAAACCATATTATATAATGAACCCTATTACCTTAAGATGCAACTAATCCCTCGACCTACTACTCAATCCACTAGGTATTCGGCAGGACTTTCATTTGTTGTTCCTTATTCTCGTACCGTCATTGGCACTAGTTGTTTCTCAGTGTGTGGCCCTAAGCTTTGGAATTCATTACCAATATCACTGCGTAAAACTAAAAATTTATCATCTTTTAGATCTGGTCTTAAAACTTACCTGTTTGACTTAGCTTATCCCCCTTAGATTGCTCCCCCGCTGTTCTGACTGATCTTCTGGATTGACCTGGCTCTAATTCTATTTGGATTTGGTGCGCCATCGGCTGATGCCCTGGGCATTATGATAGTGGCGCCATAGAAGTTTATTGATTGATTGATTGATTGATTGGGGCCGCATGCGTACACGCTCTTCTTTAACATTTTCTAATTGACCATTTTGTTTTGTGCGGTTTAATATTGATGCTGAACTAGTACTGGATGATTTTATTTTGCATCTTACCACAGGACTTCGTCACGCACTTGAAAGCGTCCTCACATTTGCATATTATACGTTGGAGTTTTTGGCAATACTGGGGCATAGGTGATACTCCTGTTTGAATCTGGTACCCATCACCTTGTAACAAACTTATGCAAGTTATTCTCGTGAAAGTGGCTGTAAGATTGCAATGGTGATATCTTTATTCATCTATGAGTGGCATAGTGCCAAATTGGTAACCATCATTCTCATCACCACCACCACCACCATCATCATCATCTCTTCATCATCATCATCACCGTTGTTGCCATCATCAACACCACTACCACCACCATCATCATAACCTCCACCACCACCATAATCATCATCATTTGTAAAACTGGCCTCAAATCTCATGATGATGAATTTGTTTGTTTTTATGACAGCTTGACAAAATTTGTTCACCATTGCGATTACTTTTACGTATCAATAATATGATTATTAATTTATCTCATTACTACTTCAATAATATAATACTTTGTGAACACTTTCTATTTTGTAAACATAACCAGATAGTATTGTTTTATTTTGTTAAATGGCTATTACTGTTGATTTCATTAAGTACTGTTAGTTTGAACATGTATTAAGAATTGAGATTATTTGTTTGCCTATCAGCATAATTTTGTAAATATATTCAAACTGCAGACTTCCAGAAATTCCGCCGGATACACCTGACACAAATCCTATCATGTGTGTCGACAGCTATCCGCAGTTCAGTCAGTTGACACCAGATTTGGCCATCACAGGGTGTGCAAAGCTTGCGATTGAATTTGACGTTGAACTGGGAAAACATGTTGAAAAATTGAAAGGTTAATTTTTTTTAAAGAGTCAACAATATATTTAGTCAGTAATACTGCAGCATAATTCACACTTGCCACATTTCATTCTGAATTAATTAATAGATGTATGTTTTTAAGCATATATTCAAAATATATCAACTTATAGATCAGTCAAATCAGTATTATAAATACATGGCATGAGCATATAAATCATAGATTATAAAATTATTTATTAATAGGCTGGCTGTAGTAGAGGGTGGGAGTAGAAAAAAGTTAGCCTGAAGTAAAAAGAATACCCTGTTAGGCAACTTGAGTATTTAATGTTGACTTAAATTAAGTGTAATCGTCTGAATTTGGTAATTACGTAGCAATATCAGTATGTTCAGAGAAAAAATGTTAAACTTGTTGTCTATCATCATCTAGCAAAGCTTGTGAAGATTACTCAGGCATTGACACACTGGAAAATGAAGATATTTGTTTTATTGCTAATAATAGCACTATCAAGAATTATTCTTTATGAAAAGTCTTGTAATGTTATTGTTGGCAATGATTAATTAATTAATCAATTGATGCTACTTGAGACAGACCTTGGATTTGTCTATCACTTCAGCTTCAAAATAATAAAAGCTTCTTAGTTATGCATAACTTAGTGTCTTTGATGGCATAAGTTTTTTAATGTTTGCTTTTTTAGATAATTGCCATAAAATCTCGAGTATAATGCATGCAGAAGTATAATACATATGGCTTTCTGGGGTGCAGACAGGGTTATTTCTAGGATTGTGAATTGGGGAGAGGGGTGTGTCAGTAAATTTGGGGTTGCAGGAAAAAAAGAAATAAACCTATAAAGTCTCAAAAAAGTCTGACAAGCAAAAAGTAAAACCTATCAAGTCTCAAAAAACTCTGACAAGCAAAAAAGGCAATACGAGGTAAAAACTTGGGGTGTTACTTCTCCAATGGGGGGAGGGTGTTTGGAGCTAATTAGTATGCATTTTGTATGCATGCCATTGTCACTTCAGCAAATTTTGGGGGTGTCAACCTCAAATTGGGGTATTAGGGGGTGTAAAAATATCCCTGGATGCAGATCAGAAGGTAAAATCAATTTTCATGAATACAATGTGCACCTCTAAATCTTCACACTCAATGACATTTTACCTGACCACCGGTAAGCTTAATTATTGCTGACAGAACTGTGAATGTTGCAAATGTCAAGAGATTCACTGCTGGAAGTTCCTGAACCTGTGTTTGCTGTAATGAATGGAAGAATGCAGTTAAAACATCCTTAAGGAAATTGATAAACCACATATATATGTTACAGTCAAAGTGTGAAATCAGGCAATGTTGACATTGCCTGAAACTTTTAGGAAATGTCGACATAAGCCGTTTCACTCGGGCACTGTCGACATTGACTGAAATGTTTAGGCATTGTTTAACAATGCCTGAAATTTGCTCAAATTTTATACACACATTTCCTGAAATCTTTATCTGTGATGGAATAGCATAATAAGTAACATAAAACAGTTCTGAAACCTTAATAAGTGCCAAAAACTTTAATAGGTTCAAATGAAATAAAAAACAGGCATTAATAGAAAAAAGTTATACACAACTGTAAAAACTTCAAATGCAATAAAGGAATGAATTCCAAAAAACTTTATAAGGTTCTAACGCAATAAAGAAAAAGCAGTCATGTAAAACAGTTCTACAACGTTAATGAAGTAAACTAAAACTTTATAAGGTTCTAATGCATTAAAGGAAAAAGCAGTCATATAAAACGGGCTAATATTTAACAGTTCTTATTGCAGCAACTTAAACTTGAATGGCAACGACTATTGCATTTCAGTTTAGCTTTGAAACATCTACAACGATTTGTTTCACACTTTTTTGAACCCTTACAATTGCATGTTGCAAAACCTTGACCGCCACTCTTTGATTCGTACTGAACAGCAGCCCTCAATGAAATCTCGCTGTGTGCCATGACATCATCTTCATTTAGCAGTATCTGGGTGCACAAATCAAATTGATTTCGTGCATACCGGCCTTGTAGAACACCAGCTCTAACAGCTATACGATACATGTCGTTGCAGTTACGATCAAGAATGACACCCATGATATTACGAGGGTCGCCACGTCCTCGATCAACTAATGGAACAGGGACGGTAACATTGTCACCAGGATTTCCAGCTGCAAATTCTATTCTACTACGCAAAACCATTCGTTTAGCTTGCTTCACTAAACCTTCTCGAGCCCTCTTGCGATGAGACTGTATACTATCATGCAGGTGATCTATGAAATCTGATGCTTGCTGTTTACTAGTGGTTTCCGCCTGTTCTTCAACCGTTGTAGCTCGCGATGAAGCTGTACTGTGGCTGGCTGTGGTATGATCCGCAGCAGGTGAATAAGCGTAAGCTGTTTCAGTGGTTGCAGCTGATGTAGAAGCAGTCACAGACGTTTCAGCAGCCGGAACTGAAAATGACGTTGAACTGTGACTAACCGTAAAACTAGATGAGGGACCTTCACCTTCGTTTACGTTTGCATCACTTGTGAAACTCTGAAGCGCATTGTTAAGATCATCTTCTGATATCAGTCTATCTAGAACTTCGTTTGGAAGTTGCAGAGATCGGAGTCCTAATCGCGGTTCACAACCAAACATGGCATTATACGGAGAGCGTTGTATGCCTGAATGGAAAGATGTATTTTTTTGAAACTGGACAAATTTCAATCCAGTTGGCCCAGTTGTTGACACTTCGACAGTGAGGGGTACATCCAACAGGCGACACCTTGAAAAAGACTTCCTGCAGTTATTGACAGCTATAGGGATACAGCGAACAGCCCCCTCAGCCTTAATATGGCCCTGATAGAGAAGCCTCAGATCTTCTTAAGTCCAAGTTAAGCTTATTATGCTATTCCATCACAGATAAAGATTTCAGGAAATGTGTGTATAAAAATTGGGCAAATTTCAGGAATTGTTAAACAATGCCTAAACATTTCAGTCAATGTCGACAGTGCCCGAGTGAAACGGCTTATGTCGACATTTCCTAAAAGTTTCAGGCAATGTCAACATTGCCTGATTTCACACTTTGACTGTAACATATAGATGGGCACATTTTGTAAAAGAATTTATTAGCATTTGATGTTTATATTATTACTGTTTATTGCCTATGGTGAATGAGGCATGCAGGAAATTTGCAGACAGAGGGAGAGGTCTGTGTGTTTTTGGTAGTCATCGGTAATTGGACATAAGAATGTACAATAAGGCCAATTGAAATTTTCGAGGGTCTTTGAGTCTGGAATATAGCTTTTGGATTTTGTTTTGATTTATGCATGATGATGTAATAATTTGCTTACTGTTTTCTATATCAGATGGGAATATACCAAAGAACTTCAGCAATGTTTTTGATCAAATTGAGCAGTTATCAGTTCCTCTGAACTATGCTTGGAGAACGGCTAAAAACCTCAACTATGTAAAAAGCACAGATGGCTACCGAATGGCTTTTCAACGGGTATGTAGTTATTGTGTATTTTTTCTGCCGTAGTTTTTCTTCTTTCATTATGAGATAAACTTTGTAGAATACTGCCTTACAGTTTGCTCAAAAAAGAATTTTGAAAATACTTTATTAAGTCAAATATGAATTTAATGTTGTTAATGATTATGGGGTGGGAAGATGGCAGAAGTGGTTACATGCTGGAGAGGCTTGCTGAAGGAACGGGTTCAAGACCTGTAGGAGCGCTGAGGTTGACTCAGCCTTCATTCACCTGATGGCTGTGACAACTGAGTAGCAGATTAATCTGGATTAATCTGCAGAGTAAACAGGTGCATTGCATGAGAGCACTGGCCCGTATCATGTAATCTGCTCCAGTCACCTGACTGAGGGCCTTGAAATGGAGATCATTGCCACTCTAGGAACCTTGAGGTTAGCCTTGAGAGCTCTGTAATTAGGAATACAGTCTAGAACCTTTTCTTTACTTGAAGAAACAGGACGCAGAAAGTCTATATGTGAATCTATTGATGTGGTTGGTAGCCATTTTTGATGCACTGTTAGTCTGAACTGTGTCGTGCCTGTCATGAAATTTTGTGAGTACCTTGCATGGCACCATTAGAAATCTGAAGTTGTTTTTGACACAAACCATATTAAAGAAAAGTACTGTCAAATTTCACATTCATTACTTTTTTCCAGAGCATCTTTAGTTGCTTTTATAAATAATATGCATGATAATTAAATGTTATTTATTCTTCTGGTTTATTTTTTGAAGATTCATCCTCAGGTTGAACGTGCCAAGAATGAACGTTGGATAAATCAAAATCTTTATCATGCGGTTAAGGTATTTAATCTATAATTTAAAAAAAATATTTCCATTTATAATCTTTTTTGTATATTTTCATTTAGTTAAGTGTTGCCAGACCCCTGTCTAATCTTGCTTAATAGCTGTGTGTGGGTAAATTGCCGGAAGAAGCCATTTGACCAGCAGAAGCACCTTTGTTGGACCGTTGTAAGTGTCCGTTGGTTGTAATCGCTATTGCATTTCACAATCTTCCCTCAATGGCTCGAGTGACCACGGCCTGTAATAGGGGCAGTGAAGTGGATGGGGGAGAAGAGGGTTGCCCCAGTGAAAGCATGGGCTAATCAAATTGTAGCTCTCTCTCTCTCTCTCTCTCTCTCTCTCTCTCTCTCTCTCTCTCTCTCTCTCCCCCCTCCCCAAATTCCCATAGGCTTTTGGGACAAGTTTGTCGACCTCAGAATTCCAAATCAGTTGATTTTGAAATTCATTTTCGATTTGATTTAACTTACCAACAGAATATTTTACTGAAATAAATCAGTAACGTTTTTTAAACCGCTGAACTTTTGGATCTAGTGTTAGATTGTGCTATGCCACACTTTTTCTTCATATGTTGATCTTTTTTTCTGTGTCACGTTGCCCTCCTTTGGACCTTTGGTGTCTATTATTTTCCCGTTATAAATGTATTTTTCAGTTCTTATGATTTGGATTGTCATGATTATTTCGATTAAAGCACAGTTTTTTCATATTTAACAAGAAATTTTTAACAGCTGGAGTATGCTAATTTTTGTTGATAAGAATTGAGTGTGTGTGATTGATTATCAAATGCTGTCAAATTTGCTTAATTTTAAATAATAAGAAGAACACAATTTTATATTGCATTCTTGATTGGCTGACATTAAAAAATCATCTTCATGTTTTAGCCTTTTTCACTTTCACTAATTAGTTCTCTCTCTGTCTGCTTGCTGGAAACAACGTACCTGTAGTCTTCAAGTTTAAATACAAATGATGCTGTTTATCATTGCGATGTAATTCTGTCGTGTAAAAACCCTAATGATTCTAAAATGGCTGATGCTTTTATTTTAAAGATGTTACGACTACCAGGTATTCTACTGATATTAATTGGTTTGCAATAAGGTTGTTAAAACCGCTGCTTTTAAAGGACCGGTTATCCGTTCAAAAAAAGACCGGTTAACCGGTCGTTAGCGGCAGCCTGGTGTCCTGCCTACATCAGAGTGCTTTGATGTTGCCGGTGCTGGGACTGGTGCCCTGCATGGCTACTTCAAAGTGCTTTGATGTTGCCCGCATTGCAGCCGGCATTGCAGCCGGCGTCCTGTGCGGCTAGTACGGCTACATCAAAGCGCTTTGATGTTGCTGGCGCCTATGCCGGTGTCCTACGTGGCCTACATCAAAGCGCTTTGATGTTTTCAAATTGAAATTATGGTTAAACGGTCAAGGTTAAAAGGACCGGTCCTTGCTCTTAGGACCGGTTAACCGTTGACAACCTTAGTTTGCAACTACTTCATTGCATTTGTTTGGTATGTATGTATGTGGGTTTATGCATGCTCTTATGTATCTGTGTGCTTGTATATCTGTGTATGTGTGATTATTCTATATAAGCTTATGTAGCTGTGATGTAAAATGGTAATTTGTGTGCATACTTTGATGTATTGTATAGTTTGAAATTTGCATCAATATCTTTAAATGGCATTGTTAAAACAAAATAACTGTCACAAATATGAGTGTCTTAGGTGAAAGCTGAAGAAGCTACTGGCTTTTTGTTGTGTTGCACAGGAGGTTAATGCTGATCGGGGTCGTTTAGATGAGTTTCAGAGGCGTTTGGTGGATATGTATCTTCTCGAGGCACGTCTTAATGGCATTGATCTTAGCGTTCCTGAGAAAAAGCAATTCATTGAGTTGCTTAGTAAACTGGTTGAGGCAAAAAATCATTTCAGGTGACCAGAGGTCAAATAAAATTGCAGAAATTTTATTACTTATTTTTGCAGATGTTTGTAATGGATTGTTAATTTTGTTATTCTTTTAGCTAGGATTTTAGATTTTTACTGTGAATCTTTTGTCATAATCAGTTTATATCAGAGGATTGAATATTGATCAATTGAAGTCATACGATTAAAATGGTTATGAAAGTGTTTTGTGTTGCATCAGAGGGATGTCAAATGTACTATATTCAAGCCCTGAATTGTGCTTTATTTTTGCTATTCAAATTAGCAGGAGTACAGAATTTCACAAATTTCGGTGAAATGCAAATGTGTTTTTACACAGTTTTTGAAACAATTTGAAAGAGTTTGTCACATTTTGATTTTGCTCCCATTTTAAAGTTGAAATTTCAACTTTAAAAAATTATATCTATTTTTGCAATTTGAATTTAGATATAAAGTATTTGTCACTGATTTTCTAGCCAATATAAAATGTGGTGTTTATAATTTTATGATTATTTTGAGGTTCGGATTTGAGGCACCTTTCACTGTAGCTAATTAAAGAATTGATATACCGGTAAATAAGAGTTAATAATATGGGTCATTTTTCTAGAATTACTTTGACTCTGTGCAGTGATTCTAGTCAAATCTAATTTTGGTTATAAATATTAAACATATTTGCATATAATCTTGTGTCATTATTTTTGTTAATATCTTGCATGTGATATCTGCTTTTGATCAATGGACTTATGTAAAAATTTGCTTTTGCTTTTGATCAATGGACTTATCAAAAAATTGGATAAGAGTTGTTCCAACAGAATGCTGTGGACTGCAATATTTGTTGAGTTCTCTGTTGTCGTTTTACACAGAAATCGAGTGATGTTGTCACATAATTTGTTTTCACACACAATTGATGATTTCTCTGAAGTATCTGATTTGCCAAAGTCTCTCATCTTCCAAATGGCAGTAGATCGGTGAGTTTCTTTATTTTTGTTTTTGACTGATGCATTGACTTTGCAGACAGTAATGATGGCAATACTCAACCAATTAAAGGTGTTACTTGTGTTTGCAAATGACAACTCGTGTATAACATCGATATATATATATATATATATATATATTTTTTATGCCCTCGGTACTTCATTCTCGAGGGACTTATGATAAAAAAATTGTCTGGAGACATGAAATTATAGTGTGCTAGCTCTCGTTCGGTTGCATATTTGGAAATGTTCCTCGAATGCGATGGCGTTGAAAACGCTGAATCGTGATTTGATATATATATATATATATATATATATATATATATATATATATATATATATATATATATATAATAATAATGAGCCAGACTCTGGTGAAACGGTTAGCTGTTGGTTTCCAAGTATTACACGAGTGGGACTCAGTGTAAACGATTGGGTGTTGATAATGTGACCCAAGTTGGTCTTTGGTCAAATGGTAAAGGGCTTAAGGGATCAGAAAGAAGTACTGAGGAAAAATATGTGTAGCTTTAGCAGAGAGGCCATTATTGTTATGGCTAGAATTTTCTGTCTCTGGGGTTACCATATTATGCATCTG
Source organism: Metaphire vulgaris (assembly GCA_018105865.1). Classification (NCBI taxonomy): domain Eukaryota; kingdom Metazoa; phylum Annelida; class Clitellata; order Crassiclitellata; family Megascolecidae; genus Metaphire; species Metaphire vulgaris. The sequence continues at coordinate 6,620,225 of CM030857.1, forward strand.
TTACAGAGCTTGAATTTCATTTGATTCTCTTTTGCTGAATTCTCTACTGAACCTGTGTTTGCCGTAGGCTGAATCCCAGCCGTGGTCCATGGCGAGTGAACCTCAATCAGAATATTTATCAGCCATTTCTTGAGCACTGCAGCCATCGGATGAGTCGGTGGAACATCTGGCAGGCGTACAACAATCGTGCTTCGATATCCCAAGACGAGCAGAACTTGTCCAATCACATTGTCATAGAGAGTATTCGTCAACACAGGTTGGCTGTTGCTCTTAACAGGAAGTTCGTGTAAATCAGGGCCATAAATGTGTAAACTACGAAATACAAGCAAACTAATAACTCTTTGAAATTTCAATGAACTATAATCATCGATCGCACTTCTTACTCTGACACTCAAGTCTCATTTTTCTCAAGTCTCATTTTCTTATCAAGCAACTCTAAAGCCTAAAACTTCTTTCACTTGTGTCTCTGGAAAGTGCAGAAAGATGACGAACAAGCTCTTTGGTGAAAATGAGAGCATCAATATAAACAATCATGAGATACTTTGCTTTTATTTTGATATTTGTGTTATATTTGCCTTTCAGAAAAGATATTGCAAATAAACTAGGTTTTAGCAACTTTGCTGAGATGTCAATGGAGACAAAAATGGCTGCTAGCATCGACAATGTTATGAGTATGATCAACAGGTAAATGGAATTCAAGACTCTGTGATGGTCATTGATATAAAACCTTTCAGTCTTAAGTATATTGGTAATTTGAGGACATGCATAACTGCCGTATGATTGTTTGCGCATTATTAACTATTATGAGGTTATGTAATAATAATAATAACAATAACAATAATAACTATTATGAGGTTATGTAATAATAATAATAACAAGAACAATAATAATAATAACAACAACAACAATAACAATAACGATATTATTGGTTTAATAATAATAATAATAATATTATTATTATTATTATTAAGACAATTTTTATAGTGCCATGAACATATTGAAGGCCATATTCAGGTGCATTTTAACAAATCTTGAGACAGGGAGTAACGGAGGCCCACAAAATATTTGCTGGTTACTGGAAAAGTTGGTAGAGTATTTTATAATCTGTTCTGTGTATGTCTTGTTGAAAATACTACTTGTATATGTAGAGAGGTTTCTTTTAGATGCGCAATCCTTTATGGTTCATTTCTCTTTGGAATAATGATGTTGATAATAATAACTGAATGCATCCAAAATATCATAATAACACTTACACATAGCTCACTTCAGTCATCAAAACCTGTCTACCTTAGAACACTAGTAACACCTCAGCCTCCTCCACCTACACGATTGTCATCTCATCTCACTCTTTCATGCCCGCAGAATCAGTTGGTCATCCCTGAAAATTTGTAACTGTGCCTTTTCATATGCCACACCTGATCTTTGGAGCTCGATCCCAATAACTTCCCTCCGCAGACTTGGACACTTTCAAATAATAAAATCTTAATCCTCATTTCCTATAATTCCTGCATTATCTCCTCAAGTCTTCAGGTCTAAGCTTAAATCCTTTCTTTTTCTGAAATCATTTCCTTCATACCTAGCCTCACTGCCATTTGGATGTTGACTATTGCCTAGCTGATCATTCACCTTTCCCATAGCTATTCTAAGAAAGGCTGAGCGCCTAAGAATAAGTAGCTATTGTTGTGCTGCTTTCCAAAGCACTATATAAATACACAAGATTTTACTTACTTACTTAAAAACCTCTTTTGTTTTTGCATCATTATGCAGCCTGTTTGTATTTGATTGGTTGGTCTGTGACAGTGATTTTCCAACTATTTGGTCTGTCAATGGTCCACTATGCTACGCAGTAGTGGATAGTTTCTTTCAAGTGCAAGTGTTGTGAGGCTGGGCAGATGTTTGGCAACTCAATTGAACGTATAATTATTATTCAACGATGTTTGCTTTTAAGTCTGAAGATTAAATTCCAGCCTCTGTGTGAAGAAGAGATCACTAGTCTTCAGGAGTTTGCCCAGTCTGAAGGATTCACGGAAAAACTACAGATGTGGGATGTCATGTTTTGGCGAAGGCGGCAGCGGGAACATCTGTTCAAGTAAGAAGTCTTTTTAAAGATTAAAAAAGATTCAAAGTATTCTGAACTTGACTTTCAGTCAGGGAGTCATACAGAATGAACATTTTGTTTAGTTAACTAAAATTCTTACTTTGAAAAGTATTTGAACGCTTATATTTAATTCAGCCTTTGTGATATTTGACAATCCAATAACTTCGCAGTCTGATCCTAAATTGTTGTGTGACCTAATGTGCTTGTTACAGTGAAGGAATTACTGTTTCTTATATTGCACTTTACTAATTCGGATTTCAGTCTCAAAAGAGTGCATTTCCTTTGTTTTGTGAAAATAATTATTGTATTTGATTATGAACTTTCATTTACATTGGCCTGGCCACGAGGGTGTGGGAGTCAGGCCCCTGATTCTGGCTGGGGCCAGCCATGAGATTTTTTGCACAGAACCATTAAGAAATATTTTTTCGAGGGGGGTAGGTAGCATGATGGAAGAGAATGTGTGAATGTGCGAGGAACAATACTCGTCACAATGTTTTTTGCTAATCTGAGACTTTATCTGAAATTGTCATTGTGTCTCTCCTCATTCCAGAACCCTGGCTATGCCACTATTTATTTATTTTGTTACTAGGAGGTGAATTTTGATTTTAAGATTTTTTTAAAAATTTGGGACAATTTATGTGCAGGTTTGATTCCACAAATGTTGCAGAATATTTCCCTTATCCACATGTGATCTCAAAGTTATTCTCACTCTGCCAGACACTGTTTGGAATAAAAGTAACAGTAAGTGTGTATGCACTATGTATGTGTTATGTGTGTGTATATATGTATATATTTGTTGTATTATTTTATATTTTCTATGTATGTATGTCTGGGTGGGAAATTAGCAAGGGCAGGAAGTTAGCAGAGTGGTAACAGCGTTGGATGATGGAGCAGAAGGTTGCAGGTTCAAGACCCACAGTAGCCCTAAGGTCAACTCAGCCTTCTTTCACCAGATGGCAATGGCAACTGAGTAGCGGATTATCCACGGAGTAAACAGGCGCATTGCATAAGAACACTGGCCCCATATCATATAACTTGCACCGGTCCCCTGGCTGAGGGTCTTGAAAACGGAGATCAGCGCCGCCTCATGAGCCTTGATGGTTAGCCTTGAGACCTCTGGAAGGACTTTACTTTTGCTACTTTATGTATATATGTATGCATGTATGTATGTGTATGTATGTATGTGTATATATACATATAAATTTATGTATATTATTATGCTATGTTATATTAGTATATTTATGTTTATTGTGCTAAATTCATTGTACAGTTTTAGATTAGCATTATGTATAAATTGATATTTTAGATTTTGACTAGAAAGATGCTCGCTTCGCTCGCGCTCGCTTCGCTCCCAGTGCAGGATAATACTAATCCAATACCTATACCTAATACCAATCATTGAATTCATGCTGAACAACATTTTTGCCACCTAGCCAAGCTCTGCGCCACGTAATAATTAGGCCTATGTACGTTAAAATCACGCAACTGTGGCCATTTGTGACGCTGTACACGTATTTTTTGTGTACGTTAAAATGTACGTTAAAATTGCGCAACTACCTCAGGCTGCGAACAATTGTTACCAATAGCAACGTCGTCTTCGAACATCGTCCACCAACGCATCGCGACGTAAGGACTAAACGGTCTAAACCGTCTACCAATAGTCAACCAATCAGAACGCTTGAAGGTAACAGACAGAGAGACATACAGATAAGAATCTTAATATTATAGATAGTTTTTGTGCTTGGCTTTTAAAATTATATGGAGTATTATCAATAATATAAGCTGCTTTATAGAATGCTGCTAAGCATAAATTATTCTGTGTTCTTGAGTAAGATTTGTTAGTGAAGAAAATTTAATAAGGGAAGAAACAGAATAATAATTGTTAGTGGAATTTGGAATGCCGTTGGAAATTTTTATTTGAGCTTTCTTGACAGAATCTCAGATTTATACTTGTATGTGTTTTACTTTGTTGCAGGAATGCACAGGCGAGGTGGAAACTTGGCACAAAGATGTCAGTTTCTACAAAATTTCTGATGCAAAAAGTGAGGCTCTATATAAATATGAATTTGAGCATCATAGCAGTATAAGAAGAGTAGCAGCTGTGTATTTCACTGTCATTGATAAGTTGACTGTTAGATGTAGATGTACATCCATGCATGAATAGTTTGACACTTTTTTAGGTATGAATGTTAAATCATTAAACTAAATCTTTATAATAATGCAACTGTCATTGTTAAAGATCTTCTATTGCAGCGGTTCTCAACCTGTGGGTCGCGACCCCCATGGGGGTCGAATGACGATTTGCCAGGGGTCGCCCGAGACCATCAGAAATATGGGGTTGTCCCTTTTCTTATTATTCTACAAACTTTCCTCAGTGGTAGTTACAACGTACCTGTTGTTTTACTATATTTGTCATTCGAGGATAGACATGGAGACAATTAAATAATAACGATTTCGAACATTTTGATTGATTATTATTTTTAGCAGTTTACCTTGTGAACGAAAATAATTTTACCGTTTGGGTGTCGCCACATCATGGTTAATTGAATTAAATGGGTCGCGGCACTATAAAGGTTGAGAACCGCTGTTCTATTGTAAAGTGTTTTGAATACCATAATGTTTCTTTTCTTTCATAATATACTGAATACTTTATTAGATTGCCTAATTTATTTGGAGCTGAAACAGACAAACCTATTTTCAGAAATTGTATTAGTTTGCTATTTTTGTTTTATTTTGTACTTTATTTTATGTATTATTTTATTTCACTGTGTTATTTTTATGACTCTGCAATGGATTATTCATAGAAATTGTGTGGTAAAATTAAATGAAAAATGTTTTGTTAATATTTTTAGCATGAACTCTTCCTAATCTTAAATTTTTGCTGTTGGTATTTAAATTTTCAAATTCCAGGTGGCAAACATTTAGCTTCGTTTTATATTGATCCTTATCTCCGGCCTTCAGAGAAACTAAGTGGTACATGGATGGAGGCAGGCAGAGGTCAGTTGGATCTGTTAATCCTCTTTCAGTATTCAGTATTTTAGATTTTAATCTTATTTGTTGTGCCTGTGTTTGACAAGTAATTTGTGCCTTGAATATATAGTCATTCATTCATCTGGATTATCTGACTTATTAGCTCTTTGTTAAGAAATTTTATTGGGATGGACTGGCACATTAGGCTTGCACATTTCCTTATTGCAGACACTTGAATTGCTAAGAAAGAAACATATAGTTTGACTGAAATTCTTGAACGATGAGTACAAAGACACTATGTAAGAACAAATAACACAATTGTACCAAATTGAACTGAATATGTTGAAACTAAGGATATTAATGCCCAAAAACATTTTGCACTTGACCTGTTCAGGTTTATTGTGCATGTTGCCAGTTGCAATAAATTGATGTATTAGTTAGTTAGTTAGTTAGTTAATATGCCAACTTATATAGCACTATAGTCATGGCAGGCCAAGATCAAGAGCGCTTTACACATTGCACTTAAGCAAGATGCTTAACAAGTGCATTTTTAGTCTCTTAGCAAACATTCCAAGATTAGTCTCATTGGTCACAATGTCCGGCAGTGAGTTCCCGAGTTACAGCTATTAATTTAAAAAAAACTGCCAGGGGATTTGCAGCATGTTAGGTGATGCCATAATTGCAGGAATAAATTATAGCAAGTTTGGAATAAACGCCTATATTGGCATGAAATTGGTTTGATTCAGGTAAGTTTCTGAAATAGGAAGTCTGTTGAAAATCTGTTGAATAGTGCGTGGTGAAATTTTACAAGAAATATGAAAAATGTTGGGTGAATTACTGTACTTAATGCTACCATTCAGAGAAGAAGAGGAGAGAGGGAGCTAGAGACACACAGACAGAGTTGGAAACCCGATTACATGATTAATAATCTTAAATCTATTGCAGGACATTATTCAACAAGAGAGAAGGATTTAATATTGACTACCTAAATGTGTTTTCTCTACGCAGTGAAGTTTTCAGAATATGTTGATGAAGTAATGCTTTCTCATTAATTTTGATGTTGTAAGACATTTTCAAAGTCTAATTGGGGTAGATGTTAACTTGAAAGTGTGGCTGTTTTTAGAGTACAGCAGATTGCTAGACACGACTCCAATTAGCTACTTGAACCTCAACCTAGATCCACCCTTAGGATCTCACCCTTCGTTTCTGAGTCTTGACCAGCTTCAGACATTATTCTATGAGGTAGGCTAAACATGGATGATTTCAGATGTCCTTTTGAAGAAACTTTGATTTGTAGCTTAGCCTCTACTTGGACATACAATAAGCAACAAAATTAGCCAAGAACAGAGCTGAGTGGAGACATCTCATTTCAGCCCCATCATCATCATCCGATAGATGTTGGAATGGAAAGAAGAGTACATTCCTCCTTAGTTTGTCTTGCTGTTTCCAATGAATGATCTCTGAAATTCACAGCCTGGTCTTTTTTGGATTGATTTGGCATACCATCGATTGATACTTTTGAGCATTACAACTGATGCTATAAAAGTGCATTATTATTATTATTATTATTATTATTATTATTATTATTATTATTATTATTATTATTATTAAGCATGGCAGTTTGCATTATTACAATGCTCACATAACAAAGTATGGTTCACTAGAAAAGTCATAGACTGAGCAGATGCTACATAGTTAGTTTTGAGATTTATTCAATAGTCAAGAACTGCATTAACGGCACCAAGTTTTGCTTTGTTTCATTCTGAGGAACCAGAGATTTTAGTGAAAAAAATTTTGTGCCAACACTTGTGTATACACAAGTAACCATTTTGTGTGTGTATTTGATCTTATGGTCTTTAATTTGCTAACCACTATCTTAAACTAACTTTCAGAAGGTTATAGAAATATTATAGTGAATTTTTGCTGCAGAAGAAGCATTTCGGTTGCCTTGTCAATCATTGTTGTTTAAATTTTGAGTTGACTTCATATGCATTAATTGGTCACCACTTTTTTGTGATTCCAGTTTGGTCATGGACTGCAGCAAATGCTGACAACTATTCCGTACAGTGAGATCGCTGGTCAGAGAAACATCGAGTGGGATTCTCTGCAGATCTGTGCAATGTTCATGTCTATGCTCTTACATAATCGACCTATTTTGAAATCACTCAGCCGTCATTATGCTACTGAACAACAACTCTCTGATGATACCATAGATACCATATTAAAAAGTAAATGCTCGCTGCAACAATTAAATTTGTGATATCAATTGCTTTGCAATTTATATCGTCATCAGTTTGACTAAGTTTCATTGCACATTCATGAATATGATAATTGCAATTTTTTTGAGCAAATATATATAGCATTTCCTTATTAGAATATGGTTTTACATTGGAGGTATCAAATGTATAGAACAGGGGTTCCCAACCTGGGGTGCCTGCACCCCTTGGGGGTGCGAGATAGCATTCCAGGGGGTGCGAGAGTGCGTGATAACATTTCACTTTTATTGTGCCCATTTTTAATTATTTATTTCTACAAACTTGCATTTTTAATCTATTCTATGAAATTTCTAATCTATGGTTTGTTTCCTGTTTCCTGTTCATATTTTATACCACATGTGGTTGAAATTGACTGATATTTTCACTCGTATGAATGACCTGAGTGTATCTATGCAAGGGAAAAACGTAAACATATTAAACTGTTGGGAAAAGTTAAATGCCTTCAAAGAAAAGATACATCTCTGGTGTCGACGAGTTAAAAGAGGGAATCTTTCAAATTTTCCATCACTTGAAGAAATGGTTGGTGACAATGAATCTGTAATTCCAAGTGTGTGTGAAGAAATTGTAGATCATTTGGAAAAACTATCAAAGTCATTTGATGGGTATTTTGGAGGAGGGGAACTGGAACCTTTGGAAAAATGGATTATAAATCCATACTCCTTCAATTTGGATAATATGTTGGATGATGAAGAGGTTAAGGAAGATCTCTGTGAACTGCGCACAAATCGTGTCCTTGAAATGCAGTTTGATACTACAAGTTTAGAACAATATTGGTGTTCAGCAATGAACATGTTTCCAAAACTTGGTGAAAAGGCACTAACTGTGCTAACCCCATTTGCAACAACATACTTATGCGAGTCCGGATTTAGCATTCTTCTGTCAATCAAAACAAAATCCAGAAATCGCTTGGATGCACGGGATGACATGCGGATTGCAATCAGCAACAAAGTGCCATGTTTTGAAAAACTCATAAGCAACAAACAAGAACAAATGAGTCATTAAATTGAAAGTGGCTTATGAACTTTGAACATTAATTTCTTTTTAAAGACATTTCACGCATGGAAGGAAAATCATTTTCTGTAGGCCCAGGGTTTATGCAACTTGTAATTAGCTGTAACAATTTATTTCATAAGCTTCATTTTGGTAGCTATATTCAAGTATATTAGTATAATATAGTATGTTGATAAAAATGTATTATACACATTTGTTTTGGTCATATTGACTGTAATTCATATTTCAGTTTAATTTTATTAAGAAGGTTTACGAAAGGCCCTAACCCTAAGCCTCCTAAGGCTTAAGGCTTATACCTGAGACTCTAAAATCTAAATTTCTAAAAGTCTAAATCTAAGCACTAGCCCTAAGCCTAAGCCCCGGCCTAAGGGGTGCGAGACATTATGAAAAAAAATTTAGGGGTGCAGGGCTTTAAAAAGGTTGGGGGGAACCCCTGGTATAGGACTTAGATATGTGGGTATAGGTAAAGGTTCTGTTGTGACAAAGTGGATATATTCGGTTTAAAGTAAGTATCGTAGTTGTCATCATATTTTATTAAGGAATCTGATCAGTTTTTGTATATTGTCATGCAAATTGCATTCCATATATGTGACTATGGTTCGGTGCAATCTTGGATGAGCAAAAACGTCCGTCTTTCCTTCCCATTAATACTGTCAGTATGGGAATTTCATCTTGACTAGCACCAGTGTTCAGTTATTAATCAGTGAATTGTTCAGGTTAGATAAGGCAATCTGTTATTGCAAAGTGTTTTTATCAGTATTTGCTGCTTTTGATATCTGGAGTCTATTCCAGTCCAGTTTTTGCAACAAAAATATCAATTAATATGGAAACTAACAACTGTTTTTAAACATGTGAATATTGTTACAGGGCACCACCACATGAGTGCTTATGATACAATGAGGCAACTTTACTTCAGTGCGTACGACATGGAATTGTACATTAGGTATGACTGCATGCAATTACAGTAAACCCCCGTTATCCCGCCCATATCCGTCCGGCGTTCTATTTTGGCGAGGGGCGGGGTGGCGATATAACGGGGGCAAGTCAGTTGAGTAATCCATTACAAAGTATTGTTGAACTGTGTATACACTGTGTGTATATATATATATATATATATATATATATATATATATATATATCCTTACTTTCTTCCCTGTTTCTCACTCCTCCTCTCTCTTCTCCATATTATATATATATATATATATATATATATATATATCCATTCATAACACTGTAGGCTACAGTACGGCATTGTGTAGCCATAAGCAAATGCACCGTTTGGGCCAGCATTGTTACAATAATTATTCAAAAGGCGTGTAGGCCTATGGAGTAGGCCTACGAAAGTACTTCTGAATAGTAGCCTGTCTTTGAGAAGTTAAAGCATAGATTCCACCCTATACGTTTAACAGCAATAAAATTTATTCCTCTCTTCCTTTGTCTCTTTCTCTCTCTCTACCTCTCCCTCTGTCTCTCTTTATCCCTCTCCTGCTCTTGCCTTTCTCTTTAATGTGCCCGCCATTAGCAGCGGACGGCCGCATTACAAGGTAAACAATTGCACAGGTGACCCCTCTCTCTCCCCGGGGACTCTCTCTACCTTGTCACTGTCTCTCTCTCACCCTCCCTCCCTTCTCCTTCCCTGCCTCTCTCCTCTCCGTCTCTTGCCCGTTGGTTGCGGGCAATTGACTCTGAGGAATTCCGACCCCCAGCCACACTGATTTAGGGAGATGGTGTGGATAGATGTCTGCCATTTAATTGTTTCCCTTGGCAATTGTTCTCACTGGCAAGCGAGCGGGGGAGGTTTCATGGGTGAAAACATGGCTTTCGTTATACTGTACTTAACAGTACCCTGTACAGCATAACGAAAGTGATGCTTTGACAGTGAAATGCACCTGAGTTTGTGGCAATGGCGAGATTAACGAGGTCAAATTACATAGGACCAAACCCAATGCCTTGATGGCGAGGGCGAGAGGCGAGGGTGGCGGCTTTTCGAGGTAGAATGCATGGCAGGAAATCCGTTCCAGACCAACGCGTGGCGAGAGACGAGTTTGGCGGCTTAACGGGGGGCGAGATAGCGAGGTTTTACTGTATAGGTTTTTAAAAGTAAAATTTGCAGTATTACTAGCTTCAGTTTCATTGTTCACATTCTTATCAAAGGTGATTTAATGTTTAGGAAAATATTGATTTTTAATTTAAAATTATTATTTATTATTTAAACACTATCCATGATTATGCCTATCAGGGCCTGTCTTGCTCTTTTGCTGAGAAGAAATCCCTGCCTCATGTTTCTGTAGAAATGTAGTAGAAATGGCGATCAGAAAACTTAAGAATAATAAGAGTCCTGGAAATGACATGATTACAGGAGAGATGATCAAATGTGGTGGCGAAATAATTATAAACGAACTGCACAAACTATGTAACATGATATGGAAGGTAGGTAGGATGCCAGCTGAATGGACAAAATCAATACTGATACTAATACACAAGAAAGGAAGCATGATGGAATGCAAGAACTATCGAACGATAGCATTGCTAAGCCACCTTGGAAAAGTACTAATGATCATTCTGAACGAAAGACTTAAAACCCACATGGAAGAATACTTGGCTGATGAGCAAGCAGGGTTTAGAATAGACCAAGTACAACACAACAGATACTAGCATTGAAATTACTGGCTGAAAAAGCACGAAGGAAAAACAAGAAAGTCTACAACTGTTTCATCGATTTCCAAAAGGCATTTGACACCATAGATCAAACAATAACCTGGGCTGTACTCGAGTCATATGGAGTGGACCAAAATTTGGTTAGACTGTTAAAAGACATCAGCAATAACTCAAGATCAGCAGTGCGAATCTGCGGAGAACTTGGAGAATGGTTTAAAAAACAAGCAGAGGGACAAGACAAGGAGATAACATATCACCTATGGTTTTCATCACAGACCTGGAAAGAGCAATGGACAAAGTCAAAGAACATGTAAAAGGCATAACAGTTCAGGGACTTTCATTTAACAACCTTAGGTTTGCTGATGATATTGACATCCTAGAGGGAAATGAAGATGATCTGGAAAACACGGTACAGATACTGAGCAATGAAGCTGAGCGCTATGGACTGTCGATAAACATTGAGAAGACAAAGACAATGGTGTTTGGCGACAAAGAGATCAAAAGAAAAATTAAAGTAAATGGAATAGAAGTAGAGAACGTAGAAAACTTCACCTATCTTGGAAGCAATATGACACATGACTTAGACTGCAGACAAGAGGTCGCAAGAAGAGCAGCAAGAGCTCTAGATCAACTGATGGCAATGGATAAGATCTGGAAAAGCAAATCAATAAGCACTGAAACAAAAAGAAAATACTCAAACCTGTATCTTCAGCAGCTTTTTATATGGATGCGAAACATGGACCATCACCAAAGACCTGGAAAGAAAAATACTAGCCTTTGAAAGAAAATGTTATAGAAAAATACTACGAATCGGATGGGTCGAAAAAATCACAAATGAAGAACTATACAGGAGAATTCAGCCCAAACAAACCATGCTGGAAAGAGTAAAACAAAGGAAACTCCAACTTTTCGGACACATATGCAGAATGAAAGAGGACAGAAAGATCAAAGCTCTAATGTTTGGAATAATGGAGGGTGCCAATAAGAGAGGGAGACCACACAAGGAATGGTGTGATGATATTGAAGAATGGTGTGGAAGCAGTTTACAGGATCTTAGTCACAGAGCAACGGACAGGAAAGAATGGCAGAAAACTGTGGAGATGGCATTATACACCAACGGGCGATGAGCCCACGGTTAATGATGATGATGATGATGATTATGCCATTGCCTTTCCACAATTAACCCATAATAATCATATGCAGTTAATATCACATTAATGCAAGTGGTTATTTTTGTGATATGAAGGAGGGTTGTTATTTAACAGAAATTTAATATTTAGTGATTGGTGTTGTAAATTTAAGAATGTGACTATAATATATGTGACACAGTGATATTTCAGTTCTAAAAATAATTGTTAATTTTAATTTTCATTCTTATTTTAGGTCTTAATTTCATTTCTATTTCAGTTATACTTCACAAAATAATTCCTATTTCAGTTCTAATTTCAGTTCTAAAATAATTTCAGTTCTAGTTTAAATATTTTCAGTTTAATTTCTAATTTTACTTCTAGTAATTGACATCAGGTTTTGTATTGGATGCCAGTGGCGGCTCCACCGGGGGGGCAGGGGAGGGCCCGTGCCCCTACTGAGTGCCTGGCCCCCCAGCGGCTCCCCTGTTGAGACCCTATACTTAATACTACATACCTAACAACAAATGGTTGCCCCCATGATTAGAAGTTGCCACCCCAACGCCCCCCCCCCACTTGCCAAATCCTGGAGCCGCCACTGTTGGATGCAAATCATGCAAAGTATAATATAAAACTGTATTCTATGACGGCAATGTCTGACAGTAACACAGTGATGAAAAATTTATAAACTAAACAATATGCATGTTCATCTTCAACAATACACGGCGTGCTGCTTTGATCAACTTGAACGTGACAAAGAGCTTTGTCCGCTTTCTCGTCATATATAAAATAATCCCAAACTGGGCTATCTCGCTTTCTTCCAGCCAACAGTTTAGCTAAACTCATCTTGTAACAATTGTTGCAATTAAGTTAACGCCGACGTTAAATCAACGAAGCAGCACTCGCTTAAGTTTTCTGATACAGACTCCGAAATGGTATTTATCAAGGCAGAGGCCCATGTGCCGTCTCGAGACTAGCATGTGATAGCCTGATACTGATAGGTCAGTGGTAACCGAGTCACCCCTCCCAGACATGACTGTATGTGTGGGGTAGGAATGACTGAGAGCAACGGCTGGCATATCACCCTTGGTCAATTGACGCTGAACTTTGGACACACACACACACACTCACTATGGCGCGCCAAATATCACACAACCTAAGCAAATTGACGCCATTTTAAATTTGGGTAGTTAAATTCAGTTCATAAAATATTTCTATTTCAGTTCCAATTTCTATTTTTATTGGGTGATTTCATTTCTATTTCAGTTATCGTTCTTTAAAAAATTCATAATTTTACTTCTCGTTTTCGTTAACGGATTCCTTTAATTTCAGTTCTAATTTCCGTTACCGTTCAGTAAAATATCACTGATGTGACATAAATGTTTTTGGTTGCATTTCTAATTTATTTTAAAAATCTAATTCTAAGAATTTTTTTGAAAATAAATGGATTCAATTTCTTGTTTTTCTTTGAATATTTTTGTATCATATTAATATTCTTAAAGTTGGTGCATGTCCATGATGGAAATGACTAGTTTGGTAATGTTCAGTTTTATCAAATGCCGTGCAGCTCAGAACACTGGAGTAGACTAATGCCGCGTGTGTGGAAGCAGTTTTTGCCACTTCCACTTCATGAAGACGACAACCATCCATGTTCTCTTACAGCAATATTTTCTGACCAGTATCCAGCTGCTTACTATTCATTCAAATGGTCTGAAGTGAGTCACAGTTGGACATTATTGTATTTGCTATTCTGTTCGTTAACCATGTCCATAGCTTAAGAATATCTTCTTTCAGTGTTTCAAAAGTGCAGTCCACAAAATGCTAATGTGAATATTTGAAACAATTATAACGTTTATTTTAGAATTTCCTAATTTCAGATACCTTTGACAATAAGTGTACAGTACCGGTAGTTTGCTAAATCCATGTTAAAACGACATATATTACCTAAACAAGCAGTGGCAGTGACAGGAATGAGCCACTACTGTGCACAACTGCACATATATGTTGTAATAGGAATCACAGGAAAAAAAGACAGCATTCCAGGCTATAGGACATCATTGGACTTGAATAGCCAGTACAATCTGAATTGCTGTGACTGCGTCATGGTCGATACGATTCTTCTGCGCCTCTCAAATGAGCGTAGTTAAAAAACCAATTTTTTTGGGACCAGTGAATTACAAAATGCTCATGATGAGTCTGCTTTGTTGCATTCAGCAGAAGAAATGTTTGGAGAATTAGGGCTGTGCGCTTAATGCGGTGATTTTTTGGGAAATATGCGGTACTCAGAGATCCTAAATATGCTGGGAAAATGCAGAATTGTTCAATTTCTGTACCTAAATTTCCCATTTATGTGCCTATTTCACCTCGCATATCTTCGGAAATTGTGGTATTTTTGGTAAAAAAGACCGACGAGCAAAAAAGATGATCCTGGTCATCAAAACAGGTGCTAATCCACTGTAAATCGCTCCTATATTAGGAAAATAGCAAAAAAAGCGATATAAAAGTGATATATACATGTGATGAAAACAGCGAAAAATGTGGATAAAATTGCTGCTTATTTTTGCAGGAATCGCACACGTGGAAAAAACAACTGAAAATGATGCGTATTAGAAACCTTTTTAAATATGCAATTGTGTGTTTGCATTAAACTCACAGCCCTAGAGAACATGCAATAATGAAAGTCAATGCTGTATCAACTGAAGCTCTTTTTATGGAGAATTATGTACAGTGATGTATGGGTGCGACCATTTTGTTGTTGACATTTAGATGATTGCTGCCGATATATTCAAAGCTTTTGAAGAGGCTGGGCTTGAAAATACGGATGTTTCTGCGGTTGGTCAGAGGTTGGCATCTGTTATGTTTTATTCTCTTGAAGCTTACGTGTCTCGTGTCTGAGTTGATTTCACCCACTACTGAAGAATTTCTTAGTCTCTTATGTTTATACACAAAGTTACTTTGTATTGCAAGTGATCGTGAAAGACAAAGCAGGACGATGGAAAGCAAAACTAGCAATACAAGAGACCAAGGAACATATCAAAACACAATTCTCAGGATTTTGCTTTAGATATTGAAAATAATAAAACACCATTATATTTAAAAGTTTTGTGCATTTTAGAAGGCATTTGATTCTGTTTCATATGAAAAATAGAAGTTGCTTAATAAGCATTGGATTTTCCATTCACATGATCATGGATCTTATCTTACACAGCATTCAAGACAGGTTGCCTGGAAAAAATGATGAGAAAGGCATATAGCATCATTGGTAGGAGTGAACAAGGCTTTTGCTGCAAAAGATTTCTAGAATTATTGAGGATAGAGCATTCCAAAAATGCAAACAAACAGAATAAGAATGGTGGCTGGGACCCAACATTAATCTTAACTTGATGGGTTTCTTTTGTGCTATTTGGTATGCAAGTTAATATTCAGCAAAAAGCAAACTTATATCAATCATAACCAGCTTATTGGTGTGAAATGCATTAAAATGGCATATGTATGACCTTCTATTAGGCTACCATAGGCAAAGGGGAAAGCATAAAGATTGTCCCTCCCACTTTTTCATTCGAGCTTATGCCAATGAAAATAGGACATCCAGTATATTGAACAGCTTTGTGGCTTTTACGTCAATATTTGATTGTGTGTTAATACTGTACAATAGTAATCGAGAGTTGAACTTTAAAAATAAAAAATTAATCTATATGATAAGAGTAACAATATTAACAAATTGGAAATCAATAACAATACTGAAAGGCATTACCTATACTGTGAATATTCTGCTTTAAGCTCAAATAGATTTGGCAAGTGGTTATTACAAACCACTTAACCATATACTGTATATTATGCCAGTTGGTAAGACTATTTATGCTTACAAGGCCTTTTAAATATTATTTTTTGGTGTAGATTTCGTGACACATATTTGTCGCTTGGTGGCGGTGTTCCGGCCAGTGAAGTTTTCCGAAGATTTCGTGGCAGGGATCCCTCCCACAGTGCGCTCATAAGCTATTACGCGCAAATGCAGCACTAAACATGCTCAGCAAGTATCCAGTATGGAACTGCTAGTTTGGTTCAACAAATTTATTTATGTATCAGTCAGCTAAACTGATTGACCTAAGTCTGCTCTTAGAAGTCAAAAGGCTGAAAACTGCTAACGTTTTGAAGTGGCAAGATTTTCCCATTATATAGAAAGAAACAAGATTTTTGCTATATTTGCTATGTAATTGACAAGTGTAAACAAAACAATTACAGTTTAAAACAAAGCTAATTGTAGCAATTGGCCATTTGATTTGCTAATAGGGTAGTTACTCTATGTGATTTAAATTTGATAAATGGCAAAGAAATTTTCCTAAAACATTTAATACTTTTGTATATACCGGTATATAAAACCGAGAAATCACAGTGCACTGATGTGAATCATGTTAAAAATAAAAAAACATGTTTTGCTTGGGTTGTCTGGTAGGTCTTTGACTGCAATCCAAAATGGGTTGTTGTTTGTTGATGCCCAACAGTAGTAGAGTGCCTTGTGATTCATGACATATTGTACAAATAAAATATTGTTCCATGTCAACCTCAGAATTTCATTGAATGTCTTTGGGTCCATCCATGCAGTACGTATGAACCAAGGCAGAGGGGGTTGGATTTTAGACATTCTGTGTATGTACGGTGTGTGCAACAGGAGTGGGGTGGGGTTTAACATATGCATTTTTTGGATACATACTATATGGATGAGCCCTTTTGAGGACCACTTTACTGATACAATTCTTCCACTGTGCTTCCAAATGAAAACCAATGGAAATGATTCTTTGCAAAATGGGCCAGAAGCATTTCTGCATAGTGCACCAAAATAACTGAAAGCCCAGAATCACCACATTATTGAAATATTGAAGTCCAATAAAACTTTCAAGACTGCCCTTCTGTCTAACATGCCGATAACTCATGCTATTAAGTTTGCATCTACAGTAACCTCCAAAGTGAAAAAACTATATATACTTACTACAATCACTAACAATATACTTGATACTTGTTGCACTATATATACATAGTGTATAATTAAACAGTAATCAAACAGGATCAAAGACTAAATTACAGTAAATATCTTCCAACATATGAACTAACTGAATGAACTCTACACATAAAATCCATCACTTATGACTCAGAAAAAGCAAAAACCAACATTAGAAAGGTTGATTCTAAGGGATCTTTATCACTATTCAATGTGGTATCACAGGGACCATTCAAGATCTTTTCAGTCGAGGGGGTTACAACCTACTACTGTATGAATCAGCAATATACCCATATCAGAAGAATTAATGTCAAATAGGGCAAATGACTATAAAAGGGTTTTTTTCAAAGTTATTTCTTTTCAGCTGAAGAGTGACAACACTTTATCAAGGCTGTTGCTGTTGTCAAGTAGATGGAATATATACGTTTCAGCCAATCAACACAAATTGTGTACTTTCGTTTGCAATTATCTGCAAAAAATGAATAAGCAAATTAAACACAGCACAAAACTAGAAGTCTGATTTGTCAACTGTGTAAAGTAAAGCACATATTATGTTCACATTTTACTCTCAAGAACCGTCCAGTACTTTCCATAAATTTAAGCAAAATGAAGTCAGTTTTGTAATAATTATTTTAATGTGCACTTGAAAAATTGGCTAACAAATCTGCTAACAGTAGTAGTCCTAAACATTTTAACATTAAAGTTGTTGCCCAACATTTAAAAGATATCAGATTTTTAAAAATTCCAGAAAGTGAAATAAAATGACCAGTAATTGTTTTAATATTAGCTTTTAAAATTTGAAAAATGTGCTAAAGCTGAAGCAACCAGCTTTAATAAATTTCAATCAGATCAATCAAAAGCACATGAACATCCATACGTAAGCAATCATCATCAGTGTTTCTGTCTCTAGACAGGTCCAGGTATCCAGTTATTCCACTCCGATCGATTGCTTGCTTCTTCTTTGAGTTCCTGATATCCTTTATTCATCATCCACTCCAACATCATCTTTCTCGGTCTACCTCTCACTCTCTTTCCCTCTATTTTTCCTTCGATTATTGTTCTTAGTAAAGAGTCATGCCGGAGGACATGTCCCATCCAATTTCTCTGCCTTTTCCGGATTGTATCTATCAGGCTTCTTTCTTCTTCTATCTCCTTCATGACTTCCTCGTTTGTCTTATGCTCTGTGTATTTTACTTTTAGCATTTTCCTCCAAATCCACATTTCAAAAGCCTCTAATCGTTTTATATCTTCCTTTCTCATTGTCCACGTCTCCGCCCCATACAACGCCACACTCCATATCAATGTTTTTACCAGTCTCTTTTTTAGGTTTAGTTTTAGTTTACTTTGCATCAGCTCCTTTCTCTTGTAAAAAGCTTCTTTTGCTATTGCTATATCGTCTTCTTATCTCTTTATTGCATCTAGCATCGGTTGTTATCAGACTTCCTAGATAGCTAAATTCCTTCACTTGCTCTATGATCTGTCCGAAACCTTTATTTCCACTCTCGTTCCTTCTTTTTACTTATTACCATAACTTTAGTCTTTTTGTATTGATTCTCATTCCATAATTTTCTGACACTTGTATCAGTTTATCCATTACTTCCTGAAGCCCTTTTGATTGCTTGCTAGCATGGCCTGATCGCTCTGCGGTATACAGCGCCTTTAGTAGTACTCCTCCAACTTTAACTCCTTTATCTGTATTTTCCATCGCCTCTTGTACTAATTCTTCGATGTATATGTTAAACAGCAGCGGTGACAGTGGACATCCCTGCCTTACTCCTCTGCCAATCATGCACCGATTCACTCAGTTCTCCTCTATTCTCACCTTCACTGACTGTCCAAGGTATAGGTTTGCTATCAGTCTTCTGTCTCTCCAATCCACTCCCACCCTTTTCAGTGCTCTCATCAAAATCCTCCAGTCTACTCTGTCAAACGCTTTTTCGTAATCCACGAAGCATATATAGATATTTTTCCATTTTGAAGTCTTCTCTCACTTAGCATTCTTAAGCATCCGATTGCATCCCGTGTTCCTTTCCCCTTCCGAAACCCAAACTGATCCTCTCCAAGGAATCCTATTACATCTGTTTTCGCTTGTACTCTTTTTTGTAATGACCTTGAGTATTATCTTCAGATGCATGGCATAATAGACTGATAGTTCTATGGTCCTCGCATTCCATTGCATTTACTTTCTTTTTAATCGGAATCATTATTGATTGTAGAAAATCGTTCGCCATTCTCCTGTCATATAGATTTGTTGGCAGATTTCACCAGTTCGTTTGTTGCATTCTCTCCTAGTATCTTTATTGCTTCTGCTGGTATGTGGTCCACTCCTTCTGCTTTGTTGTTTTTCATCTCTTCTAATGCATTCAGAATTTCTTCTTTCATCAGTCCTGGTCCTAGTTCTTCGCTTTCAACTGTTTGCTGTTCCTCTATATCGAGTTCCGTTGGTTTGCCGCCTTTCAGGTATAATTCTTCTATATATTCTCTCCATCTCTCTTCCACTTCTCGTTGAGTTGTGAGTGTATTTCCTTGTTTGTCTTTAATACCCGCCCTGCTCCCTTGCATACCTTCTTTTTTGTTAAATCTTTTACTTCCTTATATACTTGATCATGTTTCCCTTGTCCTTGTAACTTTTCTATTTCTTGACATTTATTCTCCCACCATTTCTCTTTCGCCTTTTCTGTCGATCTTATGAGCTGGTTATTTAGTCTCCTATATTCTTTTTTTGCATATTCTGTGTTCTGCTTCTTCCATTTTCTTCTCTGCTCCATGTCTTCTATCATTTCATTTGTCACCCATGGCTTTTTAGCTTTCCTTCTTTTCTTCCTTCTTCCTACTTCTTGCTCCAGTTCTCTTACTACCACAGCTTTTAGTTTTTCCCATCTTTCTTCTGTTGTCCCTCCTGTGTTTGTTGTCGTCACTTGTTTTTCGATCTTCCCGCAATTTCTGTTGCCTTTTCTTTGATTTTATCCCTATCCCATAGTAGATTTAATTGTTTTCTCTTGTTTATGTATTTCAGTTGTATTCTCACCTTCATTACTACTAAGTTGTGATCTGTGTCTGCATCTGCTCCCGGTAAGCTCTCGCATTTTTACACAGTTTCTATATCGTCCATTTACCATAATGTAGTCTATTTGGTATCTTGCTATGTCTCCCGGCATCTTCCATGTATATATTCTTCTCTTTTCGTTTGTAAACCAAGTGTTTGTTATCATCATGTTTCTTAACTTGCAGAATTCAATTAGTTTTTCTCCTCTTTCATTTCTAACCCCCATCCCATACTCTCCCACCACACTTCCTTCTCTTCCTTTTCCCACTACTGCATTCCAATCCCCATCAGAACACAAAAATTTGTAGCTCTTATCCTCTCGATTTTTTCCTCTAGATATTCATAAATTTCATCCACTTCTTCTTCAGTATGTGTTGTTGTTGGCATATATACCTGTATAATTGTCAGATTTACCGCCCCGCTTCTATTGTCACCATTATCACTCTGTCCTCATATCTCTCTATGTTTGTTATGTTTCTGCTCAATTCCTTCTTTAGGAGTAATGCCACCCCTCTCTGCCTCTCTTTTCCTCCCGCATAAATAACCCTGATCTCCTCCGTCTCCTCATCTGTTATATTACTGGTGAACTCGCCTCCTTCTTTCCATCTCACCTCTGCCAAGCCCAATATGTCCAATCGCGCCTTTCTCATTTCCTGTATGATATTTGCTAGCTTCCCAGGTCGTAACATACTTCTAATATTCCACGTTCCAATTTTGAGCTTTTTCTGTGTTCCACAGGGATTTCGCTTGTTGACGACCTTGGGAGCCCTGTTACTCCCACTGCCGGACGCGACTCCACCAACTAAGTCAGTGGCTCCGTTAACGTCGTTCGCTGATTTCTCTTTTACTGGATACATTACGTAAGCAATAATGGCACTGTAAAATGATACCAATCAATATCATATAATTAAAGTAATGGATTTCATGAAATACTGGAAAATGCATTACCTGTAGATAGGAACAGCATGCATTCCCTGACCATCTGGTCGAGAAGCCTCTTTGGCATGAACTTCACAATACATCTGCCCTTCGATGTGAAAATAGCCTAGAAAAAGTTGTTCACATAACACAGTACAAAGACTTAAATATAGTTCAAATATTTGGTGGTTATTACTATTGTATTATTGCCTGGATTATTGCAATTCCCTGCTTTTTGGCATTACAAAATCAAATCTACAGAAACTCCATAGAGCAAAACATTTTTTAGTTAGAGTTACATCTAAAACTCCCAGATTTTAACATGTAGTCCCATATGTAGACAGATATCAGTGGTGCACAAACTTGTTGGCCAAAGGGCCACAAATAATTTTATACACGACGTCTGGGCCAAACAAGCAATAAAATTAACATTAATATTTTTATTAACTAAAAGTCTATTACTAAGTAATACTTATTTTAGTGTGAAGGGCAATGCTGCATGTCATCAACCAGACAAGAAAGATCTGGCTTTATGATCATTGTTGAAAGATGCAAAATGTTCTGCAGATGATTGTCAGTTAATTTCTAGTTTTGCTTTTGTTAAGTTTCATATTGATATAACATAGTATTTATTTTCTACTTTCCTATTGGACTCGGTGGGCCACATGGTTACTCTTCGCAGGCTGGATTTGGCCCACGGGCCGGAGTTTGTGCACCACTGCCCTACATTGACTTCCTATCAAAAAGCGAATTAATTATAAAATCTTTGTCTATAAAACTATGTTACATAATGGACCCAGCTATTTTAAGATACGGCTTCTCCCTCGACCTATTGTTTGTAGTAGTCACTTGACTAGATACTCGGCAAGACTTTGATTTGTTGTTCGTCATTCTTGTACAGTCACGGCATTAGTGGTTTCTCGATGTGTGGCCCAAGGCTCTGGAATTCATTGCCACCATCACTCTGTATAACCAGCACATCATCGTCTTTTAGATCCGTTCTTAAAACCTATCTGTTTGCCTTGGCCTGTCTTGCCTAGATTGTTCCCCTGCTGATCTGCCTGATCTCTCCGGCTTCAACCGGCTTTACTTGGGATTGGATTTGGAGTGCCATTGGCTGATGCCTCAAACATTATGATAGCGGCGCCATAGAAGTTGACTGATCGACGTTGAATTTTCTGAATAAAGCCAGAACCATTGTATCTCTTACATCAAGCACAAAGTTTTGGTTAAAATAAAGCATTGTGACATCACAATGATTGAATCCAGAAACTTCGTTTGGAGGGACACTCCATGTTACATTCCCCATTCTACCTTGACTTATACTTCCATATTGATTGATCCACATTGCTAAAATTACTGAGTGAAGACAATACTTGCTTTAATATTTATTCATGCCTTTATAACTTTTTGGCTTTTGCCATGATGAGAAATTAGCAAATAATTGGGGGTTGTGCCCACATAAATCTGCCTATTGTCATCACATCACTGACCTTGATTCTTCAGATTCTTTCCACACCTGCAACACTTGAAACATTCAGGATGAAGTGGTTCACCTTTGATACGCACAAATACACCACTAGAAACAACATCAAAAATACTACTTCACGAACAAGGTGGCCCAAAATATTAATTGCACCAATGACATTTATCAATCAATAAAGATTTAAATTACAAATATGAAACACATACTAACTAACTAACCTGAAACGTTCGCCAAAGAACTAAAAACGTACTTGTTCACCAGATCGTACAGTTATTAGCTGTGTGTTGATTGTACAGCGCTTTTGGTTTTGGCCGATGGCCATGTTACGGCGCTTCATAAATAGTCCAATAATAATAATAATAATAATAACTAATTTAATGGTGATCACAAAGCCAACTGATCCAAGTACTTAAAGTAGCATTTTACTTACATTTCTTGAGGACAGTTCTTAAATGTGCATAAAGCATGACATAATGAACAGACGACAGAAATGATTTAAAAATAGTAAACCTATCACAGCTCTACAAATTTTGTATCCATTTTCAAACTTTTCAATATTCTGCATCAGTAAAGGAAATCATCTTCTTTTCCTTCTTCCTACATGCACTGAAGTTGAGGCGACAACATGAATCTCCAGCATGAATGTCCAGCAATGTCTATCCTGTGTTTCCCTGACTTCTGCTAACTACAGTCCTGCCCACTTCTCTGCATCATCTGCCCAGCATTTTTTGGTCACCCTCTTTGTCTTATTCCAGGCATTATTCCTTGCTGGCTTATCCTTTCGAGTGTTGACCTAGCTTCACTGTTACTCTGCAAACACCCCAAATATCACAGCTTCCTTCTTTTGCACATATTGGTGAACCATCTTTCTGTATTTGCCACTTGCAATATCTCTTCGTTGATTTTCCTTTCTATCCAGTTTACTCTTTTCAGGGTATGCAATGAGTACAATTACAAATAAAGCAAATGCAATAACCCAATTTTCAAATTGATATAATTTGTTCTTCATGACAGTCAAGAAAACATGACAACAAGTTAACACTATAATCAAATAATCACTCAACAGTGAATTTAAAGTGATGTTTTGATTCTAAAATGTTAAAGATATCAAATTATTCCTATGTCTAAAATAAATCACTAAGCATTCTTTGAAATACCATGATAAAATGCCAGGTAAAAAGGTAAAGGTAGTCCTGTACTCGAAATAGCGTAGGATCTGGCGCTGATATCTGGATACCAGGCAGGCAGCGACACAGATGGCTGTAGCCATTAATCTCAAGTAGTATGCCATTACTTTCTCTAGACCTGCGCTTTACCTTTGCAGCTTAGCGCAAAGTTTTAATACAGTGTCATTCCAACGAAATCAAACTCTCACAAAAAGTTTTCATAGTCAAAGCTTTTGAAAACGAACATCTCCAACTTATTTTAAATATTTTCTCGGAAAATATCTCATAGATCTGGCTTACATGATCAGTGATCCACAGACCCTGCACGTCATGTGCTGTGCCTGTTGTATTTCATGTTGGCTCGGATCATAGACCGGAGCCTTTACTGATCGAATCACTGGCTGTCTTGCCTCAGCAGAAGCACCTGAATAAGATATCAATTGGAGCATTAACCCCTTAACTGGGGATCCCAGATATATCCGTCCATTTCACATTGAGTTACAGTTAAATACATGGTTAAGGGGTTAAGCCTCAGTCTAGACAGTGTTCAACACAGCGCAGCATCAATTACGAACGATCAACTACACTGAATGCCTATAACATCAGGCAATGCAAGTAATCAATGACAACATAACTACAATTACACGCCACAATACTTTTGTCTTAAGCGTCCAACTAACACAACGCAAAGTAAAGCTCATCCTATCGGGACAGCAGGTACATTTATAATTATCAACACTTCGCTTAGGCGGCTACAATCACAATTCCTCAAATAAACGCGATTAAAACTAATGGTTTAATGCAAAATAAAGACTTCATATTGCTTCAGATGTTCTACATTTTTCAGCTCCTATCAATCTGCCAGTTATAGTAATCATGCCAGAAATTAGGCTATCGAAATGCTTCTTTATATTACTGGTACACATCACAAGTATTACCTTAAGCAAAACTTATCTGCTTGACTGACTATCATTCCATTTGCAACAACTTTGCACTTTTAACATTTTAGAAACATGGAAATAACTATAAAACCAGTTAAGAAATTTTTAAAATATAATTGAGATGGCCATACAAATGTTTCAACCAACTGGAAGCCCAATTGACCAACAGATGCATTGGCAAAGAAAGCCTCTGGTCTTCTTCAAAGAAGAAGAAGAATTCCATTAAATCAGAACTACAGTTATAGAACTATTTTAGTCGTTTGCTATATCATAATAAATATACAGACAGTAAAATTTTCAATAATTTGTCACATAGCAAAACGAGCATAGGTTATGAAATTTCCTTTCATTTGCTGCAGTGTGATTAACTGAACAAATTGTTCATCAGTAAAATGCAAAAAGCCATGCAGAACCTGGAATATTCTATAGGGTGGTTCTAAAGCAACAATTCTTCTTCTTAGTTATCTGAGCAAACACAAAGCCATGGCTAGTACGCACGCTCAGGTACTAGCTCAAGTGTCAATCTAATTAAGGAACGATGCTCAGGCAAAATGCAACAAAACCATAAAACATCAACAACAAAGAAATCAATACCAGTAACCCAAATTCTAAACTGTTTCTGACCTTCCTGCTCATCATCACACCTCGCAAGTCCTTTCTCTAGTAGATGAAATGTGCGTGACTGCTTACGAGGATTACTGTAACCCTGATACTGTACTTCTTCTCCCTCTTTTGTGTCCTTGCTCGTTTCCAGTTCTCGCAGAACCTCGTTAAACATCGCAGCTTTATTGACCTCTGAGCCATCGCCTTCCTCGTGCGCCTGACCCCTAAAGGTCGGCGAAGGGCCTCGGAAAACAGGCGAGCGACTTCGCTGCATATCGGCTGCCAGGAAATTTGGGGAGACGTTGCGTTTCTGGTTAACTTCGTGGCCGTTTCCTTGCACTGCAAGCAAGGTCGGCGAAGGGCCGACGACCTTCGACGATTCATTTTCAGAAACTGTTAAACTAGAAAGTCAACAGCACAATAATCAACATGCATTGTTAGAAACTGCAAACTAAACAAACACACCATCCACACACATCACATCATGCTGCAAACATCACAGTTAAAACTGTTAGTACTTTTACAATGAATGATTCTGAATCCAATCACATCATCAGATTCTGTTATGACACATTATAACATCCAATGGATGGTGCATGTCAAGTCCATGCCACAAAAGTATCAGTTTGTTCCAAATGTTTAAGTCAGATAGCACAATTACAATCCAATGCATGTGAACAAGTGGATATGGAGTCTACACTTAAAGGTCAAGGTCAGTCATGAATTCTTAGAGTGCCCAAATGTTTCACTATGTTCATCAGTTCTAGTCAAAACACTTAAATGAAACCAAATCACATGGCAATCAGAGAAAGCATTCACGACCAGTGTCATAGTTGCTCAATAGTTGCAATAAGATAAATAATATTTTACTAAAATAATGTGACTGATTTCTACCAATGAGCCCCCAGCTGAAGTAGGCAGATATAGAGCAGTATGCCAGTCAGTCATTTTATTATTACATGCTACACCCTTCTGAGAAGATCACTCTTCATCACATTAGTCCACCAAACTGGCAAATGTTTTTCAATACTTAGCCTAATTAGTGTATAGCTGTCAGCTTCAGTATTCTGGGTTGCACAAAGTTCTGCTCCTGGACAATTTAAGGTATGTCATAAAAATGTCCAGGGCAGCTACAAAGATGAGGATACTATGCTAAGTCAGGACAGGCAATTAACGGCAATGTAATCTTAGGGTAAATATGAACTGAGACCAGGATGCTGTCGTCACCAGCTTCAACAGGATCTTTAGGTGCACTGGTTAACACAACCTTGAGCCAAGTGATAACAGTTTACCATAAACAAAAGGTGCCGATAAGGCATATACTGTGCACATAAAAAGGTAAATACAGCCCTTTGATAACAATACTAAAGAAACTACTTCTTTTACTTCTGAACTAAAAAAAGTTCATCTGAATGCTCTTAGGTTTGTTCATGTAGCACTATAAAATAAATTAAGATAATATAATTGATCAATTAATTAATAATATTACCAATCATACAAGGTTCAAATGATTGTTTATGTTTCCACTAATGATGTAGCTTCAGAAATTCACAGAAATTATAAACAGCTCAAATGTATAAATACTGCATAAAACTTATATAGCACCTTTACTAGGACACAATTAAGTAGTGTGCTGTGTTATAAATTGGATATCATCAGAGGTAAAAGAAGCTGCATTAAGACTAAGTTTGTGCCAAACTTGGGATTTGCACTACCGGTACTCGTAAAAGACATCTATGACAAGGTGTACTGATAATGTGCACCGATTGTTGCAGCAAGTTACCACAAGTAACACATGAAGTAAAATGTTTTAGATAGTTTCACAATGAGTGATAATTTCAGACACAACTTGTGCTCCTGTATTTAAAATTGAGACATATTAGCGTTCCATTAATGTGGTTAGACTTAACAAATTTGGAAGAATTATGCCAAACCAAACTGATAATCAAACTGAGCTTATAAGTTAAAATTAAAATGGTCTTTGCATCATTAAATACTTTTTCAGACTTAAATCAGAATGAATGAACGATGATGCCAATCTCATGCTTCTTTCTTTCCTTCTGTCGTTCCCTATTGGGTTGGACGATGGGTCTGAATGAGTTCCTTCCACTTGCCTGACTATCGCTGCCCTGGTCATTTGGATGAAGTTCATTTGCATTTCATTCTTTTAAGTTTTCTATCCATGTTTTCTTGGTCTTCCTTTTCTCCTTTTCCCTCCGACATAGTTGTATAGTGCTTTCTTTGGTAGTCTTTCTTCCTTCATTCTTTCAACATGACCAAATCATTTCAGTCTTTGTTTCTGTATTGGTGCAAGTATCATTTCTTTTTGCTCTGTCATTTCTCTGATCATTTTGTTTCTTATTCTTTATCTTCTACTTACTCCTGCTATTCCTCTTTACCAGTTCATTTCTGCAGTCACTGACCTTCTTTCATCTTTCTTCTGTCCAGCATTCTGATCCATATAATAGTATTTGTTTAATCAGTGTATTATATAGCCTTAGTTTTGTTTTCAAAGATGTTTGTTTATCTTTCCATATATTCTGAAGTTTTCCAAAAGCTGCATTTGTTAGTCCAATTCTTTTCATTAGGTCTTCATCTCATACACCCAGCCGAAATTGCAAAAATATAATCGAAACCAGTCTTGTAACTGTCTGGTCTATGAACCATATCACCCAGATAGCTTCAATGCCAGACAAACTGTAACCAGTAATGTACCGGTAATAAGAATTATTAGATTGCAGGCATTGTGAATTCAATCAGCTTCATGTTGTGAAATGCTTGACTGTCTGCCAATCATGCAAAATATAACCCATCAACTTAGCTAACACAGACGTTAAGTGCTTATAAATAAGCACAGCTATAGCTATCGGCATACCAGACAACGACAAACTTATTACTCAATCAATCAATGACAATCTTGTACAAAAAAATAAATGATAAGTAAAACAACACAGCAAAGAAACTCTACAGTTAAATGATAACAAACATTCTAAAGGAAGAAAAAACAGCAACAGCAGCAATGTTATTCAACACGATGCTGAAACTGTAGCATCAACTATCATACTTACCAAATTCAGGCCCATATGAATCAGCACTAAAATATGGTAATTTCAGTTATATTCAGTTAATTTAAGCTACATTCACAGCTATGGCGTTCTAAGATTCAGAATGAGCATATATGTTGCTCAAATATAATCTCTACAAAGTCAGCTATTTGTCGGCCACTGTAAAGAACACACAAAACTTTCCGTAACACCAACCAAACATTCAGAACAGCACACCAGCTTTAAATGGCACTTCAAAATAAACATCCTATTATCCTGTACTAAATGAATTCTCCCTGGTAAACTCAAATGAAACAGATGGCAAACATCTTGAACATGGCCATAGTTTCAGCTTCACATAAAAAATTTAGGCATATTCTCTGTCAGATGGTAACTTATGCATTGCATAATGAAATGACAATACATTTCAAAGAGATGTTAAACATTTGAAGTCATCAATCACTAGTTGAGTAACCACGTTAGTCATGAGCGCAAATGTAAATATTACAACAGTATAACTGCATTGCATTTATGAAAACCACTGCAGTCAATTAATTATCACTTGAGAGTTGAGACTCAATTTCTTCAATTCATACCTCTTAATCACTAACTCTCCAACCACTGAGTAGCTCACAAAATTTCTAATCCATGATTAAATCAGTGAATGAGTAATCGAGTTATTCACAACAGCAGTGAATCAGAGTTTTGAGAGGTGTTCAGTAACTGATCCATTAAATAATAAGATTTTACAGACAGACAGACAGACAGACAGACAGACAGACAGACAGACAGACAGACAGACAGACAGACAGACAGAATAAAAATATTCAGTTAGACTAACTCATGCATCTTTCCAGTCAGAACGGCAGACTGTGCCTGATATGTATCGATAGTGTTTTCTGCCGAGTACATTCCAATGGGAGAATTGTACTGAGCATTGACAACAGCTGGAACAGTACCACCAGCTCCAGCACCCCCTCCAAAGCCCGCACCAAATGGTCTAGCTGTTCTGTTGTAACCAGTTCCAATATGATGAATATCCTACAAGAACCAAATGAGTACAGAATGACTCTGTCAAGAAGAGATGGATGCTAAATAAGAAAATACTAATGATTTCTTAATTAAGAGAGCTGCTGCAATTTAGAATCTGCTATTACTCTAGGGAAGGTCCTCTGAGTCAGTTGATCAGGACATCATAGATGTGGTCCTTCTCAAGATTAGACCTGGTGCTATATAAATTAAATTTGTAAGAATTCCAACTGTTAAACGTTCAAACACCTTCATATAATAATTATATGAAGGTGTTTGAATGTTGGGGAAAGATAAAATTATTTTATCTTTCCCCAATTATAAATAAATAAATAAACACACACACACACGGACGACGTCGGCTGCTAAGATCTGGCAGTCAAGTCAAATTGCTTGTGCCTCCCCCGTCTAAAACGGCTAAGTTTGGGAACAGGTCGGTTACTCGGGGCAATCCAGAACTGTGGAATTCACTACCGGACTATGTCACAAACTCTGACTTTTGGAATTTTTCTACGTAATCTTAAGACTTACTTATTCACCATCAGGTATACGTAGTTTTGTAAAGCGCTCTTGTCTTTGGCCACTTTTGCCATGCTTATTGTGCTATAGAAATCATCTGGCTAATAATAATAATAATAATAATAATAATAATAATAATAATAATATATAAACTGTCATAATTGGAAATCCAGAAGCAACATTTTTTGATGATGCATATTTAAGGATTTGCTGAGGTTCATCATAACTAAGTCTGTTACAAGAGGATTCTACAGTAGAGTTTTTCTTTATTCATAATTATATATTATCAAATTATCGGTAATCAATAATGAAAAGTGTGTGTGTGTGTGTGTGTGTGACTGTGTGTGCTGTGCTATGTGTGGTGTCCAGATTGTGAAATTGTCCAACTCATGAACTGGGGAAATTACACCATCTTTGAAATAACACTGGCTTGACAATCAAAATGATAAATTTTCTGTAACAATATGACCTAAATTTCAATAGAAAATTAAATATATTCACTCTATCTCAATTCTATGCAAGATCTGCAAAACATCTGCAAGTAACAAGTGCAGATGGCTGCATTTAAAATAACATTGTAAATGTGGGAAATTTTGGTAAAACAGAACAGCACCATGGGTACTCTGATACAAAGTGATTGATTTGGTAGACATATCACTACCCTATCATTATTAGACAAATGTTTAGAATTATAATTACCTGTTTATCAGCTGCCAAGGATGTCTTCTGGATATAGACATCATCACTGGCTGAGCCATCTGGATTCAGGTTCATTTCTTTTGGCCTAAGTTCAGACATTGGTGTCACTTTGGGTTTCCATATTTTCACAGCTCCTCTGATGAAAACATAAATAAAAAGACAGTTCGGAGAGTACAATAGTCTCCTATCATTTTAACAATGCCAATCCCTTAATTCAGTCAGACTGGGGAATTAATTAATTATTAGCACATAATACTACTACTAATACTGCCAATAATAAATTCATTGTCATTTTAAAATATCAGTAATGATGTCTGGCAGAAAGAGCTTCTTTGAATGTTTCCAGAAATTTCAAATGTTTGAAGGAAGAGGGTTCTCTATAAATGTTAACAATAACTATTAATAGCGCAGTCAAATGGGATTCAGCTCAAGTATTCCACGCATCATTAGCCGCATATAAAACAAAAGCAAAGCATTTAACTAATAGTTACTAAAGTCATTGAAATAAAAGTTCACATCATTGAGTAAGCACTGACTTCACTTCAGAAAAACTCAAAACTTTGCATTAATGTACAAAGTAAAGACGTTAAAAGCCATAAAAGTCCATACTGCAATTCAGAAATCATCCACATGATTAACTATAATTAGCACACCTGTTATAATTGCAGGTATTCTGTATCAGAGCATGGCTGGTAATTCCAATTTACAATGAAGCCCATTGAAAATATACTACTTTAACAGGACTGGTCAAATTGTAATACACTTGGCATTACTCAAGCCATACCTGAATATTAATTACAGATAATAAAGATGATTCATGTAACATTAAGAGGTATGGTGTTTTATATCATAAGAAGTGACAGGAAAAGGATTAACTGTATTTTTATGGTTTCAAGAGCTAGCAGAAACCAATCAAAATTAAGCAGAATTTTAAAATCTCCAGGTTATCATAAAAGTTCCTGAAATACTAGAATTGACAAGATTTTTAAAAAAAAACATAAGTAAGCAGTATTCTTCTTCAAGATTTTTTGGGAGGAAATGAAACTTCCTAGCGGTCTGCTGACGTTAAATTTCAGTTCCCATATAATCAGTGGCTCAATCAGAGTAAAAAAATGAAGCCCTATCTCAACATATAATACAGACAGTCAGAAGAAGAAGCATCAGTGTCAACATACCATTACACCTTCAGTTGAACCCATGATGAAAAAATTGTGCAGTACCAAGGCCAATATACTATGCCAGCACAGTAAAAGAAAAGACAAACAGCTGAACCAAGAGAAGATCAGACAGACTTTTTCATATAAATGGATATGCGATATAGGTGCACAACTGAGGCTGCTAGGGAGTTTTATTTCCTCTCAAAAAGTCTGAAGAATGACGTCAGTTATCCGTCCGCTTGTCTCTGAATATCTTCTTGTCTCGGTGTTTTTAGCATTCAGACTATTCCAGTGCTGTAGGTTAAGTGCTAAAGCATACCTCTGAGCAACCAAAAAGACTTCGTTGCCAGAAGCCACGATCTCCTGTTTGGCCTGTTCGTGTTCTAGTTCATCTGATGGTCTGTTGTTAATCTGTAACACCGCATCTCCGGCCTGCAGACCTGCCTTCTCGGCAATGCTTCCCGGATTTACCTAACATGCAACACAGAAAGAATGCTCATCTGTATGCTACATCTGAAGGTTCCCTTACTAACTCACCTTTCACACTAACAGTAGGACCTAAAAATTTCAACAATAACTTTCTAATTACACCTGGATTCATGCAGGTGAAACATTACATTACAACAAAAATTGTGGATTCATAAATACAACTCCATAAGTTGCTTACCGTTAGGTCCACGACGAGAATGCTTAGAAATAAAAAAATAATTTTTCATTAAAGCGCAATAATCAATTGGAAACCACTGTGAAACTTCAATTTAATCAATTTCATGCTGTTTAGCTACAAAGTGAATAATATTAAACTTGAGAAGAATGTGTCATGACACAACTCAAACAATATTATGGCAGGTTCACAAAAACACCACCTAAATAACACATTACAAAGCATAAAAAAATGGCACAAGTCACTTAAATTAGTCCTCAGGCAATAGACATACAACACTCTCACACAAGCACACACTCAGGCACACACACAAAGTGAACACACACGCAGCCAGAAATACATTCTGGAACACATAAGCCAATGACCACGACCAAGGGCTTTGCAATGTACACTTTTGACAGCAATCATACATGTATGAAATATTACACACAATATCCTTGGTGCAATACAGTTGCTTCGTCTGTCCGCAAAATCATAATCATCTTCATAAAACGGCCACAACCTTTGTCGAAAAAGCCTTTGTTTATAATTTTATTTGTCTTGTAATCACTGTTTACGGTTGGCTATTGTTTATGACCATTATCCGCCCATGCTGGAAACAACAGATGCATCTACTTGTGTTAGTGGTTTTGCCAATTCTACTTAGAACACATAAATAATTAAATATCCATGGAAACTCCAGTCATATCTGCACATGACAGAGTCCTCAACTGAGGTAGGGTGAAGTCAGCTGCCAGGAAAATAGTAAGTTGACCTATGAGTTCCAAAGAACAGCATATTAATTACTGGTAATTGAGCATAGCTATCAGACAGCAGAACCATCACCTGACTCTTCACACAACAGGAATGACCATCAGAGATACAACTGCTGGAAGATGCAAAATTAAACAAGTCAATACAAGACACCTGTACATAAGAATGCATACATACACAAACATGCATACAAACATATATAAATACACACACACACACACACACACACACACACACACACATATATATATATATATACACACACACACAGTGCTGCACTTAATCACGATTAAAGAGTGATTAATGTGTCAAACTGTTAATTGCAATTAAAAAATTTATTGCATCATATTTCTCTAAGAGAATCTGAGGCTCGAAAAGTGATGATGTCACAAGCTTTTGTACATAGCTAACTGTCATGTATATTGCTTGTGTTATATAATAGCTGTTATGCATGGTCTTGAAAACGATGGCTGTTGACAAAGGAGTCGGAAGGACGTCTAATGCAAACGGTGATTTTCGATGATTTTAATTCACAAAAAGTATAGAAAAGTCCATGACTGTCCAGAGTCGGAAACCAGGAGCCCTTACTCCCACAACTCTATGCATTGAAACCTTAACTAGCGATTAATCCAATAAGTAAGAACTCTCACAGAAA
Organism: Metaphire vulgaris; assembly: GCA_018105865.1. Lineage (NCBI taxonomy): Eukaryota > Metazoa > Annelida > Clitellata > Crassiclitellata > Megascolecidae > Metaphire > Metaphire vulgaris. Next base: position 6,654,041 of record CM030857.1, read on the forward strand.
TACATAATAGCCGCACGCATAACAATGGTCACATGACTGTGGTGTGGTCATGTGTCTTGCATCTTTTACAGTTTAGCAGTCAGTCAAGTTGTTGGAGTTAACATTCCAAAATTAAATCTAGCATTTTTTTCTAAATAATTGATGGATAAAATAGTAGAGAATAAGACTGAGAAAATCCAAGAGAGTGAAGCATAACGGAAGGTGTCTAAGCGTAAACGGTAACTGCTAAAAAAAACAGCTTTTTTAAGACACAGGCACAGTGGTATGTATACATTGTAAGTATTTAAAATTGTAAATGATGTTGTTCATAGAAACATCAATTAATTGTGATTAATTAATCATATTTTAATCACACGATTAACCGTGATTAAAAAATTAATCGTTGAACAGCACTAATATAATATACACATACATAGTACACATAAATACATACATACATATACACAAGCATATATATATATATATATATACATACATACATAAAAACACATACATACTCGTATATACATTAATGACAAAATACACATGCAAGAGCAAATGCACATGTTTGCACTCTTGTGTGCATGTGTGGGGCCCTTAATTATATTTGATGTCTCTGAAATATTAAAACCCTACAGCAAAAACAGTGAGTCAGCTTAGGTCATTTACATAAATCCTACCCATAATGGCACACTACAACCTCAGACCTTTCATGGGGTCAGATAAATAGCAGACCACACCCAAAGCCTGTCTGGTGAATTTTCCCTCTAGCGGCAGTAAAGTAATTGAATTTCAGTGACTAAAGAAACAGAAAACTGCATTTAATGGCCAAAGGACTGCATCAGCAAAACTATTTTCATCACTCTTCAGAATAATATATAAAGGTTTCTAGGATGGTACTGAAAGGCAAAAAGGTATGAAGAAATATAAGACTATTCCTACAGGCTAACTTTGCAGCAATTTATGAAATTTAGAGGAAGGGTTTTCTTGGTTGAATGACACACCAGTTTACAGGACAACTAGCTGTTAACTTGGGGGGGGAGGAGGGAGATAGGCTATTTCCTACCCTGATTTTATAGATGAGTAAATTGACATTCATAACAAAATTTTTCCAAATGCACCACATGGTGACAAAACATCTAGCGTTTACAACTAAATGTACTCCAGGGTTAAAATAATGCTTGATATTACCATTAGTATAGACCACAATAGTTTTCGGATTAATTGTAACGATGTTTAGCAATGCAGTGATTCACTTAAATGATTTCACCATAAACTTCTTCATCAGTTCACAAAGCCTGTTGTGGCCATTGGGATCACCCCCCCCCCATCTTTTTCAATCTTGTGCAGCTTCATGTGTTCAATGGTGCTAATCGGAAGCCAAGAGATATTTGGTTTAGTCAGGCGTCCCTCTCATGCCTTTCCAAGAATCTGAGGGTCTGTAGCCATGATCAGTCTGACATCCAAGGCCAGGAGGGCAGCATTTGCTGGGGCATTTTTGGACAGCCTTACTACTGCATATATATTTTCTTTTTCTTTAAGTTCTCTGCTCAGTATCAGGTCCTGGTTCCCATTGGCACCACCATTCTCTGTCAGCAACTTGGGTCTTTAATCCTTTATATCCGTCTCCAGTGCAGTATTGATATATGTGGTCTTCCTCTGGTTATCCTTCCTCCCATACGTCCCTCCAATATTGTTCTGAATAATGAGTCTCCTCTTATTGTTTGTATTATTATCTTTTTCTCCTTTACAATATCTAGGACCTCTTTATTAGATATAAGCTGCGTTCCAACAGATTCTTTCCATTTGTCTCCATATCCACACTTCAAACACCTCCAGTCTTCTGATATCTGGTGTGTGTGTGTGTGTATATATATATATATATATATATATATATATATATATATATCCGTGTACATATGTATATTATATATATATATATTATATCAGCATAAATAAACCCAAAACGGATATATCTATCAATGCATGGTGGCTGATGAGTAAAAGCAGTCAGCAAAAATGTTCTAATTAAAAATCTGGCCTATGAGTATATTGAAAAATGTTGGACAATAACTGTTTGCTATTTAATTATAACACCCGAAATTATTCACTATCAGTATCCCAACATTTTAAAAATGTCTACTGAGTTTGTCACAGAATTTGATGTTATTAGCAAACATGCAATGTGGTCTCACTGATCTGGACAATTTAAAACTCTAAGTTAAATTAATTAAAGAAACCAAACTCTCACTAAGATAAAGATTCTAAACCCAAAGTGTCAGCGCTTTAGGACAAGCAAGATTGCACTCATGAAGGACATGCAGTCATCGAGTATTTATTCGATAACAAAGTGTCTTTAAAAATCAACTATAAAACACACATATTAGAGCCTATTCATTTATCACTGGTACCCTAAGACTACTTACTACCGGTATATTCTTGATTTCTGGCTTTCCATTACCACTAACGGTTTGTACGAATTTTGATTTACATGGCAAGCTTATGTGTATGGCACATTAATGTCATTTTTACTTCTGCCAGCAAAGAATAAGTAAAATCCCTGTTACTTAGATGCATTTAAATAAAAATAAAGCATGACCTGATTAGCTGGCGAAGCAGCACATTTTATAGGCAGAAAAAGTCTAATGAATGGTGTAGTAGTGAGCCAACATGGCTGTTAGCAGTTTTCATTATTGATTGCAGTATCCTAGAAAAAAATGTCTGTCATTCAAAAACTGTTGAATAAAATTTAACTCAGATATAAGGTGCTGCATATGCCAAAGCTCTTCGTGTCAACACTGGCTGCTGGAGGCAATTTGGGTTTACCTATCAACTAAAATCCAAACATTATCTTCTGATGTCCACTTTAACTTATTTGAGATCATATAAATATGAATAAATATATATGTCAAAAAACATTCAGGCACTCAATGAAGAAGTATAGCATGAAGAAAATAAATAAATCAGAAATTTATTTGCACATTTCCACAATGCAATATAAGCATTGCATTTGAAAATTTGTCAGATAAGTTCATTAGCAAAGCAAAATGCCTTGAAACCTGTTTAATAATAATAATAATAATAATAATAATAATAATAATAATAATAATAATAAATAATAATAATAATAATAATAATAATAATAATAATAATAATAAAAAGTTCAAAGAAGTGGTTCAGTAGGGTCTGCCCTGTGAGGCTGAGAGAGAACCACTGCTACTGATGCAATGCATACAACAGAATGTTTACCAGTTATTCATCCTAAGTACACAGAGCAGTGCTGCATGTTATTATGAGTACTGTCAGCCTCAGCAATCCATCTGGCACTGTTGTCAAGAGAATAGAGAGAATCTGCCGGTAATAAACTGAAAATTCCAGTCCAAATAGCATAAAGTTTGCTTGTTTATGCACAGCTTATGTGGATGGTGGTGATGGTAAGCCAACAGTCCTTATATCTCAAAGTTCCAAGTGTCAATGGGCTGAGAGAGAGCTTTCAAGGGTCCAGATTTTCCTTTCAATATATTCCTGTAAACTCTGTTCAATTTTCTTCCTTTTCATACATAATTATTTTCCTTTCCTATGGCCATTGTCTATCCTTATTTAAAATCAATTTCCTTCCTACTTCATGGTACTTTTTAAACTTTTTAAAAGGCTGATGGTCTATTATAAGATCATTTTTGAAAACTTAAACAATCCCCTTAAATATCTTCATACCAATCATTCCCTCTTGATATGCATCAAAATAGACGGAGTGAGAGAGCGTTCGGCGGCCGGCCGGTGACTTACGGACTGAAGGGAGAGAGCAGTGGTAAAGTCGATGCCTCCTTGAAGGCGAAAGCCCCACGGCTGGTTTGGTCCGTCTCTTCGAAGCGTTATGCTGAACGTATCCGATCCCTGGTTCATCGTTGCGACGATTATTATCGAACGGAAGATTACCGGTAGTTAGTTTCTTTTTCAAATGCTCGAAATACGTGAAAAATAAATCTAAGTAAAGCTTTAATACAGAGCTGCGGGTCTCCGGTCGGTCCGTAGGGGTGTAATGGCGACTGCACAGTACCGCATTGTTGTCATAGCTCGAATAGCCTCATCACCTACTCCACATCCTCTGTCTGCAACGCTAACCAGAGCTTAGAGGGTGGACCAAAAAGATTCTACTCGCGTGTGTCGAATGAATCTTAACAAATTCTCTTAATTTATCAATAAGTACTGTTTTGAGTCCCAATCAGAGCAGCTTTTGAAATATTTCTCTAAGTCCGAAGTTGTTTTATAGCTTGGCACAAGAATTGAGGTAGATTGTAGTTTTCATTCAGGCTAAGCTTGAAGTTGACAGTGTACAGCCACTGTAGGTCTATTAAGTATTACCCAAGGTAATCACCGCGATGATTCCATGTAATGTAATGCAAATTCCCGTCGATTTCTTTAGCTCTCGTTATGCTGAATATCCACGAATTTCCACCTTCCAGCGCTTTTCCATTACACTCAATGCTTTCCTGTGTGGCTATGACCAACCAGTTGTACGTGTTTTTATAATTATGGGCGGCTGCTTTGGTCGGGGTCGGTACTTCAAGGTGGCACCATAGTTCAATCAACCAATCAATACACTTCTATGGCGCCACTATCATAATGCCCAGGGCATCAGCCGATGGCGCACCAAATCCAAATAGAATTAGAGCCAGGTCAATCCGGAAGATAAGTCAGAACAGCGGTGGTTAGTGAGCTGATCTGTCAGTCATGAAATTGCGGTTCAAACTTTGAGCGCAGTTTAATTTCCAGGAGAAACTCCGAGGTTTGGCAACAACAGCTTTAAAGGTAATCCTAGTGAATTACGTTTGAAGAGTTACTTCAATCCTATAGATTATGAGCTCAGAGCGGAGATAGGCGTACGATAATATTCTTTATTTCACCGGTACCACAGCTCCCCGAAGATAATTTTAAAACTTCACTATTATTAATATGAAGCGAGTATATTACTATATTGAATACGAGCTGTGTTAAGAATTTAAGATGCCAGTCCGTTCTTTTTAGTCACCCCTCATCTATTGCTTTAAATCTGCCGCGTCTCTGATTGGCAACTCAACGGCCGGGTGACGCATAGGTGCTAAAACGGCCTAAAAGCCTATTAATAACTCTGTGGGTCGTGGCTTAGTCATTACTGTGAACTAGTTGCCGTTCGAAGAAATGAAAATCGCTAGACCAGTAGCCGAGTAAGCCTACGTCTTTAAAAGACCGACAAATATTATTTTATAGCGCTCTTTCAGTTGTAACCTGGACATTATTTTCGCCCCGATCAAGCCGTAGTTTACAATTAGGCCTATATATGACCGTGAACTCGTGATCTAGGATTGTGTCGGTTACTTCGGCCAAAGCTATCTGCTCGACGCGAGTTTTGATGTGCTTGCGGCTGTAAATTGACTACAGCCTGCTGAGCCTAGACTCTCTAGAGAATTATTTCCTATTTCCCTCAGAATGAATAGACCTATCACTGAAAAGGTTCTCAGACGTTATTCACGGTCTCCTACGACCGGTGGCGGCTCCACAGGGGGTCTGGGAGGCCCGTGCCCCATTATATTGAGTGCCTGGTCCCTCTGTTGGGACCCTATACTCAATACTACATACCTAACAACACATGGTTGGCCCCTATGATTAGAAGTTGCCACCCCAACGGCCACCACCACTTGCCAAATCCTGGAGCCACCACTGCCTACGACCAGTGTTTAATCTAGGCCGTTTCCGGGGGAGGAATTGCCCTTTTCCCCCGGAAATTTCAAATTCCCCCCGGAAATTTTGGAATACTACATGGACTAACAGCGGCCCCTAGCAGAATTCTCCCTCGGCTTTGTCAGTTCCCCCCGGCTTTTTCAGCCCCCCCGGAGTCCAGGAGTCTAGATTAAACACTGCCTACGACCATTTTCCACTCACCAGACCCTTGGAACGGGAGAGAACGGTTAATTTTTTCGGCCCTAGGATCGTGATTCGTGATGGGGCAAATGCGGCCGTCTAAGTGTTAAATAAAAATGCAAAATAATTCATATTAACATGTTCTCGGGCCCATTACGGCCTGACACACTTCGCTTGTGCAAGCCATAACTTAGGAATGCATCACGAGTCTTGATAGGTCTACGCGAGTACATACAGAGTAAGCTGTATCTGCATATCTTGCATATTATTTTGCGGACCTCCAGGCATCCAAACATCAGAGGTTAAGATCACTGAAATATGATACCTTGATAAAGCTACGCACTAAATATTTATGCAACTCGACCCAGAGGTCATAGGTTATCATCAGTTAAAGGTATCAAAGATATATTACCCACGACAGGCTTTTGCCACGACTATGCGACGCATAGTTTATCAGCGAGAAAACTCAGGAAAGGACTCGTGCTCATGACAGGGTTTAATCTAGACCGTTTCCGGGGAAAAATTACTATTCCCCCCGAAAATTTTGGCATACTGCATCAACTAACAGCAGCCCCCTATAGTTGACTTGCCCCCCGGCTTTGCAGGTTTTCCCTCCGGACAGGGACGTAGCCAGGATTTTAGGTTTGGGTGGGCTGAAGCCCAAGATCCCTCTGCGCCCCCTTCCCTCCAGGAATATCCCCCAATCCGAAACCGACACCCACCCCCAACCCCCTCAATCTGAGTCAGGGATGACCTTTTTGTCAGACTTTTTTAGCAGAGGACAATCTGTGCTGAGCCGTGGATGGCGTTTTTTGCTTTGTCAGACTTCAGCATGGATCCAGACCCACAGAATACACCGAACCCTCAAATTGATAATCCTAGAAATAACCCTGCTTCCCTCCCATTTCCCCATGGTAGACGCTCCCCTCCCTGGCCGCGTCTAGCGCGGCCTCCCTTGGAATGGGGGTCCGGGGGTTTCTCTCCGAAAAAATTTTTGAAATCGCAGATGCTCGTACGTGTGTTTTAGAACATTTTGGACACAAAATCACAGGTCTGGTATATCACCAAGTTCTATGTCTGTAATTTCTTCAAATTAAATTTCAGAAAATAGCAAATCTTAGTCATGATATTTAAATTCAAATGGAATCAGCACTCCTAGAGTCATCAGTGTGTTTTGTGTTCTGAGGTGTTGGACTGTTGGTGAGATATGTAATCCCCTTATGGTCCCACTGAAACCGCCTGGCGGTCATCTTTATGGGGACCGCAGACTCTAGTCTGAGACCTACTGTTCTAGATGATCTCGCGGGCCGCATGTAATATTTTGGCGGGCCGTATTCAGCCAGTGGATAGTTTGCGCAACCCTGACATATAGCATCAATATTTGGATAATCACATTGAATTCAAAGCAGCTTCTTCATATCGTAAGTCATACAATTTTGGTCTTGTGGAGTCTTTATTTGAAAACACTCAAGATATTTCCAATAAACGATACTTGTCTACAAGTTCTTGAAGGTTGTCTGTTTCGGAAATTAAAATGTCACATCTAGCGGACTTTAATATGCTGATTTCAAATATGTCAATAAAAACACTCAACTAGCGTACGTTTGTATGCTATTGCCGAGTTTTTAAAATAATACTGTATGCATTGCGCAGATAATACATAGGCCTAGGCCTACCAGCGTTTAATCTACGCCGTTTCCGGAGGAAAATTGCCCTTTATCATCCCCGGAAATTTCAAATTCCCCCAGGAAATTTTGGAATACTACATGGACTAACAGCGGCCCCTAGCAGAATTCCCCCCGGCTTTGTCAGTTCCCCCCCGGCTTTTTCAGTTTTCCCCCGGAGTCCAGGAGTCTAGATTAAACACTGAGGCCTACAATGGCAAGAAATACGATTAGAGAATGCGATGCATGTCATGTTCTTCTGGTTTAAGCGTTTTGTTTTTGAGAAACGACCTAAGAGACTATTTGGTTGGGAGGCCGATTGAGAGGTTCAATGGCCAAACGAATGGATGATAAATGACAGGATGGCAGTGGCGTAACGTGGGGAGGGGCGGGGGACACTTTGTTGACAGCCCCCGGGCCTCGGGCGGGGGGGCGAGGGTTAACCCTAACCTAACCCTAGCTTAGACCCCTCTTCGGGGTCTAAGTTAGGGTTAAGTTAAGTTAAGTTAACTTAACCCTAACCCTAGAAATGATGTGCTGATGACCTTTATTTGCTCGTCAGGATAAAAAAGGAAGCGATAACGGTTTTTTTTGCTCGTCAGCTCGAAACTCTAGGGCCCCCATGGCAAAGATGCCCCCGGGCCCCCAAAAGTCACGCTACGCCACTGCAGGATGGATAGCTGCGCGGTCGATAGACGAGTCTGAGCTTATGTTACAATATGTTACAATAAGAGCGTTGTGAAAATATAAGCTTATAGATGCATTGGAAGGGGCCAAATGAATGTTTTATTATAATGGAAATACATGTAGCTTTAAATGAATGATTTGTTCAAACTGAAACTTCCAATAATCTGATAATTAGAAAATTATTCAGTCAGCGGGAGACAAATTGTCACCCGAGTGTGTTTTATCGATTTTCTTTGATAAGAGATATTGAACGAATAAAATACTCCAAAGCTAGGCCTATATACTCGTAAATAACTTGTCTTGTCTAGTCTTCAGCCATCCTCGCTTCGTGGATAGACCTCATATATAAATAAGAGCTCTTCTGTCTGTGGTCGGATATTCAACGATGACGGGCATCGTATTGGCCGTGTTTCTATTGACAGTCAACGTCATTATACATGGAAGAGAGATATTGAACGAAGAATCCCAGGTTAGAAGCAGTGGCGTCATTGGGGAGGAGGGTGGCCGTGGCCCCAAGGAAATGAAAAAAAAAATTAATTTATACTGTATTAATGCGCAAAAAATTGCAAAAATTGCCAAACATTTGCCAAAAATATAAAAATTGCAAATTTTCCAACATTGGCCCTAAAATTGCCCAAACGTTCGGCGCAGAGAAGACGCAAAGACCATCGCTGACCGCTTCGAAAACGACGGCTAAGCGACGATCCGCGCGATTAGCGCAAGAAATAAGCGCAAGACGTCGGTCAATCCGCCAAGAACGGCGACATTCCGAAGCACGGACAGATACGTACAAGATGCCAAAATGGCGCTACCGGAAGTACCCTACTGTCTATAACCTCCTAGCCCAACGCGTCTCCGTCCGTTAACAAATTAATTATATAGAAATCATACTAATTTACATTATTAATAAGCAAACTAATTAGTTAGATAAGATTATTAAAAATAGACTAGCAAGTTTTACGGTTGATCAATTAAACAAGTAATGACAATAACAAGTATTTAATAATAATATTCTCTCCATACGTGGCGTGATTGCCACCCTCTCCCCCGCCCACGTGAGATGCAAAGCATCTATGCAAACCATGGTGATACTGCCTGACAGTCGTTAATTTAATCTCTTCTACTTAAGATGGCCAAGAGTCCACGTGGCTTAACTCACTGGGACTAACCATGAAGGGAAGGGATATAACAAGTCTGCGAGAACAAGTCATCCGCTTTTGTCCCCCATACCCTGCCACACACATAATATAGGTAAACCAGAGAAAGACTTTGTTGTCTCTGCGATACTTAAGCCTCCCGATATGCAGAAAAGGCGGCGGAGTTTAACTACCGTGATCTTTACCGGCAACGTCAAGACATAATAAAAAAATTACAACAAACAATCCTAATTCGGGGTTCATGAAGGGTTCGGAAAATGTGGCCGAGGCCAGATGCGCGTGCCCGGGGTGGCGGATATGGAAAGTCCTGGGCAGGGAGACGTCCTACGATTGCACAGAATAATATTGAATAAGGTGCCGTGGACCAACTGTACCAGAAGACATACACGTATAGGCCTACGTGTGGATTGTGGAATCAATCACAGCGGAAGATCTTCGAGCGCAAGCGAGGCTGCCGAGAGCGGATATCCAATTTAAAGGGACATTGCGGTCACCTCGATATTCCACAGAGCCATGACCAGTGCACGGATGTCCGGGAAGGACATTAAAAGGATATAAATGGAAAACTTTCGCATCTAGCTAACGAGCTGCATGGCAGAAGGCAACTATAATGATAATGATAAAGATGATGTAATAATAATAATAATAATAATAATAATAATGATGATGATGATGATGATGATGATGATGATGATGATGATGATGATGATGATGATGATGATGATGATGATGATGATGATGTGATGCTGGTGATGGTGATGGTGATGATGATGATGGTGATGATGGATGACATCATCGTGACAGTAAAAATAGGTTCGATGAAGAAGGGTGACCACCGTCCACCGATGAATGGTTTAGCCACCAATGATCTGATGGCCACAAAACGGGTGTCAGCACCGGACCCTATGGACAGTGGACACTGAGCCTTCGGGTGAACATTTAGATATACTTTAATATTGATATATCAAATATAAATATTATTCCAATGCTTTGACGATTTCTTGACTGTGTGGTTTGAATAGATAGAGAAGCTACACAATGGTCCTCGTGCTTTAATGGACACAAGCAGACAAGTTGGTGAGCTATGCGAATGAGTGTGCAACTCATTAAAATAATATGTAACATAATAGTTATAGACTTACAGTACCACTATGATACTGCTTTTATTGTATTTTATCGTCAATTTGAATATACTGTAGAGTGTACGTGTATAGTTCTTAGCAGATAGGTGTATTTGTCTGGTCTACATCGAGATAAGTTCAATCAACCACGGTTACTCGGTTACATTTACATTTGAATGTTAAAAATTGTTTCTTGCTAAGCAAGACCGATAGCCAAAAGTAGTAACTGATTATAATATTATTTTAACGACAGTTAGAGTGAATAGGCCGATCTACAAAATATTACACCGACCTTCTTGCTTAAACCCACCTAAATCTGACTTCTCTTTCTGCAGGTGCTTTGTCCAGAGACAGTCTCCATTCTATAGTTTTACCATTCCCCTCTTGTAATGACATTTTGGTGACAGGCCAATTTAAAAGCGACTAAGGCATTCACTTTTATAGCATATTTCCATGGAGAGATCTCTTTTGTTTACCATCTTTACATCATAGAATGAGACTTTATAATCTAACTAATTGCATAATAACTTTATCAGACTTTATTAGATATAATTAGATCACTATTCGTTCGGACATAAGAAATATAGAAATAGGACATATATAATTAAAGGTTATCTGCAAATCAGAGAACCAATCAGAATGTGCGGAAACCAAAGCTCGATCATACGTATCATACGTATTCTATTCTATTTTTGTATCATACGCACGTATTTTAACGTATGACTCTTTATCGTACGCGCTATCATACGTGCGCAGAAATACCTTAGGCCTACATAACCATGAAATTGCGTCAATTACCGCAGTCTGTTAACCATTTAAATGCACAAAGAAATTAAAAGAGGAACAAGTGTTAACGAAGTGAATTTTTGGATCAGTTACAGTGGCGTGGCGTGATGTCGCAATTGATATTGCTCGCTAAGTAAGCAAATTATAAGTAACCGAGCAGACTTATAAAATACGCGTATCATACGCGTATTTTATTTTTGTATTCATACGTACGTATTTTAACGTCTTTTATTTTGTCATACGCGTATGATCGACCTTTGGCGGAAACTGATTGACAGATAGCCGCAGCAGATAAAAGCGACCTAGCGATTGATGCGGGACTAACTCCGCCATAGCCGGTGGCAAGCCCTGGTTGAGAAACGAGGAGCCAAACACACATACAAACACACATAGACGCCCATCGTTTTTTAGACGGACGCGTCTATAAATAAGCACAACACACCAGTGGCTGCTCTAGGATTTGGCAAGTGGGGGAGGGCCGTTGGGGGAGGGGGCAACTTCTAATCATGGGGGGCCAACCATTTGTTGTTTAATGAATGTAGCATTAAGTATAGGGTCCCAACTGGGGGGCCACTGGGGCAGGCAGTCAGTAGGGGGGCATGGGCCCCCTGCCCCCCGGTGGAGCCGCCACTGCAACACACACACGATGCGGGACTCTCGCTCGGAAACGCCGGTTAACGGAACTGAAAGAGGCGGCGGAGCGGAGTCAGGGAAACGACAAGAATTTTGATTGAATAACTGTTTTTAAGTCAAGAACTTGTTTAGAAGGGATTTTGTTAAACATCTGTTTCGGAGATAAATGTGTGTGATTGCTTCGCCGAAATGAAACTGTGAAAAGCCAGTCGGACGGCGTTGTTGCGAAATAGAACGAGTCCATCCCCCCTCCCCCCAGAGCGCGAAGGCAAAGACCACTCGAATCACAACTTTCACCGCTACCACCATATAATGCTGAGAAAGAACGAAGCTGAAGGTTAACGTCCACCGGGCATCAACCATCTTTCCACCATTCCATCATTACACCTTTATCTTGAGCGTTTTTCTTCAGGGTTGAATACTAAGTCTTGTTCTTTGCTGTAGTGTCGAAAATCCACTCCAGCATCGATGCTTTTGTTCGCTATTTCTATGCATTTTTATCTTCCCCTCTAGTACTTCTCTTAGCAGGCACGTTCCATCGCTCAGAACACGACCTATCACCTTTTTGGCCAAGTACAGATTGTATTTATTAGTCTTTTCTTTTCTTTTATCCTCTTCGTTGGTTATCTTTTCCACCTAGCTAATGTTGTCTATTCTTTACCAAATCCACATCTCAGATGCCTCTTATCTCATTATACGTCCTCTTTTCTAAGCATTAAATTTTCTGGAGCAAAATTTAATCTGTAACTTATACTGGAATGAATACGCCACCATAAGAATAAAAGAGGAGGAATCCGAGAAGATACAAATAAAAAAAGGAGTCAGACAAGGATGCATACTATCCTCTTTACTATTTAACCTATATACAAAGCTATTAATAAAGGAAGCATTAGAACAAACTCCTGGAATGAAAATCAATGGAACAATCTATAACATACTCAGATATGCAGATGATACGGTAATCTTTGCAGAAAAAGAGGAAGACCTCCAACTCAATATTAACAAGCTAAACGACAAAAGCAAGGAATACGGGGTGGAAATCAACAGAAAGAAAACAAAAACGATGATAGTAAGCAAACACAAAAATGAGAAACACAACATCCTAATTGATAACACTAAGTTGGAACAAGTAAAGGAATACAAATATCTGGGCAGTTTCATAACAGAAAACGGACGATGCACAAGAGACATAAACGCCAGAATTGCTATGGCCAAAGAAGCCTTTTGGAAACAAAAAGAATTACTAAGAAGAAACCTAGACCTAGCACTAAAACTACGAATCCTGAGATGCTATGTATACTCGGTTATCACATTCTCCTGCGAATGCTGGACTCTAACAAAGCAGTTGAAAAATAAAATACAGGCCTTTGAAATGTGGTGCTTCAGAAGAATTTTGAAAATTAGCTGGCAAGAGAGAATAACAAATGAAGAGGTGCTAAAGAAAATTGGAGAAAAGAGACAACTCCTGACAGAAATTATAAACAGGAAAACTCAGTATGCTGGACACATAATGCGGGGTTCAAGCACAGAACAAGCAAAAGTCCTATTAGAGGGCAGATATGAGGGAAACAGGGTCAGAGGAAGACCTAGAAGAGACTGGCTGGACGACGTTAAGGAACACATACAGGAAAAGAACTACGGAAGACTAAAAAGGATTGCTGAAGACAGAACGAAGTGGAAACAACTCATGACCGTCAACCTTCAGATATGAAGATGACACATGATGATGATGATGAAATTTTCTGGACCATAGTATGTTGCTGACCAGATCACCAGCTAGAAAATAGCTGTAGATTATAATTCAAAATTTGGACAACGGCTCCTCCACTGGTCCTGGAATGTCCGATTTTCATTATCGCTCATACTTCTTTTCTGGGTTGTATTTGGTCTTTGTTTTCATTGGAGGTATTACTAACAAACGAACCGTTTCAGTCAGAAACTAGTAGCATGACTCGTTGCTAAAACGAGACTGAAGTTGTCGAGTATGATCACATCCGCGGTTCGACATTATTGCATCTATCTCACTGAAATTGTCACGAATTAATTCATAATTTTGCAACTTTTGTGTACAGCCTGCATTAGGTAATTTATAATTCACATAAGAGTTGCTGAACTTTTCTTTTTGTTGAACATATTCTACAGACAAAAAAGCGAATAAATGCTGCTGCTATTTCGGTGACGGCGTTGACATAGGTGAGTTTTGGAGCGTCAGCAGAATGATCATTTGAATTTATGTCTGCATAAGTGATATTTTGCTACATAAGCTTTCTCATCTTCAGTGATTCTGTGTGTTGATTATATTATATTTGAATGAACAGGTAACCAACTAGGCCTACTCATTCGAACACACGGTGTTTTTAAGGAAAAATTACTAGGGGGCCGATGAAAAACTTTTAACATTCCGGATGAAAACTGATTTTGGCACTTCCCGATTTTGGTTTATTAATTGATTGATTGATTGAAATTTGTTTATTTCAACTCAACTTATGGGGGTTAGTAGAAACGACGGGGCGGGCGGATCAGCAGGACGGATGAATATTGTGGTGTGAATCGGCGGTACAGGAGAGATATTTACTAGATTCGGCGGGGCGGTTGAAAATACTGGCGGGACGGCGGGTTATTTAGTAGAATCGGCGGGGCGGATCAACTGGGCGGATGAATAGGCGGGACGGGAACTGCTGGCTTAGCAGAATCAATGCAAGCAGCAATGTCTCAACGTAAATAATTTGGAAGTTAAACACAACAATTGGTATATGCTGTGGCGTACAAAGAGTGGTGGGCGCCCGGGCCAAAAATGTTTTCTACGCCCCCATGCGTCTGTGTCTGACTAGCTTTTTCATCCGTCCAGCTAATCCGCCCCGCCGATTCTACTAAATAACCAGCTCGCCACGCCGATCCACACCAGCCTTTAATCCGCCATGCCCCGCAGAATCCAACGAATATCAGGACATAGGCTGGCCTACCTGCGCGCGGGAACCTGCGTTTCCCTTTTTGGTATCTTTTGTTTCCAATTCTCTTTTCGCATAAGTGAAAATATATGTAAAACCATGTGACTTTCCTAATATAAAATATCTGTTTTTTTAAATTTTATAGCTCAGTGAAGCATGCAAATTCATTGACTATTGTATAGGTGATTGAATGAGTTTGTATACTAAAATATTTACTTTTTACTTTTTGATTTCTAATGCACTTTCTATATTGTTAAGTAATTTGTGACAACAATTTAGTAGGACATTTTGCTTCTTGTTTTTGTGTAATATTAATCAAGTTCAATGCCTATATGGATGTTTCTTTTCTTGCTTAATGGACTCAGGATTTGAGTGGAAATATACTGTAGATATAACAGACAATCAAAAGCAAACAACTTTCAAGTAGGGCCTGCGATTCCTTGTAATTCAACGGTAGAATTTGAAACTCGAAGATCAGAAGTCAACTGCGTGCTCGACTATATGTGACGAATTAATATAGCAGGAATAACATCGAGGAGGAGTATAACATTGGAGAATTGACACATTCGTGTTCAGTAGGTCTATGACACTGCGGTCGTGTATTGCACTTCAATTGAATTTGTTGTCCTCGTTTTCAGTTAGAAATGGCATTCAAACTTGCGTTATCTACTGCACACCGCCATCTCTACCTCAAGGGCCTCAAGCTCAAGTGGCCTGTAAGGGCGGTTTCCGTTGCGCTTATTGCTCTTGTCATTGGGGGATTCCTGCTTGCAGTCGCATCTAATGACCAGCGGAGAAATTGGTTCTACTTTATCATAAAGTAGCCGTCCGAATTTTCTAAATTTAAAATAAATTATTTAAAATAAATTAATACGAGAGGATCGAATCAACATCTCAAGACTGCTTTGAAAATGATATTAAAAATTAAAGTATTCAGTGTCTGCATTTTCTGTGATACAGAATATTCTAATAATAATAAACGTATGAATTATTATTATTATTATTTTTTTTTTCAAGACAATTTCTTAAGCGCATTAAACATGGCTAACGAAGCAAAGTGAAGAGCGCTTTACAAAAACGAACTGTTAAACAGATGCGTCTTCAACTGTTTCCGGAATCTATCAATGAGTGTGTCAGTTGTCACTGTCTTCGGGAGCAAGTTCCACGAAGCAGGGTTTCCGCGCCGGAAGGATCTGTCACCGTAACCCGCTTAGTCAGTTGGCTAATATTAGAGTTTTGGGTCAACCCATGTCCAAACTATGGGTCATGAAAGTTTGGTCGACCCACTCCAACTCGTGACAGTAAAACTGTAATATCGACACTTTTGTGATAGCTAGATACATGATCTTTGCACCACACTTTAGCCTTTTGAAATCTCTATCTGGGCCAATCAACAGCAATACTGACCAAAAGACTTTTACTTATTTACTGTGGAGATTTTGCGTAGTTAGTGAAATCTACCGCGTTTCGACGCGTCGCGCCTACTAGAAATTCGCCGCGTCTCCACGTCGGCCTATACCTTAACATTATAAGTTTCAAATGTTCCCGTTTTGTACCTTAAAAGTCACGTTTGATATAATCTTACGATTTCATCGATTCCTGACCTTGAATGCTTAATTTCTTTCATAAGGATTAATTTTCCGACGATTATTAGTTAAGTTAGAAGCATTTTGTGCAGATCTGACTTTCGTGCGTGAGCCTATATTTAACGTTGAGAGATAGGAGATTCTTCTAGCGCCCAGAACTTAATAATTATAGGCGCTATAGAATCGTGGTTACTCTTCGCACGAAGCTAATTTTATTGTCATTCGTAGGGATAATTATTATGCTCATTTGACATTTAGTTTGTTCGTAAAAAACGCTCAAAGGTTTAACATGTAGTGGATAGGGGAACGGTCACATGACCTGTTGCTGTAGATGCCTGGTTGCTTATTGGCGGTAAAGCCGCACCTTTCCGCTACGCCGTTTTCTATTGGTTAGAGGTTCCCCTCACCAGCCTCTCCAATATTTTCCTATATAAGGCCGAACGCTCGGCATGCTAACTAGTTCTGTATAGAGCTCCAGTCTGGGTAAGACTGTCTGGTACGGCTCGTCCGTCACTTAGTTTAGGCTGAGGGCGAATTCGCGCCGCTTCGGTGGCATTGTTAGGCTAGTTCCGACCAGTCTTCGGACTGACTACTCGCACCGCTTCAGTGAGCACATAGGAAAATTTTTACTGCTAATCCACGCATTCGCTTTACATTTTCAGATTTCTAATGGTGAGTTGGGTTGGATTGGATTGGATCAGAAAATAAGTCATGGTTTAAGAAACTGTAAAGTATTACAGTGGGTTGGGTTGGATCAAGTAAACCTATTATCGCCATGGGTTGGGTTGGAGATTTGATGGGTTGGGTTGGATTGGGTTCTAAAGAATGGACCCGTGGTCATATCTGGGATAATGCTCTCTGTGCAACACCGGCCATTATGGCGGACAAGATGGCGGATCAAACAGCGTCAACGATGACTAACTGAAGACATCCAAAACGACGCAATGTTTTGCGGATATATTTTCTAAGTTGAGTTCTTATCGTTTAATGCCAGCCTATCATTTACGCGTATATTATCTAGGTAATTATTTTGGGGATACAGTATATCTCCGCAAGCTATTCTCCAATGGCACTTTAAATTCCACGAAAGGTGACAATCAGAGGTACGCTCAAACACGTGCAGGCAAACCGAGGCAGACTTAGGGTGAAGAAGAATTTTCTGAGTTAAATCTTTGAAATTAATTTATTGCCTTGAACTTTGCGATCTCGTGCAACTTTAATGCTGCTCGACGTCTTATCAGAACTGATATCCAAATTTGTGCAAATCGTTTGCGCTTAAATAATAATTTGTTACAAAGTGATAGTTACGGCGGCACAAAGTAGCAATAAATTATAAACCGCACAAGCGTGACTTTTGCAAATCCATCTCCGTTCACCGCAACCTCATCTTTACAGAAAAAGAAATAAATAAAAGAATTCGCCGAATGCAGAAATCAATTTTTGCTCAAACGTTTATATCTGGTCATAATAAGCGCTGCCCGTTCTATTATCGTTGCTGCTCCACCTGCTTGAATCTTCAATCAACTGTGCATTTCACGCCGACAGTTAAACGTCTATTTTCGTCTGATGTTTTGCATTTGTTTGAGCGCAGCACATGGGAGAGAAAGCAGACGGAAAGACGGACGCAGACAGGCAGACGGACAGACAACGGGCAGAAGAAGAGGGGGCAGTGAAGGGCAAGAGCAGCTGGGAAGTGAGGAGTCTGTTCTGGGGCGCAAAATATCCTGCGCCTGCTGTAACGTTTATCAAGAACGGAGCTACTGTGCATATAGCGGCTGCGCTTCACAGTACTCGAATGGGTAGGCCATATAAACATCGCAAAGTCTTCATCTTTCTCTGCTCGTCTTCTTCTTCCGACGCACGTTGCGACCTATAGAGCAGCCGCAGCAGCAGCAGCAGATTGTGGTTCTGGAGAGGCAACTTTATCCGACAAATCCTGGCGTTATATTTAGTAGTAGCACGTGATTTCGTCATTCGACCGGGAGTCTGTGTACAACAGTGGGCCAAAGAAGATCTTTCCCTCAGTGGCGTAGCGAGGCACGAAGTGCCGCCCGGGGAAAAAATTGCCGCCTTTTCGTTAAATTCTTGATAGGCAAAAAACCTTATCGCTACTTCCTACAAACATTTTTCATATGCAAAAAAGGGGTTTCCTCGAAAATGCCGCCCCGAGAGCAAGTGCGCCTGGGGCTGTTCGCCCCACCGCCCCTCGCTACGCCACTGCTTTCCCTACATGCATCTCTGTCTCTGTCTCTATCTCTCTCTCTCTATCTCTATCTCTGGCACTATCTCTATCTCTCTATCTGTCTGTCTGTCTGTCTTTCTGTCTGTCTTTCTAGGTCCACACAATTAAGGATAGATGATGACAATATAGAGATCCGTGGAAAAAGCTCTCTCTCTCTCTCTCTCTCTCTCTCTCTCTCTCTCTCTCTCTCTCTCTCTCTCTCTCTCTCCTCTCTCTCTCTCTCTCTCTCTCTCTCTCTCTCTCTCTCTCTCTCTCTCTCTCTCTCTCTCTCTCTCTGCTCATTACTTAACTGTTTCCCAGAGTTATCTTGTAGTGTGAAAAAAACCCACGAGCTTCATCCGTAAGAAATCAGTGTCTCTGATCTGCAAATTTATTTTACGAGTTATTCAAATCGATTCGTTCGTGATGCACGTGAAGTCTGCTTTCTCTCTTGAAAAGTCTCTTGTTCACATATGGACATCAAATAGTTGAAGATGAGTTACATCACGAGCCAAGCGTTTACAGACAGTCTGTCTGTTTGTCTGTCTGTCTGTCTGTATGTATGTATGTCTGTCTGTCTTTCTAGGTCCAGACAATTAAAGATAGATGATGACGATATAGAGAACTGTATATGCATGTATCGCGAAACAGGAATATTCTAGAGAGAGTACCTTGCACCAAGGGTACTTTTTGCGAGATACTTTAAATGCCTAAATTTTCTTTTGTTACTTATCTTTTATTACATATGTAATTACTTTTATAAATCCAAAAAGCAAACACACGTGGAATGTGAAATAAGAAACGCTGATCTCACAGCACTGCACAGCACAATTTTTGCTTCCTAGACTCTGTTGGCTGTTTCTATATAGATTTTAGAATGCTGATTAAGGCATCAATTCGGAATTTGTCCAGAACGTATACCGTTTCTGCGAAATATTCATATTTTCAGGCTTTAAAACTCTGCCTAGGCTATTTCAGTCAAAAAGTTACGTCTCTGTAAGCTGCATAACAACAATGCCTCTTTGAAAACTGGGCTTGTCCAGGTATGATGAGGCCAGACATTCTTTGAACCAACTGACAGTGTTATGTTCTGTGTGGACATGAAGATTATTGTTCTTTGTTTTGGGCTCTGCCCATGACTCGCAAGAGTGATTAAGACAGTGATGGGCACAAATTTTTTCGAGGGCCGCAAAAGTGTCTGTGTGACGAAAACCGAGGGCCGCACAATTTTTTTCGGCATTTAGAACTAAATTTTTAAGTAGTCTCCAAAGCGACTTTGACATAACGTATTATATACTGTTCAGTAAAAGTAAATTATTAATAAGCCGAGACTGTCAAGTCGAAGAAAAGTTAGTTAATATTAAAAGCATTAATCATAGTTAGCGATCAAGTGCCAAAGTGTAAATCCTTTGTCAAATGTTTCATATGTTTTAGAGGGCCGAACATTAATGCAATATTTCTCGATGTCGGGGGCCGCACAAAAGGCTTCAAGGGCTGCATTCGGCCCGCGGGCCGCACTTTGCCCATCCCTGGATTAAAGTATTGATTCGTCAGCTTTGAGCCTCAAAGCTGTTCTCATACTTAATGCCAACGTTTACCCTTCAGTGCCTGTTGCCTATGCAGCACACACGAAAGAAGCATACAATAACATGGAAATGTTGCTGAAGCGCAGCCATTAGACCAAGTACAACTTACTGGAATATCAGTCTGTCGAGATCTGAAAGTCATTGCTCTGTTACTGGGACTTCAACTCGACTATACAAAGGACTGTTGCTTCATAATTTGTGAATGAGACAGCCGTGCCAAAAGTCACGTTGCTCAATACAGAGTTGGCCACTCCGAAAAAATAGTCATAGGACAGAAAACTGTGGCTCATGGAACCCTTGTTGACCTGGCAAAGATTTATTCGCCTCTTCTTCGCATAAAACCGGGACGAATGAGGAACTTTGCGAAAGCTAAGAACTAGAAAGGCGAAACTATTCGTCACTTACGACAGTTTTTCCAAAGAACTAGTGATGCCAAAGTCCAAGAGGACATTTTTATTATTCCTCAAATCAGACAACTTATGGTTGAATTAGCGTTTATAAGATCTGCTAGCTCCTCCTTTAAATATCTTATCATCTGAGTACAAATTAGTACAAATCATATTGTTATCGTAATATTACCTGATACCTTGCCTTCTTAGTATTACCTTAATTTCAATAAATTAAATTCTGCTTACCTCCCAGTGGGATTTTTTCCCTTCTGGTAAGTACCTACTTTTCTCTCATCACATGGATACCTCCGGATATTTTTATTCGTCATTTAAAACCAGTGCTTTCTTCAGTGGGAACGCAGGGAACGGCGTTCCCACACCTATTTTGCCGGATTCGTTTATATCGATAATTATGCAATAATGTGTGTTTTACTTACAATCGGTGCTTTTTTCAGTGGGAAACGCACGGAAACAGAGTAAATTACAATTTAAAAACATCGAGTATGTACTATGCCAAATGTACTCAATTCTATGCAAATGTACCATAGTGTACTATTATCTATGGTATGCTTCTTGCGACAAAACAAATATGAAATGAGTTCCCAAACCTTATTCCTAGAAAAGAGCGCTATTTAAAACAATGATTATGTTAGTTAAAACATTGGTTCTTGAATTATACTTGACTTTATGTTCTTTTACAAAACCAATTGAATTCCGTGTATTTGATGTTAGAACAAGCGTATTTCTTTAATAATTTTGTACATAAAAGTGTAAATGGAGTTGAAAATAAAGTTTCACTTCAGTTCAATACTCAATTGGCTCTCGTTTCTACAGCTCTTGTCTGGCGGCGTTGTCTTGGTCATAATAATCAATAATGATGATAAATCAATCAGTCAATCAATCAAACACCCGATTACTTAATCAATCAAACACTCAATCGCACGATCACTCAATCACTTAATCACTAAATTACTCAAAATCACTCACTGCGTCACTCAATCACGATCACTCAATCAGTCAAACACTCAATCATTCAGTTAAACAATCAATTTCTATGGCGACAACTTCGTGATGAGAGAGATACAGTGTGCAGTGTTTATTCTAGACATTCTCTGGGGAATTCCCCCCAAGTTTGAAATTCCCCCCAATTTTTTTTGGCATTTTGGCAAGTAGTATGACCTCCCAATGTCTGTTTCCCCACCCAATGTTAAACTCCCCCAATGTCTAGGTGGCTAGAATAAACATTGGACAGTGAGAGAGATCGAGAGATAGATAGATAGATAGATAGATAGATAGATAGATAGATAGATAGATAGATAGATAGATAGATAGATAGATAGATAGATAGATAGATAGATAGATAGATAGATAGATAGATAGATAGATAGATAGATAGATAGATAGATAGATAGATAGATAGAGAGATAGAGAGAGAGAGAGAGAGAGAGAGAGAGAGAGAGAGAGAGAGAGAGAGAGAGAGAGAGACAGAGAGAGAGAGAGAGTTTGACCTCTTCCTAAGTCGAGAGAAAGATCATATTTCTCCAATGGCGCGCTTATTTTTTCAGACATCTTGGTGGGCAGAACTCGGCTGCTCCCCCGGACCACCTTCGGCCCCGGCTGTTCCCGGAGGAGCCAATCATATTTCGCCAATGCTGTAGTTAAGCGGTGCGGCCGGCGATCTTGATTCCAAAATCCCCTGCTCGACCACTGCTGTTCCGGCGTGGACTCTTCCGGCGGCGTCATCGGTCGTCGGGAGCGCACGCCGAGCGACGGAGAGCGAACGGACCAAAATCCCCTGACACGGTCGGCGTGGACTCTCTGCCGGCGGCAAAGGCTCAACGGACGAACATTGGCTGATCGGTCGGGTCGGGACTCTCTGCCCCTCGACGGAGCAGCTCAACGGACGAACATTGGCTGATCGGTCGGAAGTCGGGAATGGAGTGCTACCAGCTGGAATGAGGACGGACAGAGAGTAGTTGAACGCGGTGGTTGAAGAGGGAGAGGCCGTCAATAAATGTTCGCACACGCGCGTGCACGGCTAAGTGAGAACGATGCTGTTTCTCGGATGGCTCGCCGTGTGTTTTCTCGTCGTGGGACTGATCAATTTCTACCTAAGACGTTTCGGACTGCCTAGGAGAAGAACCCCGCTAGGCGGCGATTCGAAATCGACCGGATATGGATCGATTCCCTCATCCGGAGGATCGGGGGCTTCGATCGGCGGATTACTGCACGGGGCAGCATTTTCCAGGGGCACAGGGAGCGCCGCCGGCGGCGGCGGCGGCGAATCCGTGCGCTGGATCAACTCCATCCTATCCTGGATGTATCAGACACAGAACCGCGTTCCGGATTTTGTTGATTCTTGGCTGACCTCGTTGACTGCAGAGGCAGAGCGCCAGAACGTAATTAACTGATTATTAATGTCAATATATTTTGGTCTATCTTTGGCTGTTTGATTTCAAATGTTCAAAATAGCCTTTGGCGAGCTATATGAGTGATATGTTGTCTTTTGGCCAGGGTTTAATCTAGGCCGTTTCCGGGAGGAAAATTGCCCTTTTCTCCCAGGAAATTTCAAATTCCCTCCGGAAATTTTGGCATACTACATCAACTAACAGCAGCCCCTAGCAAAATCCCCCCGGCTTTGTCAGTTCCCCCTTCGGAGTTTAGATTAAACACTGCTTTTGGCTACCTTTTTGGCTACCATTATCTTCGGAGTAGACAAGTTGCAGACATCTATTGGTTTGGTTAACTAATAATAACCAAGATCGACCGTACGTATATCATACGTATTGTATTTTTGACGATGAAATGCGTATAAATACGCGTACGCCGTACGGTAAAAGTTCCGTATACGTTAGAAATACGTTATCTAAAATAATTGAACTGAAATGTTAACATTTAGTTGGAAACATTTACTTGTTACGCTATAGTTAAAATCTAATTCGACGTTGGCACAGTGCCAGGGTACTTAATTAACACCAGACCTCGGTTGGCTCCCTTCGTCTATATTAATGACCGCGGTCATCTGGTACGGGGGTTTATTCTTATATATAGATGTCCCTGATTCTGTAGAGGGCTGGAGTGACAATCTTGATCTTCCAAAGTCAGTCTTCCATTAACGATTAGAGGCAGCTCAGGGGACTTCCAGTGAATATTGATCTTCCATATATATCAGTCTATCCATATAACGATTAGATATATATATAGGGGACTATATATATATGAATATATATATATATATATATATTTATATTGATATGCAATCGTTTATATGTTTGCAATGATACGTTTTTGCTTACAATCGGTTATTTTTTCAATGGGAACGCACGGGAACAGCGTAAATTGCAACTTAAAAGCAACTAGCTACATTGTATATAAATATACCAAGTACTGTTAGTCTACTAATATCCATGGTATGCTTATTACGACAAAATAGATGTGAAATGAGTTCCCAACTCTTTTTTCTTAGAAAAGGCACGTATATATTCATGATTTTGTCAACAATCTATGACCGTTGAACAATTTAAGTATGAAGTTGTATATGTTGTATATGAGGTTGTATGTGAAGAGTATATGTAATACTGTAAGGCGCTCTTGTCTTTGACCATTTTGCCATGCTTATTGCGCTATATAAATTGTCCAGTTAATAATAATAATAATAATAATAATAATAATAATAATAATAATAATAATAATAATAATAATAATAATGTCCATTAATTATGTCAACAATTTTTGGGCAATTTTGGACCCCCTCCCCCTTGGCAACAACTGTCAACTTTCACCTACCCCTACCCCTTAATTACGTCAAAAACTTTTGACCCCCCCCCCAAGATCAATGACAGGTCCCAATAACAGGGTTATTATTTTTGCTGTGACGACCATTTTTCCCTTATTTGCTCCTCATCGAGTGTCAAAATGTGGTGGTGATGACCTTTTTGCCATGCTTTTTTTCATTGTAATAAGTAGTATTCCATGAAATTTCCTAGTATATGATTATTTGTAAAAGTGAAATTGTTGATGTCAACTTCTCTTGACCCCCTCCCCTGTCAACAACTGTCAAACTTTTTCAAACCCCATCCCCCTAAATTGTTGACATAATTAATGGACAGCCCCTAATAATGACAGCCCCTAATAGCCTCGTTGCTAACTTCAATATCCAAGTCTTTGATCCGAAACACCAGGTAGGCTATGCCATTGTATGGTCCGATTCAATCAGTTCAGGATTTGGAGAATCTGGGATTACAATTTCTTTTCTTCTATTTATTTAATTTCATTCAAACAATCCTACTAGAGGACTGACTGCGCTGTAACGTTGCTGTTCAATGTTGTTCCTATCGTGTTGCGTCTGTGTTGTTTGATTCAGAAGGAAATTCAGATCATCTTCGAGGGGATTCATGGTAGTCCGCCAGAGTTTTCCAACTTCCGTTCCGAATCTACGCCATCAGACAAAATCTTCGTTAGTCTCTCGGTTTTCATTATTTTTCACTCACTCCGCGCGGGTGATGCAATCTTAGACAGTGTAAGGTAACCGTCGCTCCATACGAGTCATAGAGTATAGGAAAACAAAAGGCTTTGCGCCTTCACTTTTCGCGGCATCGACTGATTGAGGAGGGTGGTTGCATGTCTTTCTCTCGCCGCCCTTTCTTCGACCGGATTAACACCCGATGCACTCGTTCACAGCTGAATAGACTGGAGGAGCAGTGGCGGTTCCAGGATTTCTTGTTGGGGAATGAAATGAATTAATAGGAAGTTGGTGGGGGATGAAAACAGAAGGAAAAACTCAATAAATTTTACCCAAATAGGCTGACAAGAGAGAATTTTATCCCTAATTTTACTACACTTTTACCGCAAAAATAGGTTGACAAGCATAAAAAAGGTCACGCGCAGTTTTCCCCGTAGTTTTACGAGACTTTTACCCAAAAAAATTACCCAAAAAAGGTTTCACAAGCAAAAAAGCAAGTCTGGAAGTCCGGTGGGGGATGCATCCCCACTCATCCCCTACGTGGAACCGCCACTGTGGGGAGTGTCCGGGGAGGGGAGCAAAAACAACCGAAGAATCTCTTCCGCTACTGGCAGCAGGCTCACTCAGCACTGGACCACGACGCCCCTTATATTATGCTGTGATTTATACAGAGCTGTCTTTACATTTTGTAAATGAACATGCATGGTTTCAATACTCATACATAGGCCTAGAATCCTAGATTATATAACAAGAAAGGCTCCATATTCAGAACACCGTGTCGTAAACAGTCAAAGCAAATTGTTGTTGTCAAAACTCCGTCGAAATACCACCAAATTTAAATATTTAAGACAAAAGGCGCTAGAGAATCGTCACAATTTTTGCAGCTGCGTGACGGTTGAATAAAAATGGTTTTCTTGAATGAAGACAATGGTTTGATAAAGTGTTTACGAGAACTGATAGGGTTCAGTTCTACAAGTTTTCTAAGAGAATTTTCTACAAAAATTGGAAAAAAGCGGACTGTAGTGGCGAAAATTGACCGCATTGGATCCGTTGATCGTGTGTGGGGGAGTGGTCTTTCACGCATCCCCGTGTTGTTGAAAATATCACCCATTGTCGAAGACATGGTATTGAAACAAGAAGACGCTCCTGTCGCGTCAACGTCTCTGTGCTTGTGTGCGTGCCAGCAGGCACCAATTATAACACTTTCAGAGATGCCTACCGTCAATGTTTAATCTAGGCCGTTTCCGGGGGGGATTGCCCTTTTTCCCCTGGAAATTTCAAATTCTCCTGGAAATTTTGGAATACTACGTGGCAGGCCCACCGCAAGTGCAGCTGCACCCCCTGGAAAAAATGCAGGGGGTGCAGTGCACCCCTGGAAAGAAGATGAGCTGCACCCCCTCTGCACCCCCTTTCAGCTAAAATTCGTCAAAAAATTGCCAAAATTTGCTAAAATTGGTCCAAAATTGCCAACATTTTCAAAAAATGTGCAAAAAATCGCCAACAATTTGCTAAAATTAGCCAAAAATTGCTAAAATTTGCCATAAAATTGCCAAAATTTGCCGAAAATTTGCAAACAATT
Source organism: Metaphire vulgaris (assembly GCA_018105865.1). NCBI lineage: Eukaryota > Metazoa > Annelida > Clitellata > Crassiclitellata > Megascolecidae > Metaphire > Metaphire vulgaris. The sequence continues at coordinate 6,680,737 of CM030857.1, forward strand.
ATCTTGCCCCAAAGAAAAGTGTGAAATGATGCTACTGCTTTTATCTGGAGAAAATCTGCACCCCCTGATGAAAATTCGTTCCGGCGGGCCTGCTACATGGACTAACAGCGGCCCCTCGCAGAATTCCCCCGGCTTTTTCAGTTTCCCCCCGGAGTCAAGGAGTCTAGATTAAACACTGCCTATGGACGTCAGAGATGTCCATGGGTTGGGTTAACCATGGACAACTAAATGATTTAGTAGTCTATGGACCCATGGGTTGGATTGGATTGGGTCAGACTTTTCCATATTAATGGTGGATTGGGTTGGTCAAGTAACCTTAATACCGGCATGGGTTGGAGATTTGATGGATTGGGTTTGATTGGATTCTAAAAATGAACCCATGGCTTTCTGCTGTACGTATCATAGAATTTCGTATATTTTGCCACCTAACTACAAAATGTAAATAAATTTGGTAGTATTTTTACGAAGCTATGAGATAAACAATTTTGCTTGGATTTTTTGAGACACGGTGCAGTATGGAAGCTTTGTTGTTATGCATTTATTTATTCTTCTATTCTATTTCATTTATATTGCGCTCAGTGTTCTTTATGTTTCAGTTCGTTTCATGAAATAGTTGTCCAATGTAATCTTCAAAAGTTTAAAAGTTTAGACTGAGCGGCGTGAGCGCTAGACTTCTCTAAATTTTCCACTTCGAGTTAACCGTATAAAACAAAGAAAATGAATTGGAATAATTTTTACATAATAATTTAACCTTAAAACTTGGAAGGTGGACAATGGCAGAGTGGGTTACGCACTGGAGCGGTAGGCTGACGGAGCGAGGTTCGACCGTTCGAGCCCCTAGTGGCTTTCACACAGTCAGCAATACCTCCTCCTAAGCCACTTTAAATCACGCTATAGTAAACACAATCCAAGAGAACATTGAATGATGAACATTAAACGAAAGTATTCAACGACAGTCATAATTTTTATGTCTGCTGAAACGCTGTAACGATCATGGGCGTACCTAGGGAGAGATGTCCATGGGTCCATTTTTTAGTTACCCAACCCAACTCAATCCATCAAATCTCCAACCAAACAACCCAACCCATGCCGGTAATTGGGTTACTGGACCCAACCAAACCCAACCCACGACATGTAATGCATTATAATTTCTTAAACCATGACTTATTTTCTGACCCAACCCAACCCACCATTAATATGAAAAAGTCTTACCCAACCCAACACATCCCATGGGTTAATCCAACCCATGGACATATCTGACCTGGGGTATTTGGTGCCCACGACAAGGGGTCAGAAAATGAAATTAGCAGGTTAACAAACCTTTAATAATTAGCAAGTCATGAATTTGACTGACACAAGATTGAACTACGCATGCACCTTTCTTGTTTTAACTGATGTGCTCAAATCCAGTTTTCTCGGTTTCTTATCTTTATACGCTGAGTAGAACAAGATCACAGAGTGTCTTGCCCCCTTCACGTGGCACCCAAGGTATCTTCCCTACCTACCTTACGCCAGGTACGCAGCTGATAACAAATGCCTCTGTAGCTGTGGCAGATAATAGTGTCGGCACCTGGTGGCAGTATATAAGAACAGAACGCATTCGAATCACGATCACTGGCAAATTCACAGCAGATAATGATAACAGATTTCATGTATGGCTTATATCGAACTCTTCGACTATTATAGACCTATTTGCTGTGGGTTATAGGCAGGGGCGTAGCGACGTGGAAGAGGTATATCGGTATATATTTAACCCCCCCCTCCCCAAAAAATAGGCTACCTTAAATTTTTTCATGTGTTTTTAAGATTTTCAAAGTTTTTAAAGATTTATACCCCCATATCACATTATTCCTCCAAATGAAATATGAAATTCCTGGCTACGCCCCTGGTTATAGACCTATACAATATGGTACACGAAATCTTGATGCACCACTGGCCATTGGGAAAGCATGCTTCGTTTATTTGCCTTACTTATTTAGGTGCGATATATAGACCGATACTTCCGGTCGGTCCTGGCTTCAATTCAACCTGCATTTGGTGCGCCATAGGCAGGCTGATGCTCCAGGCGTCATGATAGTGGCGCCATAGAAGTTGTATTGAACGATTGATCGAGATGACGAGGTCTCTTTCATACTTCTGTGAGCCCATTTTGCTCTCCTCGAGACCTGCTCCTGCTTCTGTTCATTCTTTACAGTAGTAGGCCTATCTCCGCCGATCAGTGTTTATTCTAGCCACTTAGACATTGAAGGGAGTTTAACATTTTCTGGGGGAAGCAGACATTGGGGAGGTCATACTACTTGCCAAAATGTCAAAATTTGGAGGGATTTCAAACTTGGGGGATTCCCCCCAGAGAAGAGAAGGTCTAGAATAAGATTTATGTTCTATGATGTTTTTGTTGGAAATAAGCAGTAAACAGTATAAACAGTATAACAAGGTATGTCTTGCTGATTAGTTCATCTCGTTTCCTTCTTTAGACCATCTTGACGACGGTGACCGTAAAAGACGTTACGCTTCAAACGACCGTTCTCGGAAAGTCCCCAGCAGCGAAAGTCACGCAACCAGTCAAGTGCGACGTCTACATTCAGACACTCACGGGACAGGTAAGCCCGAGAACATTTCGATTTCTGGCTGGGAGATGGGAGGGGGCCTTATGCCCACTCAGCTGGTGGATTTGAACTGACTTATAGGACTTGACAAATGGGGGATTACGAATCAAATCAAGGAGCGACCATCGACTGATGCCAAAAGCATTACTTAAATGGCGCTATAGAAGTCCAATGTTGTTGTTGTTGATGATGATGATAATGATGATGATGACAACGACGATGATGACGATAATTATGATGATGACGATGATGATGATGACTACTACAGTGAACATGATGATGACTACGACAATGATGATGATGATGACGATGACGATGGTTGATGAGTTTGATATTTGGCTATCAGCCCCTTACTGTTGGTGGAAAATGTTATGTCTGGTCCAACCCAACAGTCCTTTGCCCGGAAGCAAGTGACTAATGCAGCGTTCGCAAAATGATGTTATCCTCCGCAGATGAAAGGTGAAAGGCAGCTGAGTGAAAAGAATCACTCCCCACCACCCCCCCACCTCATAAGAAAAGACAAAAAACTGCGAACTCGCATTCTCTGCACTTTTTCTGCAGTAAGAAAGCGTTGCTTTTATTTCACATGATGCAACGCGTAATGTGTTCATAGATCAAATCCATCACTCTTCATATAATAATATGACTCATTCACGGTTAAACAGAAGCACAGCATCTGTTGGTAGAATGTTCTAAAGCAGGTATTTTTTTTGAACGAAAGAGAGAGATCCGAACTTACCAGGCATGCACTAAGACTCTAATTCCGCGAACTCAACGGAGAGCCCGGGACGTCTATTTCACTATTCACAGTTTTGGAAAAAATACTTGAACCCATTGGACCTAATATATTCACGTTCAATCGACTCTTAGAGCAGCAGCAGCAGCAGCAGCAGCAGCAGCAGCAGCAGCAGAGACGAATAACGTGGCCAGTGCAGTTATTCGGTGCAGTTGTGTGTTTGGTCGAGAAGTAACGGGCAGCATGCAGCCAAGATTGCATACGGTTGCACTTATGGCGTTTTCGCAAATGTGGAGAAACACTTGGCAATTGCTGAAAGGAGAGACCGAACAGGAGGCGGTTCTTCTCATAGTCAAAAGAAGCGTTCATTGTTATTATTATCTCATGATGTCTTCCGTTTGGGCAGCAGAAAACGAAATCGAAAAGCAGGCGCAATTCCTCCGCGGAGGCAAAGTGAAGAAAGAACCCCAGCAAGCTGTTCGCTTTTACTGAACTTATCTTCTCACTTGACTTGTGGGTGTGTTTCGGTCTACGTATGTGTGTTTGTGTGTGTGTGTTTGTTTGTGTGTTGTTTGTGTGTGGTGCGTGCGTGTGTTGTTTGTGTGTGTGTTTGTGTGTATGCGTGTGTGTTGTTTCTTGTCCTGTATTCACCGGAGGCGCTTGGATTCATCTTACATCTTCCAGGATCTGTCGAGACTTTGCCAAGATATTTTCTTAAAAGCAATTTATTGTCAATAAATCGACCACTGACTATTATTAGACTATAGGCTACTTACTTACTTACTCTCCTACCGACGCCATCTTCGTCGATACGCTATAGAATTTGCGGATTAAGAAGAACTAATATACCGAAATGGTTTCTGTATTTCAAAACGAAGTGATCTAACATAACAAGTTATTAACAACTTACAACGAATGCCATCAAAACGCAAGAAAATCAAGCGCTCTACAGTTAGACTCTGAATCAGAGGCTAATCCGCAGGGGACATAAGGGCCAACTCCCAAGTCCATCCCCCAAAATCTGTTCGCTAGTGTCTCGTCATGCACGCGAAACGTCTAAAAGTTAGTAGTTACAAAAGCAAGACTGATGACCGAATGTTATCTTTCATCTTTCCTTTCAGTCGTTTTTAAAACGTGCATTAATTCATACGGAAGGGACGGGGCAAGGCAAAATGGGGAATAGAACAAGAAGTGCCCCTCCAAACCGAATTCCTAGAACCGCCCCTGCGCTGAATATTCTAGTGGTCTGAATGCTTGTTTGGAGGTAGGGCTACAGAAAATGTATTGTCGGTTTGTCATTACCGGCGATTCCTGATTTGCTGATGAATTTCGTTGATAAACTGCATAGTCGTAGTTTTATCTGACCACTCCATATTCTTCCTTTCGTATTGAATTAGCGCAATCTCCTCTGTCTTATCCATTCCCTCTTCTCATATTCATCGATTACGTCGCTTTCTCTTTTTTCTTTCTTGCTCTTTCTTTCTCAATCTTTCCATTCAAGATTCGATTGTACGTATTATACGTATTTTATTCCCGACGATAAAATACGTATAATACGCGTTCGGTAAAAAATTTTGTACGTTAAAGTGCGTTGCCTCACAGTATTACCATAATTGAGAGCCATAGAGGTTTTATAAATAATTATAATAGAAAACAATAGAAATATTTCCGAGCTAATCGCCCTTGCCAACGTATTTTTACGTACCCTGCGAGTATCTTCTTTTTGGACTTAAAAATACGTATAATACGCGTGTTTTATTTTTGGACTTATAATATACGCATATTTTATTGTGGGACGTACGGTCGTATTTTTATCGTATATTTTGCTTGGTTATTTAAATGTACTCTCGGTTTGTACATGCATCGGTTTTAAGTTGAGTTGAAATAAATCATCTTCAATCAATCAATCAATCAATCAATCGTGTGTCCATCTATGTCTTTTTCCTGTATTTCTTCCATTCTTCTTAATTCTGTCCGTCTTTCTGTAAGCAATGTCTCGAAATTTGAGTTCAAATATAATGTTAATGACTGGAATTTTAAATTGTTTGGCGCTTTGATTAATGAACAAGCATAGCAGATGGATTGGATTAAATCTAGACCAAAGCTGCAAACGGCGTTTATTGCTCTGCGTTCAGACGAATTCATTTCGTAGTTCAGCCGAAATGATTGACGTTTGAGCCAATCAAGTTACTGCAAACAACACAACATCATCCATCGATCATCCATTTCTATCCTCTGCCTGCCACTCAGCCTGCCTCTTTGCCTAGCTCTATTTTTATCTACCTGTATTGGCATTCTCTCTGACTTTTTCTCTGTCTCTGCCTCCGTCTCTGCCTCTGTCTCTGCCTCTGTCTGTCTGTCTCTGAATTTCTTTCTGTCTCTGACTGTACAGTATTTATCTATCTGTCTGTCTATTTGCTATCTGTTTATTTTTTTACTGTCTGTCTGTCTGTCGATTCATCCATCCAACCATCCATCCACCCAGCCAGCCATCTCTCTCTCTCTCTCTTTCTCTCTCTCTCTCTCTCTCTCTCTCTCTCTCTCTCTCTCTCTCTCTCTCTCTCTCGCTCACTTTTCTTATCGTGGTTTTTCTGGCGGCTCCACTCACCAGGGGGCCCGTGCCCCTTCCAGTGGCCCCCGTTGGGACCCTTTTAATGCTACATACATTAAACAACTAATGGTTGGCCCCCATGATTAGTTGCCCCAACGGCCCCCATTCAAATCCTAGAGCCGCCACTGGGTTTTAGATGCCAATTCGTTGTATTCATCGTTTGAATTGATAAGTTAAAATTAAAGAACATACTCCACTTTGCGGTGCTGCTGTTATTACCAGACTACGTAAATCATAAACTTGCAGTAACTTGTTCACTCTCGTAAGCCTAAATACGAATCAATCATAAAACTTTCCTAATCCCCATTACAATAATGTACCTTTTATCAGTCGATGGTCGCTTCACGTAGTCAAAACCCATGTCCGTTGTAGTTCTAAGTTGAGAGTCCATAAGTTCCTGGTTCCGGTTAAAAGGATGGCGCGCAATCAAGATTAGATGCCATGTTAGTTAATGCCTGAAGGTCGAAAGATAATCAGTCTGACCAGCAAAGAGTTTGAATGTTTGGGTCCAGATACCAGTCGAGGGATTTGGACAACGTCAGACGTGTACGCAGAAGACGTTGGCATCAATAATGACGTAATTTCCAGTCTCAGATAAATAAGTCATAATGAAAATGAAAATTTTGACCGCTTTGGGGAAAAAGTAAAATTTCTGTAACGGCTTTGTTGATTCAAGTGAAATGTAGCATCCTTAATTAACAATAACAGATGTGAGAGTACATGCGGATAAGATTTTATGTAATTCCATGCAGGTTTACGCCGATGGACACAGTGTAGATATCATGGCATTAGCCAGAGGAATGAGTTCTGTGTGGAATGGATAAGCCGATAAGGTGTCGGGTTCTACGTATGCCCCGAATGCAATAGTGAACAGAACCTTTAAACAAACTCGATTTTCTTCGAGGAAGAGATTGCTGTCAAAGGCCATGTCAAGAACGCGAGCAGAATGAGAATCTGTGAATTGCCAAAATAGAAACAGGCGGACGACAAGACGATCTTCTTCAGCTGGGGGCAGTGTTCCTAATAGCAGAATAGCAGAAATTTGGTTTTGTCGGGGTTGAGATTGAGAAGAAGTTTATTTTGAGTCATCCAGGAATGAATCGTATCCAGAATTATCGACAGACGTTCCAGATATCGTAAGGTAAACATGTAGATGGCTGGTCCAAAAAAGACAAGATGATTTGGGTGTCATCTGCGTACAAATGAAAGCCAGCATTGGAGATGACGAAAAGATGGCCAAGAGGAACAGTATTAGGGCGTGAATAGAAGTGGTCCAAGGCCAAGGGCAGATTCTTTTAGGTGACCACAATAAAGTTTTGCAAATTCAGACATGTGACTTTTGACACACACACACACACACACACACACACACACAGTGATTGTGTGTGTACGGCTTTGAAGATAAAACTTGAGCCAATGCAATGTCAGTAATGTCCGACAAATTCGTGTCAAAGTGATTGTGTTTGCTGTTTGGATCTCGATAGTTTTCAATCTTCTTGTCTTTGCAATTCCTTTCCTTTGACACGAGTGATTGCCCCTGAGATCACAAATGTTTTCTGTGCAGTATAGCGTATATACAATATACTTGGGACAGGTTTCTATGCCCATCTCACCTACCTTCCCAATGCAGAACTCCGTTCTGGTAAAGCAAGTGGCCAGGAGGATTAGGGGCATAATCTCAATGACATTTTGAATTAGTTAACGAAATCGAAAGGCGATGACGCTTCTCCGCACCAAGAACTGCCGACACAAGCAAACGATTTCTCTAGGAACCTGAAAAATGATTAAACTGGTCGTCTTCTGAAGAGCCTAGAGCAAGGGTGGCCAATCAAGTCACTATCATAATGCCCAGGGCATCAGCCGCGATGGCGCACCAACCTTTTGCTACAAGGGACCAGTATAAATTTTGACCAATATGCAGAGGGCCACGTACTTTTGTTGCCGTTTGAACATCGTTTTCAACAGTCGACATTGTTTTCACTGATGTCACGTAACGCAGTGGTTCTCAGACCCCTTTGTCTCGCGGACCAGTGTCTGCCGAAAAAGCTCGACAAGCCAAAAAAACGTTATCCGTATTTTTTTCACAATATGTCGCCGACCACTAGACGCCCTCTCGCGGACCACTTTTGGTCCGCGGACCACGGATTGAGAACCTCTGACGTAACGGTAGTTACTGGTAACGGTTACAATTAGACAGTAATTTAAAAGAAATGTACTATTTTAATAAATTAAGCACAGGAACTTACAGTCTTACCCATGACTCATTATTGTATGCATAGATAGGACAAATAAAATTTATTTGCAAAGACGCCTTGCGGGCCGTCAATTAATTAGCAGCCGGCGGACCGCATGCGGACCGCGGGTTGGCCGCCCTCTGGTTTAGAGCATCATTAGAAGACCAGTCACCCACCTTAGATCTTAAATCTTAACCACTCCGCACCGCTATTTAGGCCTATTACTCAGCCAGACAGTCAGTCTGTCCGACTACTTGTCTGTCTGTCTGTCTGCTTGCCTGCCTGCCTGTGTAGTCGAATGAGTTGTTATTGTTTTGAATGTAGGTTAAGTCGCAGGCGCAGTTGGCTCATAACGAATTCAACCTTCAGCTGGAGTTCGTCTCTGAGCCGAGCATTAAACTTCATATTCGACCTTCACGCGCCGACGTAAGCAGCTTAACCCCTTAACTGGGGATCCCGGATATATCCGTCCATTTTACATTGAGTTACAGTTAAATACACGGTTATAAGGGGTTAACATCTTCTCCGTCTCTATTATTCCGTTCGATGCGTTGACGACGGTCGATTCACAAGAAAATCAAAACGGAGGACGATGTGAAATGCCAACAGACAAATTGTCTTGTATAATCGCCAAACTAGATCAGACTTCCGACTGAAAGCATGACCAGTGTTTTATCCAGTATCCAGGACTGTTAGGGGGAGATTCCTCTCCCACCCAAACCTCAACATCCCCCACCCCTATGGTATCGTCCATCCTCAATGCTGAGGGTCGGAGCCTCGGAGGCTATTGCAGGTTGACGACAAGGTTCCCCACGTGACTCTGTCTTTTGCAGTTATGATGCAATTGAGAACTTTGGTTGTTTTGTCCATTCCACAATATAATCCGTCCATCGTCTACGAGGCCGGCCTCTCTTCCTCCTGTCGTTAATTCTGCCACGCAGTTCTTTTTTTACATAGATTGTCTGCTCGTACTAAGTGACTGAAGAATTTCAATTTTCTATGTTGGATAACTGAGTATAGACGCTTATTTCCCCCAAGTTCTTCTGTGATTGACAGGGCGCGATTTGCGGGGGGAGGGAATCTTCCCCCCCCACTGCCAACTGCATCCCCCTACTGCTACATCCCCCACCACTACATCCCCCCACTGCTACAGTTTCCAACAACTACACCCCAAGCTTGACATATCCCCCCACTGCTCCAGGTCACAAATCGCACCCTGGTGATTGAGGCATTTGTTCTATGTTCCTTCCAGCTGATGGCTGCCCCACCCATAACCCTCCCCAAAACAATTTCAGCAATGACATAAAATTTTTGCATTCAACTGTGTATTTTCCCTCCAGCCAAGTCAATCCCCCCCCAAATGTCTGGAGTCTGGATAAAACACTGAGCATAGCAGACTACGGAAAAGACATTACAAATAAAATATGTTCGCATGCATTACGCGGCAACTTGTTTATCAAACAGCTCGGCCTCTTTTAAGTCCAAACTGCGGTCCCAGGTATCGGCATCTTTACCATGGTAGGCCTACCGATCGATCGCGATCGACTCTAAGTATCCATGGAGAGTGCTTAAACGTCACGCCGTGAATTCAATCCTTTTAGGTTTTCCACAAATGAAACGTTTGGTGAAATGTTTTTCCAAATCCAAATATGAAGACAGTGATTTTTTGGGCCTCGAGATCAGTAGTAGGGTTTGCGCAAAACCGTTGAGAATTTTGGGAAGGGGTATATAGCATGATGGAAGAGAGTAGGGGGTCTACGTGAATGTGCAAAGAACTCCGCGACGAATTTATATTCCTCGTCGAGGTCTTTTTACCCGAAAATGTCGAGCCGATGTGCTCCCCTAGAGGCGTAGCTAGGAGTCGGTGGGATACATAAATGTCTGTCCTCGGGTTCCGATATGGGGAGGCGCCAAAATCTGGGTTTAGGGGACGCCAAAATGGGTTTTAGGTATGAAAAAAGTAAAAAGAAGAATCAATTTATATAGCCATGACGATTTGCTTTATTGTACTTTTTAGCTTACGATCAATAGTGACGACCTTTTTTGCTTGTCAGGGATTCTCTGAAATTGCGATTTTTTAAAAAGGTTTATAAAGTTCAGAGGACGCCATCAGTATGTTTTGTCCCCGGGCGCCTGACACCCTAGCTACGCCCTGTCCTCCCTATTCCGGAACCCTGGCTATACGCCGCTGGCCTCGAGAAATTTCATACATCTTGGGTCGTAGGCCTAATACTGCAAAAAGCTTGTAAGCTTATTCGAAGTTGGAACTTTGGCCATCCGCGCGGGGTTTCAAATCAAAATGCATACAAATGCCATTAGAATACGGCGATTGGGCGATTCCTTTATGCAGGGTTGTTGAAATAGGCCCAGAAAGTAAGAGAACATTCACTAGCAATGCCAAAAAAGTGAAAAAACGTTAGGGCCTATCATCGCCGTCCCAATTTATGGAACGCCATGCATTAATGGGTCAAAATTAATTAAGCTGCCGTGAAGACTTGTAGGCATCTACACAAGTTAATAGTTACGTGATACGTAGATACAATACAAAAATACACACTAGCAATATCTGAATCGTGAGAGAAATTGAGACTCATTTTTAGGTCAAAGCAGAAAAGCCTGCTGACTGTGATTTTGATCTATCTTACCTAACAAGTCGAGGATCTGTGTTTTTTGAATGATTTCGGAGCATCAAAGGGATATTATTAGGCCTGCAGGTCTTTTGTGGCGTGTTTTCTCTCTCTCTCAAAGAGTGCGATTGACAACGTGGCAACTGAAAAGATCGTTCGCGCGGCCATCTCTAAGGCGCCGATGCGAGTCAACTGGACGTCGTCACACTCCACCGGTCGACCGTCACACCTGAGAATCGTCGAACCGAACAACGCGGACAGGTCGCCGGCCAGGCGTCTGGCCACTGGCACCCAGCTTCCAACGGTCAGATAATATCATCAGTTGATGTCAGATGGTAGTAGCAGCAGCAGCAGCAGCAGCAGCAGCAGTAGTGGTGGTAGTAGTGTGGTGGTGGTGTGGTGGTAGTGGTGGTAGTAGTAGTAGTAGTAGTAGTAGTAGTAGTGGTGGTGGTGGTAGTGGTGGTGGTGGTGGTGGTGCAGTGGTGGTGGTGGTGGTGGTGGTGGTGGTAGTAGTGGTAGTAGTAGCAGTGGTAGTAGTAGTAGTAGTAGTAGTAGTAGTAGTAGTAGTAGTAGTAGTAGTAGTAGTAGTAGTAGTAGTAGTAGTAGTAGTAGTAGTAGTAGTAGTACTTCTGCAAACATTTCGGAACGATGCGTGAAATTTGTAAATTCCGTTTCACTATTAACGATAATTTCAAAGATTCTTATGGAATCAACAGGGCAAGCAAAATGGCGACGCAGTCACTCGCTACGCGCGTTTTGCAGTTTTGAATCTTTTCCCGAATTAGCCTACAATATAGTATCCGAATTTTTCCGAATTTTTCCAAATTAATCATGGAAAAATACCTAAAATGCCAAAGTATCAAAATCCGTAAATTCCGTTCCAGGATGATTCGTTGAGAATCAATATAGGCCTCAGTGACTGTTTTACGAAAAATTTATCACTGCACTCAACTCGGAAAATTTGCGGATATCCACGCAAAAAACAAGCAAAAAAGGTCGTCCGGAAAACTTATCTCTGCACAAAGCACAAAAAAATTGCATTTTACCACTGCATATTTTCATTTTATCACTGCACTTGTGTATATCAATGCACGTTAAAACAGGTTCTGATAGTCCTAATAGGATTTGCAGGGTAAGGTATACCTTCGAAGCACGTTTACAATGTCATAAAAGCCTCATTATATTACTGTATAATTGCCAAAATACTTTATCTACAGTCTTATAGTGAATAGTCCGTATATATAGACCAGTGCTTCCCAAACTGCTTTTCAAACCACGGTACACTATCCAAGAAACATACAGTCAACGGTACACTGCAGCCAAAATGCACACATTTCATTTTTAAATGATGCATTTGTATACTATGTATAGGCCTACTAGTTACTATATTTTATAGTCCGGTATACAGTATTCTTCATAAGTAAATATATATTTCTTTACAATCTGTATCACTATTTCATGCTTAACTTCATCGAGGAGATATAATTCGACTCAAAATTAACAATTACTACAGCACCATTATTATTTTACCATTTTCCAATATTTTGCCACGGCACACTTTTACCGTTGCTGCGGCACAGTTGCGTGCCGCGGCACACAGGTTGGGAAGCACTGTTTTAGACACGTCATCTGACTTGGAAAAACCACGGTGTTATCTAGGGTTGCCAACCGTCCTTTATTTCAAAGGACAGTCCTTTAATGCACCTCTGAGTCCTTGTCCTTTATCGCTTTAATAAAGGACGCTGGTTTGTCCTTTATTTCAAATATCAAGCCATGAAACCACACATTTCAATTGAATTGAAATTTGCAAAAGCGGTAGGTCCACTTAGCGGTTGAACCCCATTTCAGAAGAAGGGAGACGACCTTTTTTTCTTGTCACCACACTTCAGAAGGAAGTTAACCCCTTTTTCCCCGCACCTTGTGACACCAAGCTTTTTCCGCACCTTTGTCACAGTTGGCAACCCTAGTGTTATCTAAAGATTTCTGTTGTCGATGTCTGTCCAGAGATCTCCGCCGGTTTCGTCGCATTCAACTTTTGTGGACGGTTACAGCAGCGACATCTCCCCCTCCCCTTCGTCATCGGCATTTGCCACTCCTAGTCCTCCTCCTCCTGCTGCCCCGTCGACAATACCTTGATTCCAGGGAGCGGTCAATCCGTCGCCCTCACTCGACAACCGGCGGTCAACGAATTTCGAGGCCAACAACCGCCGATGGCCACTGGACAACAGGAATTCGGGTATTCAGGAGGGACGACGACCTTTCAAGGACAAGAGCAGGTCTTCGGTTCGGTTCAAGGTCAAGGTCAACAGTATTCGCCTCCAGTACAGCAGCAGCAGCAGCAGCAGCAGCGGCGGCAGCAACAGCAGCAGAGTCAGATGCAGGGACAGCAGGCGTTTCAGGGGACTGTTGGAGGACAGGAACCCATTGGCACTCAAGGACACCCGAGTCAGGTCGACAGAATCATTGTCTGCGTACATTGACTACATTCATGGGCGCCCGCAGAAAATTTTCCATGATGGGCAAAACACAATGGTCACGGTTTCGCCACAGAATTTTTCCCGGAGGGGCAAACCACATTTTAGCACAAAGGTCACAGTTAATATTTTAGCAAGGGGGGAATGCCACTCTTGACCTAATGTGCGGGCGCCCATGACTACATTTGAAATAACTCAGTTGTAATATTTTAAAATGCCGAATCATTGCCGATGCAGACATCATTGTTTATTCTAGGCCTGTTTATTTATTTTTTTGGGGGGGGGGAATCCCTCCCCCAAGTTTTAAAATTTCCTCCCAAAAAATTTGTATATGTTGGCTTGGGAGATGGAATTTCCCTCCCCTCCAAAGCGTGGAGAGACAAATCTTGTCCCCCGAAACATTTAAAACTCCCCCCAATGTCAAGGTGGCTCAAATAAACACTGCACGGGGGCATGCAGAATAATAACCATGAATGGAATTATTGATCATTATCCTTTTTATTTTCCTGAGCGGATATCGACAGCAGCTGATATCGACAGAATTCTTAGCAGTGTTTAATCTAGGCCGTTCCAAGAAATTTCTTAAATTTTGGGGATAACAAGGAATTTTTAGGAAGTTTCCCCCGGTTTTTCAGTTTCCCCCGGGAGTCTAGAGAATGAAATGAAATAAAATCCCAAAAAGTTGGTGGTGGATTAAATGAAATGCAAAAAGGTTTTCAGCTCTGTTTTTTTTGCCAAGCAAATGTAAATAAAACTTCCCGGACAGTGGCAAGCAAAAAAGGTCTTCAGCTCTGTTTTGTAGTTGAGTGCCTGTGTTTTCCATTGACCTGTTGGGACCCTATTTCCTACCTCCCCAAACCTCAACATACCCCCAAAAACAAATGGTTGGCCTCCAAATTTTGCATTGAACTGTTGTTTTCACCCCAAATAAATTCCCCCACCCCAAAGGCCTGGAATCCTGGAGCTGCCACTGCTCGGTGGACATTTATCGGCGTAACGACTCGGACCACTCAATCCTGAAACCCTGACAAGCAAAAACAAACTCGGTGGGGATGCATCCTCAATCATCACCAACGTGGAACCACCCCTGGCAGCTGATAAAATACTTCGCTGATAAAATATTCAGATATTCAGATTGCAGGATCAGTGTTTAATCTGGGCCGTTTCCGGGGGCAATCGGGGAGATTGCCAACTCCCCGGATTAAGATATTCAGCGACATAGCCAGGATTATGGGAGCATGTCGAGATTTGTTTGAGTAAAAAGTGCCCAATGAGAGAAAGAAGTTCGTCACGGAGTTCTCTAGTTCTCAAAAAGTATTCAAATAGCATCCTTTTCGAGTAATTAAGTAAAGTAAAATTTCGTGGATTTATATAGCGCTGTGAAAGCAGCACAACAGTAGCTGTTTATTCATAGGCGCTCAGCCTCAATTTCTTAAATTCACTATGCATGGAAAGTCGAATGATCAGCCAGGCAATGGTCAATATATCCGGAGGCAATGGTCAATAGTGTTTTATCCAGGTCTGAGGGGGAATTTTTCCTCCCCAAAAACCTCAAAAATCCTCCCAAATCCCAGCACTTACAGGTTTTGCATTGAGCCACGGAACCAAATGATTTCCCCTTCCTCAATTTCCTCCTCAGATTTATCAACACCGCACAGGAAATGATTTTACCTTCGGTCCCCCCCAGATTTCTCAAGGGTTTGCAGTGCAAGACCAGACTCCAGGCCTTGGGCGGGGAGGGAGAAATTGACTTTGCTGGAGGGTATTGACTTTGCTGGAGGGGAAGTTCAATGCAAAAATTTGTGCCAGTGCCAACATTTGTGTGTGGGGATTTCGAGATTTTGGGAGGGGAATCTCCCCTAACAGGCCTGTATAAAACACCTGGGAAGGGGTCCGGCAAATGGCGAACGAAGGCGTCACAAATGTTCCGATAGCGAGTTAATCTGGTTAATTAAAAAGGCGTGTTCTAAATCTCTTCTGTTTTGTTTGTATTTTGAAAACAGACGCTCTCAGACGGACCGAAGCTGTTCGTTAGAGTCGTAAAAGCCAACGGTTTGATGGACTCTGACTTCGGT
Source organism: Metaphire vulgaris (assembly GCA_018105865.1). Classification (NCBI taxonomy): domain Eukaryota; kingdom Metazoa; phylum Annelida; class Clitellata; order Crassiclitellata; family Megascolecidae; genus Metaphire; species Metaphire vulgaris. The sequence continues at coordinate 6,696,100 of CM030857.1, forward strand.
AAGAAAGCTTTCAGTTAATTCCTGTCCTTGGCGGCTCCGGGATTTGGCAAGTGGGCGGGGGGGCGTTGGGGCGGCAACTTCTAAGCATGGGACCAACCATTTGTTGATAGGTATGTAGTGGTAAGTATAAGGTCCCAACAGGGGAGCAATGGGGGCCAGACATTCAACAGGGGCACGGACTTTCACGGCCCCCCATGTGTAGTCGCCACTGATTTCTGTAACTGACTTAGAAAGCTTATAGTTTTGATACCAGAATTCACCGTGACCCGCATTAACTGTACTGGTGTCATAAAATTCAGAAAAACGTAACGATAAAAGGCCAAATTATTACTAGTTTATTAGTGTCTACGAAACTGAAAAATGAGCAAGAAATAAACGAGATAGGCCTCCTACAGTAAAAGACTGAAAAACAATGCGTTTCACAAGCGTCCCTCGTCTGGTAAGGGGCTGTTGATTAATTACGCCAACAAAATGGAGGAGGGTTGAGAAGGTTTGACGGCTGTTGACATCGGAGTCGATAATTTGACGTCAACAATTTAATTTTTACAATTTATCAAAAAATAGGAAATTGTTGAGTTTTCGGTTGTATTGGTTCCACAAAAATTAGCAACGCATGGTCCATTCACAATATAGTACGTACGCCCTGAGGGGAAGGGCAGTGGCGGTTCCAGAATTTCTTGGTGGGGGATGAAATGAATTCCTGGGAAGTTGGCGTCTTGGCGGAGGATGAAAGAGAGGGGAAAATCGATAAACTTTGCCGAAAAAGAAAAAGCTGACATGCAAAAAAGGCAATTTTTCCCGAATTTCACTAGACTTTTACTAAAAAATAGGCTGACAGACTAAAAAAGGTCCCCCCAGTTTTTACCCGCCGTCATTTTACTTGACTTTGCCAAAAATAGCTTGACAAGCAAAAAAGTCCGGTGGGGGCATGCATCCCCACTCATCTCCCACGTGGAACCGCCACTGGGGAGGGGGTCGAATTTTGGAGATTTTTCCCGTGTACGCCATGTGCAACGGAGGAGGGTATGTGAAAATATTACTTTTTGCATACGTACTATATGGACGAACCCTCAGCGACTATGCCTCTTATAACAATTGAGGAACATTTGGGTTCACCGTGGGAAGATAATAGAAGCTAGAGTTCAAATTGTTATAGTCATTTTAAAGTCTGTTCATAAGCATGCAACAAAACATTTCTGAAATTTTGTTTGCTTGTCGGGGGTAGAGCGAAAGTTTTTGGCATAATTTTGGTGGCACTGAAAGTTTTAAAGTTTTTGACAGAGGGGTCAAAACCTGTTTAGAAATTGTTGACGTAGTTTGTAGACAGCCCCTTATTGCCTTTTACAGTATAAGTGAACCCGCTAAGCAAAGAACATTGAGCCTCATTGGAAAAAATCCTCTGTTTTCGTGTATGGAACTGAGTCGAATTGATATCTTATTATCCGCCAAGCCAAGCTGTCACTACTGACACAGAAATATAGAGTGAAAATTGAGCAAATTTTAAACTTGCAGAAGGTCAAGTCAATTATAGCCTAAAGCACTTTGATATTCGCGTGATTCAACTTTGTAAGGAAACAGTGCCTGGTTTAGTCTTGACACAAAGTCGCCTTAAGTGTTTTTTCGAAGCTGACTTCACCATTGCGCCAGCTTTACTGTAATATGAATGTTTGCTCTATGTTATCTGGTTTTTTTAGGTACGTGCAGCGCCCTCTGTCGCGTTCACGTCGACACGCCACCTCAAGACTTCGTCACGAACGTCATTCGTAATACAGTCAATCCCTACTGGGACGAACAGTTTGTCTCGTAAGCTCTCTCTCTCTGTGTCTCTGTGTGTGTCTCTCTCCCTCCCTCCCTCTCCATCTCTCCTCCAGGGATATTTTTACACCCCCTAACACCTCCCCAATACCCCCCCATTTGGGAATGTCGCAATGGCAAGTATACAAAATGCATACTAATTAACCCTGGGCACACCCCAAATAAAGAAGGACACCCCAACTTTTATCCTGCGATGGCCTTTTTATTTTATTTTTTGATTGTCAGACTTTTTCGGCAGAGACTTCCAAACTCCGACACCCCCAGATTTTTCCGACACCCCCAAATTCACAACCTTACAATCCTGGAAAATAACCACACCCCCAGATTATCCCAACCCTCTCTCTCTCTCTCTCTCTCTCTCTCTCTCTCTCTCTCATACACACACAGCAGAGGGTGGGTCTAAGAAAGAGAAAAATTTTAGTGCAAGGGTTGTGGACAAATGCATAGGCGTCCGAGGGTGCAGTGAAATTGCACCCCTAAAAATTGTGGAGTTATGCAAAAGTAAAATTACTTGCTTCTTTCACCCCTGAAAAATTGTTTGTTATTGTTTAAAAAACTGTAAAATTACTTGTTTTGCACCCCCTGGAAAAATTTTCATTTCTTTCGTCACAAGACCCTGTTTTGCACCCCTGGTAAAATTTCTGCGGACGCTCATGGACAAATGGAACAGTTTGGACGAGGTGGGAGTGACATTTGAAACAGTAAATGGATTCAAAGACTAGCTCGGAAAACTAGATCACTGAATGTGGAGAGTTACTACAGTGGTTTTCACACACGCTTATTTAGCCTCCTAAACCACTTTAAAATCACATCATTATTAATCAGTCACTGTGCGATTTGTAGCTTTATAAGTTTCTTTAAACACAAGACTGCAGTTGAAACTGTTTACTGGGCGGCGTTGGATGCCACTGGATGAGTCAGAGGCATAATCCTGCCATCAGCACTGGGGGGGGGTAGAATATTTTTAAATGTATACCCTCCCAAAAATATGTTTAGACTCTAGTGATTACCCTTTTTGCTTGTCAGACTTGTAGGATGTTAAAGAAGAAAAGAACCACAAAATTTTAGGGGGGATAAATGATACTATATACCCCTTCACTAATTATTGGGTGTGACATGCTCTCCGCACTCCCCCCGTGATCTACGCCCCTGCACTGGATCATGGGTCATGGATAATCAATACTCGATGATTTCACAATTGATACGTTTTTAATGCAATCTTTGCATCTACGGTAGTGGTGTTACTCTTAACTAGGCCTACATGTGGCGTTGGTCAAGTTTTTGATTGGTTTATAATAATAATAATAATAATAATAATAATAAATAATTTTTGATTGGTAATAATAATAATAATAATAATAATAATAATAATAATAATAATAATAATAATAATAATAATAATAATAATAATAATAATAATAATAATAATAATAATAATAATAATAATAATAATAATAATAATAGCAATGTGATTTAAAGTGGTTTAGGACAGGTTCTCCCAAACATTTTGAAACCGCGGCCCACTTCAGCCGTTTTGTAACGTGCCCTGACCCTATCATAGCATGACATTGTAAAATAAAAAGGCATTAGGCCATCTGGCGAACGCTAGTTGAAAAGAATCTTCTGAGTTCTGAATAAATGGCAAAACGAGAGCTCTGATTCAATTCGAATGAAAATATGGCTAATATAATATCCAAAAATATTTACATTTTTGGCAAAAAATAAGACAAAAGGAGAGAAATAGATATTGAAATTTGTTGATTTTTTTAAAATTTTGCCAGAAACACACCTTTGTTACGCGTCTTAGAAATCCTATGAGTTTGGCAAAAGCGGCTAACTGCCTGCTTAACTTCCAGCTCATATTGAGATTCCCTATTGCTAGTGGAGTTTCAGAGCAAAATGGTCGGAATGCGCTTTCCTTGCGTTATTGCGAAATAAGATTAATATTTAAAAGCACTGTAGGCCAGGGTTTTCCAAATTTGTGAAACTTTGCGACTCCCTTTAGCGGCTATGTAACATCCCGCGACCCTGCAAACATATTGTGAACTAAATTAGATAGAGCACTAATCATTTTAATATAAACTGTATATGGAGTGAAGCAGGCATATGAATTTCTTTAAACCTAAGCCTACTTGCAACTTTCAAGGCTTGTGACATTGTGGTATTGGCTTGGAAATGATACTTTCGAATCTAATTTCGCGCTACTCCGCGACCCACTAGACTGATCCCTGCGACCCACTTTTGGGGGCGACCCACAGTTTGGGAAACACTGGTTTAGGAGGCTAAGTAGGCTAAGCCTATTTGTTCTGTGGTATTTTATTGTTAGGTAGTTATGTGTTTTATGTTCAATCGATACTTAAATTTAGTTTAGACATTACTTAACGGCTTCGAAAAAATTTCTAGATGTCTAATTGCCAATGATGACCCATGGGTAAGCGCGTAACAGAGTAGACATGTGCTTTTTCTTGAAGTGAATTTGATCAGAGAACGAAGCAGATACAATTTGAGGTTTTGGATCGCGACAGACAACAAGGCAGTAAGTGATCTTATCATCATCATCATCATCATCATCATCATCATCATCATCATCATCATCATCATCATCATCATCATCATCGTCGTCGTCGTCGTCGTCGTCGTCGTCGTCGTCGTCATCATCATCATCGTCGTCGTCATCGTCATCATCATCATCATCATCATCGTCGTCGTCGTCGTCGTCGTCGTCGTCATCATCATCATCGTCGTCGTCATCGTCATCATCATCATCATCGTCGTCGTCGTTGTGATCGTCGTCATCATCATCATCATCGCCGCTCTCTGCCAGCTCATTAGTGGCAATAGCTAGTCAGAAAACATTACCAGGCCTTTTTGTCTGATGTTAGTTTTTTCCTTCTGAAATTATCAGTTTTTTCTTTTAGATCTTCTTTTACGGTGTCTGCCCATTAACTATTTCTGGACCTGCCTCTTCCTGTCTTTTAAAAACCTTCCTTATTTGCATAGAGTGCTTATTAACCCTAATCTTAACCTAGAACTCACCCTCTGATTATTATACATGTTGCCCGCGCCCTCACAAAATCTCTGTGGCTTAGTTAGCCTACGCATTTGCAATGCAGACGATCTTCTCGGGAAGGCAGTTGTTCTGGTCGATGAGATTCGTCGAATGCCGAGCAGTCGACAGATAATTCCTCTGACAGGAAAACCGAAGAGTAGAACGTCAACGTCTGGATCAGTTACCGTCGAAGTAGGTCTATATGTAGACTCTTATGTCGCCCTTATCTCCAAGTGCTCTCACACCGCAGACCCGTGCTCTGTCTTTATTTTACAGTGGGGGCAGCATTCAGCTAGCCTCTGTACAATGAGAATAACTTAGAGGCAGGCTGACAACGAGTCCTCGATTGGTTATCTCTTCTGAAGAGTTACGTATATTCAGTATTATTTAAAAGTAAGGTCAGACCCAACGGGACGGATTTTTAGTTGTGGGTTGGAACGCTGCAAAATATGCTTAACCCCAAAATAATTTAAAACGCCTCTGCATGTGATCGACTAGTAGAAAGGATGCAGCAGATCAGGACTGGAAAATGCGATTTTTTAAAAATAGATTTTTAGGTTAGGTTTTTTGGTTGTTTAGAAAACCTAGATTTTATTTTTTTAAACCTAGATTTGTCAAAAAGTCAAATGTTTTTGTTTTTGTTTTTTAAGCCGAAAAATGAAAAATCCCATCTTTAATACTTTTAGGTGTTTGTTACTCTCTGCAGACAACAGAACGCATATGTGACAACAACATATAGACAGAGGAAGGGTCTATGGGTGTTTACGTGTGACAACGCTATTAAGAGGGGTCTATGGATGTTGGCATGTCAAACATTAAAGCCTAAAAATCTTTTAAAAAGACCTAGAAACCTGAAACCTAAGATCCTAAAAGCCTACATTTAATTTCTACGATATCCGGACGTTTCATCTCAGGACGATTAATCTCAGGACGATTTAACGCGGACGATTCATATCAAAGACTATTCATCTCAGGACGTTTCATCAGGACGTTTCATCTTAGGACTATTCATCTCAGGACTATTCATCTCGGATAAAGTTATACGGGTTAGGTTTAGTGTTAGGGTTAGGGTTAGAGTGATGAATCGTCCTGAGATGAATAGTTCTAAAATGAATAGTCCTCCTGATGAATCGTCCTGAGATGTAATGTAATGTAATGTGACATTTGTATAGCGCCTCTTCTATTTCTACTTGGAGTTGCAGGGTAAAGTAATGAGACTTCAGCTTTCGCATTGAGCAGAGCGAGGGAGTAAGAAGTGATTCCCGAATGGATGGGTTTAAGGCATTCCATAGGGAGGGTCCAGTCACTGCAAAAGCCCGACGCTGGGTAAGAGCAGTGCGTGATCTGGGGACATAAACATTCTTCTGATCATGGAGCGGAGCAGGCGATGAGCAGCAGAAGAGGGTGATTTGAAAAGCTCAGTAATCCTGACCTCCTGCGTGAAACAATAATTACTTGTTTGAATTTAATGCGGTCAGAAATTGGGAAGCCAGTGGAGGGTGTTAAGCGAGATGCTAGAGTTTTTAGCCACGAGACGAGCCGCAGCATTTAGGACAGATTGCAGAGTGGAAAGTAAGCTTTTGGGCAGGCCAAGATAAAGAGAATTGCAATAGTCTAACCTACTAGCCACAAAAGCATGAACCAGAGATTTGGCTGCAGATAAAGAAAGCGAAGAACGAATAACCCTAATTTGCCTAAATTGGTAAAAGCAGGATCGAGAGAGTTAGCAAAGTGCTCTTTGAAGGTCAAATTACTGTCAAAGTAAATACCAAGGTTTTTGATACAATTTGAGAAAGATAGATTAGGAAAGAGAGAGTTCAGTAAGTCATAATCAATTTTTTGAATGCAGATGTTTAGTACCAAGCCAGATAAGTTGAGTTTTATCAGGGTTCAGTAATCTTTGGAAAACATCCCAATCCCGAAGAGTTGGAATTACATTGTCTACAGATTGAGTGAGCTCAGTATAAGAAGAGTAAGGGCAATGCCGGTAAATTTGAATGTCATCAGCATAAAGGTGCACAGTGAAACCAAACGAGCTAATTAAAGAGCAAAGGTCAGCAGTATAGAGTATGTACAGCAGAGGACCAAGCACCGAACCTTGGGGAACATCAAAAGGAACATGAAACCAGTTTGAGCGGGAATGCTCCATAACAATCATTTGAGAACGGTTAGAGAGATAGAGAGATGAATCGTCCTGAGATGAATCGTCCTGAATTCAATTTCTACAAATCCTAGGTTTTCCCATCCATGCAACAGATTCGTGTTGCTTACTATGTATGATAATTTGATCCTACGTATGATAATTAGTTGATTCTTACGTTTGATAATTAATATTATTATTCGATTCATGCGTATAACTATATTCATAATCTTATTTGTATGCGTGATAATTTATTGATTCCTACGTATGGGGCTGTCCATTAATTACGTCAACAAATTAGGGGGAACGGGTTTGAAAAAAGTTTGACAGTTGTTGACAGGGGAGGGGGTCAAGAGAAGTTGACGTCAACAATTTCACTTTTTACAAATAATCAAAAACTAGGAAATTTCATGGAATACTACTTACTACAATGGAAAAAAGCATGGCAAAAAAGGTCATCACCACCACATTTATTTGACTGTTGCTGACAAATGGAGAAGGGGGTAAAAAATTGCCATAAAATTGCTGACATAATTAATGGACAGCCCCTATGATAATAATTTGATTGGCGCAGATTGTTGGGTTGGAATTACTGAATTAGCATGAAAAAGACTTAGCATGACTTAGAGTGGCTTAGAAGGCATTACTGCCTGTGTGAAAGCCACTAAGGGGCACTAACGGGGCTTGAATCTGCTCCGTCAGCCTGACGCTCCAGCACGTAACCCACTCTGCCATCTTCCGCCCCCCCAAAAAACGACTGCGTGAGCCGGGAGTCGAACCCGGGTCAATTGCTTGGAAGGCAACTATGCTACCGCTATACCACCCACGCTCTGATATGGAACTGAATGGTCAAATGTGTTTGTTTGTCTCCAGTTCATCTTTCAAGATTCAATAGAATCACCGATGTCGTCTTCGTCGTCGAATGCCGCCGCCACTCCTCTTGGAATCGGCCAAGGAGGACCGAACGCCGGTCAGAAGCTCTCCATCTCGTCCATAACGCAACTCTCACCGCAGTGGCGGCTCCACCGGGGGACAGGGGCCCCGCCCCTATTGAGTGCCTGGCCCCTCAGTGGCCCCCATTTTGGGACCCTATACTTAATGCTACATACATACAAGCAAATGGTTGGCCCCCATGATTAGAAGTTGCCACCCCAACGGCCCCCCACTTGCCAAATCCTGGAGCCGCCACTGTCTCACCGACAGCCAAAGGTCCGCATTACAGGTTATAAGAACTCTTTCGGCAATCGCCATCACACAGGCCCGTACGAAGTGGGGGGGGGTGGTGCAGGGGGTGCAGCCGCACCCCTGGAAAAATTCAGGAGGTACAGCGCACCTCTGGAGGCCCGTAGAAATCTGTACCCTCTGCACCCCTTGGGAAAATAAGAGAAAATTCCGCGCGTGAAGACCTTTTTTGCCCGTCAGGTTGTTTTAAGATGCAAAAAATTTTAAATGAGAAAATCTGCAAATCTACACCCCTTGCTGAAAATTCGTTCCGACGTGCCTGCCATCAAACAATGCCTCTAAGACACGGAAGATACGATTTCATTGGTTGGCGGGTGAGATAGCAGTTAGAGAAAGGAAACATGATTTAATGTCATTTTGCAAGTTCGCCTGTCTTGGTTAAAGGTCTCTGATAATTGCTTGTCAAGGTTTTTTGAGACTCAGACCTTGTCCCCCAAACATTTCAAAATCTCCCCCCCAATGTCAAGGTGGCTAGAATAAACACTGCATGCTGGGTCATTCAGTCCAAAGGGTTATTGTGGTTGGGAAGTTACAGCTATGGAGGAAATGATTGTTTAAATGTATTTTTAGGCATTTGCCACCTGCGTCGCTGCTTGCCTTTACGCGGAGATCAGCGCCGGACCATACGGTCGCTCGAGTGACTGCCTTTACCGCAGTGGCGGCTCTAGGATTTGGCAAGTGGGGGTGGGGGACCGTTGGGATTTACTTTTTACTTCTAATCATGGGGGCCAACCATTTGTTGTTTAATGTATGTAGCATTAAGTATAGTGTCCCAACTGGGGAGCACAGATGGAGGGGCCAGGCATTCAATAGGGGGCACGGACCCCCTGGCCCCTCCCGGTGGAGCCGCCACTGCTTTACCGTTACCCTTTTTGGGCATTAGCCTGTATGATAACCGTTATATTAATAGATTAGCGTTATTCGCTTTCAACGTATACTGTAGCACTTCCTTTGCGCAAGGACGAGAGGACGCCGCGAGTGGGATCGGCGGACTACTCTCCCTACAGCGGGCGCTCCGGTGCCATCGGAGCCGGACTCTCTCAGCTCAGCGCTCACAATCTCGCTCTGACTTCTTCTCAACCAGGTGATTGTACTGCACGTAGTTAATAATAGTTTTTTCTATTTTTGGTAAGTTTTAATTTTTTACTGTGAAAATATGTGATAAAAAATTTGTTCTAAGGTTTTTGTCTATACCTGTCTGACCATCGACATTTCTACATGTATGTTTTAACAAATTAAGCAAAGTTCTGCTGAAAGTCAAAACTAACCCCCGCCCAACGAGTCCTCAGTCCTCACTGACCAGTGTTGTAGCTAGTGTTTGGAACAATAGTCCTAGACTAATTTAAATACTATTAAACTCCAATAGTTGAGCTTAAACACTATTTTAAAATAGTTTCCAATAGACCAATAGTTCAATGACCATTTAAATAGTATTTAAAATACTATTTAATTTTTCAATGTCAAAATGAAAACTGTACATCATTTATCACTGGCGAATTCTTATAATCTAAAAGCACTGTCAATAGCTATCTGCAAGGATCACATTGATCAGTAATACAGATACATGTTAGGTTATTGAGGCAAAAGTCTTGATTAATCTTGAGGATAGCAGTTTCTCAAATGTTTTGTCACTAAACGATTTCTACCCTACAGATGATAACATAATACAACTATTTAAAATTAAGTAATATAAATATCTCCAACCCGTTTATAAATACTATTTAAATAGGTAAGTTCGCCTCCTCCATTTAAAATAGTGTTTAAATAGTTCAGAACTATTTAAATAGTATTTAAATAGTGTTGTTATTCTCGTTTCAATCAACAACTGGAACGTAGCTACCCCATAGGTTCTCATAAATTCGTCAATAAACTCGCTGAGTCAAAGCCTGAGATCGGCCACGACCAGAGTTCCATTATCATCTATAACGTCGACACTATCATCATCATCATCATCAAGATCATCATCAAATACCATAACCGTTCATCTCCATCATCCATTAATCTGTCTTGGTGTCAAAAAAGTTTGAGTTCGCCTCCTCCATTCTCCACTCTATCGTTTGTCGCTTGAGGTCAGAGGTTACGTTTTTTTGCAGCCAGGCGTTCTCGTGCAATCAACGGACACGGGGAAGACCGCGGATTCTCCCTGGTCGACATGTCAGGCGCATTTTTAGGGCTGCTCACGCTAACACGTCCATTATCATCTACAGTCGTCGTCGTCATCATCATCATCATCATCATCATCATCATCACCATCACTTACCATTACCTTCACCTTCACCATTCATCATGTCTGTCTTGGTGTGCCCAGAGTTTAATCTAGATCGTTTCCGGGTGGAATTGCCCTTCCCCCGGAATTTTCAAATTCCCCTCCGGAAATTTTGGCATGCTACATCAACTAACAGCAGCCCCTAGTTAAATTCCCCCCGGCTTTATCAATTCCTCAATTCCCCCTCCCCCGAAGGCCTGAGTCTAGAGTAAACACTGGGTGTGTCTTGGCGAAGCCACAAGAGGGGGCAGGTGTTTCTGGCCCTCTACAATCAGACCAAGACTATTTGTGTGATCCTTTTATTTCAAAGTTATGAAACTTGTTTATCTTGTGAGGTAGGAGGAGCTTAGCCGAATAGCTGTCACGTGATCTGCAAATTTGCTTTAAAGTTCAAGATTCGAATCTAGTATTACGCTAAATTTTTGGCGACGGGGGCTCCGCCCAAGACTCTGCTCATGCTAGGGCAGCTAATGGCTATTAGCGTATTTACGAGGGGCACGTGCCCAGGCAGTGGCGTAGCCAGTCTAGCCACGGGTTGTTTGGGGTTGTTCAAACAACCATATTTCAAAAAATATGACCAACACAATTTATGTAAATCCGTTGACTTTTGGTTCAAGGGTTTGTAATGAGGGGGTAGTGTCGGTCGCGGCCCACGCTGGTGTTCGGTTGAATAGTGCCTTCAGTTAACAACCCCACTTTACATAAGCTGGCTACGCCACTGTGCCCAGGGCTCCTATTCTGGCCTAGTTTGGTCGTCAGATCCGTGATAAAAGAATGAAATTTGTTTCATTGATGTAGAGTGATTGCTGATATGCTGTCATATGCTGTGAATCCAATACTACCCTAAATATTTCGGCGAAGCTCCGTCAGAGATGTCCATGGGTTGAGTTATCCCATGGGTTGCGTTGGGTCTGACTTTTTCATATTAATGTTGGGTTGGGTTGGGCCAGAAAATAAATTCGTGGTTTAGAAAATTGTAATGTATTACAGTACGGTGTGTTGGGTTGGGCTGGGTCAAGTAACCCTATTACCGGCATGGGTTGGGTTGGAGATTTGATGGGTTGGATTCTAAAAAAGGGACCCATGGACATCTCTGGGCTCCGTCCCAAACCCCGTTGGGAGAACTCACGACACTCCCCAAGCCCCCTAGCCGGAACTTTAAATTTCACTATGTACAGTAGAATCCTTATTGACAGTTATTGTCCCCTTCCCCTATTAAGAAACCCTGGCAACACCAGTGTCTACTAATATTTTGCTACGCTTTAAGAGTGGGTTAGGGCATTATCTTCTATATGGTTGCATCTTTTCAATTGTAATTTCATTTCAGCCTTCGGGTGCACACTTAAAACTAGGAGCAACCGGAAACATCGAAGGGAGTAAGTTACCAAGTTACCATTATCTTGTCATTTAGTGTAGGCCTACTTAGGGGCAATGGCGGAGAACCCTGTGCGACATTTGGGGAACCGGTCACTGGGGCAATTGCATCAAATATTTATGAAATTTTGAGGTTATTTTGGGATTCTGGAAAAATGGGGAAACATCAGCTCCCAGTCTCCGTCCGTATTTTAGACAAACAAGTGGGAAATAATAATAATAATAATAATAATAATAATAATAATAAGTAATAATAATAAGAATAATAATAACAGGGGCGTGCGGAGGATGAAAAAATGGGTGCAATTGTACCCATGTAGATAAATTGTGAAATTATGAAAAATTTAAAATTTAAAAAATAACTAAAAAAGTAACAATTAGAGTATTAGACGTAACAACGAAACACAATTATACATTAGCATCAGGTTAAAAATCTAAGAATTTGGTAAACTTATCTTGCAACGCTAAATTATTTATAATTAGTTCAATAGATCTCAACAACCTCGTAGAGCATTTTTCGATTCCTTCGACACTTGACCATGTTTTGCACCGCCATGGAAAAATTTCTGAGGACGCCCATGAATAATAATAGTGATAATAATATAACAGCGACAATAATGATAACAGCGACTTCTATCCCCCTTGATAGCCGGGCTCAATTTCCCGTTTTCACAAACTGTCCGAAATTACAAATTCTATTTGTAATTTGCTCCTTGAATTTAGTAATATTTTCAGCGGACATTTTATCCTTTGTTTTAGGCAAGCTATCATGTACATCAAGATTACGTCCAGCCTAGCGTCATTTCAATGCAATTCTTGGCTATAAATAATTTTTTAAATATTTTCAAGTTTTAGCATGTTTTTGCAAATCTTAATTATTTTTGCATTTGTTAAGCAATTTTGGCAAATTTTGGTTTCCCAAAATTTAGGAACCAATGTTGGCAAATTTGCAATTTTGAAAAATATTTTTATCATTGTTTGCAATTTTTGCATTAATACATTATAAATTAATTTGTTCATTTGAGAGTTGAATAAATGGCAACAAGCTCTGATGCAACTGATTACGTCACGATCGGTGTTATTTTGAATCAATTAAAATTTCGGTTCAGTTCAGATAAGTAGCATCATTTAGCGTTTTAATAGTTTATAAATTTGTTGAAAAAAATATTTTTTAAAAATTTTCCAGGAACATACACTGCGCCCGCCTTAAATAGGGATAGAAGCCCCTGCATGATGATAGGGTGGTTGCCAGATTTCCGGTTTTCAACCGGACTGTCCGGTATTTCACCAATTTGTCCGGTGAAAGAATTGAAGCAATACCGGACAATCGGACATGCATGTGCGGTATTTTCTTGTAATCTATCAAACTACATCAAGAAAGTCTCTCTCAGTCTAGTACAATGCAATATTTAGCTATAATCCCCTTATAAATAATATCATATGCAGAGGGAAAACCTGCAAATTATAAGTTTGATTTGAAATTTATTCTAAAATTTTATTTCCCAAACATTTTGGAACCATTTTTCAACTTTAGTCGTTTTGTAACGTGCCGAGAACCTATATTCATGCAATAGCAAAATGCATTAGGCCATCTGGCGAACGTTAGTTGAAAAGAATCTGAGAGTTGAATAAATGGCAATAAGCTCTGATTCAATTCTAAGGAAAATATGGCAAATATATTAGGCAGACTTATTCAAGATTTTGCCAAGTAAGATACAAGGAGAGAAATAAATATTAAAATTTTAACATTTCTTGAAAAATATCTTTTAAAAAAATTTGCCAGCAACATACCTTAGTTACGCGTATTAAAAATCCTATATGTATGGCAAAATCGCTTAGCCGTAAGGTTATGGTGGAGCTTCACCAAGAGGTTCCTTATTGTTATTGGAGTTTCAGAGCAAAATGGTCGGAATACGCTTTCCTTGCGTTATTATATTTTAAAAAAGTACTGCATGGCCTCGGAAGTCGGTTTTGGTGGTCATGCACACTAGGAGCTTTAAATTTTCAGCTTTCAAAATAATGACTTGGACCAGATCAGAGGTGTCAAGTCTGCAACCACATACACTTTGATTTTAAATTTATTTTACAAATTTTATTTACCGTATTTGCGCATTTTTCAACATTAGTCGTGAATATTAAAGTCGTAAAAATCTGGTTTTAAAAGATTATGATGAATTTTCCAACTCGGTCAAAGAGCGTGAAGAATTAAGATAATGTTTTGAATTTTGTGAGTAAGAATTTCATAAATTGCCCAGACATGTTCCAAGTCTGAGTTTGTTAACCCTAAGCAGGGGCGTCTGCCTGCCCTAAGCCTCCGTAAAACCGGTCTTGTCAGTGGCGGTGTATACTGTACTTTCAAGGGCAGTGTTTATTCTAGCCACCTTGACATTGAATAAAAATGTTTGATTCGGGATCTGGTCTGAGTCTTTACACTTTCAAGTATAATCAACAGTAATAATGAGCAGCTCGGTGGTTTATTTGCGTTGCGTTCTTTGTAACAGGTGGTCATTCGAAAATTATTCTTCCCAAAGCAAGGTTACTAGCACCGTGTGGTAATTTTCCTAGAAATCCTTCGATTAAAGTTAAAGCAGATTCGGACAGTGTTTTATCCAGGCCTGTTAGTGGAGATACCCACAAAACCCCCCAAATCTCTCCCCCCCCCAATTTCAGCACTGACACAAATTTTTGCATTGAACTATATCTCTTCCCCTCCTGCCAAGTCATCCCTCCCCAAGGTCTGGGGTCTGAATAAAAACACTCTATTCGGTATTCGGGACCTGATGAAGATTTAGATATCAGTTGGATTATTGAATTTACGCGCTTGACAGAAAAGAAAGAGTCGTTTGCGAATACATTGAAGCGGACGCTTGGCCGCGTGAAGATCAAACCGCGGTCGCAAAGTGCCGATCGCACTACCAGCCGTTCGCTCCGAGACGAAAACCTACTCCGACCCCCCGACCAGGGGAGCTTCGCAGGGCAACAGTCGGCACAGACCACTGCCCAGCAACAGGCTAACAGAGGCGCAGGTGAGCGATCAACCTGAGTTGACTAATTCGACGGTTACGAGCGATTCTTAGATCTCGTTTCACTGCCTCGTCTTGTGATCTAGGCCTACAGGTTCACATATGCCACTGACTGCGAAGGTAAAACGCGGGTCTAGAGAAATTAATGGCAACCTACTCTGGATTAATGGCGTAAGTCATCTGCGATTCTGCGTCGCTGGTTGTATAGTAACCGGAGATCAGCCCCTGACCCTACACGCTCGTTCGATCTCGGGTCTACTCTAACCTTTATGTCATATGTTGGGAGTCAAGGTGAATATAGATTTCTGAAAGCGTATTCCTCGGTGGACTAGTTTCCAGTTCTAATTGTTGCCGCGTTTCAAATCATGCTCCGTATAGGCCTAGAGTGTATATATACTACAAGGGGCGTAGCCAGGAATTTGATTGGGGGTGTATAATGTGATTTTCGGGTATAAATCTTTAAAATTTTTGAAAATCTTAAAAAATACAATAAAAATTGTAAGGTAGCCTGATTTTGGGGGTATATATACACTAGTTGTTTCTCAGTGTGCGGCCCTAAGCCAGTGGCGTCATTTCACACTTTTCTTGGGGGGGGGGAGAAATTTTGTAAAATTTTGCTTTAAAATTTTTTTAATTTTTGGAGATTTTTTCGACTAAGTTTGAGTTTCGAAAAAAGTTGACGACCTTTTTTTTTTGCTTGTCAGCCCTTAGAGGCTGCTGACTTTTTTGTCCCCCCCCCCCCGAAACCCAGATGACGTCCCTGTTTTTGTTTTTTTTGCACATTAATACATTATAAATTAATATTTTCATTTCCTTGGGGGCCCACGGCCCCCCCAGCCCCCCAAATGACGCCTCTGCCCTAAGCTCTGGAATTCACTACCAACATCACTTCGCATAACTAACAATTTATCATCTTTCAGATCTGGTCTTAAAACACATCTGTTTGACTTGGCTTATCCCCCTTAGATTGCTCTCCCGCCGTTTCGGACTGATCTTCTGGCTTGACTGGCTCTAATGCTATTTGGATTTGGTGCGCCATCGGCTGATGCCCTGGGCATTATGATAGTGGCGCTATAGAAGTTGATTGAGTGATTGATTGATTGAGCGATTGATTGATTGAGTGATTGAGTGATTGATTGATTGAGTGATCGAGTGATTGATTGATTGATTAATTGATTGATTGACTGATTGATATACCCCCGTCGCTACCCCTCTCTATATACTACTGTGTAGACCCATTTACGCTGTGTCTGAAAAAGAAAGTCAAGCAGTTTTCAGTGATGGGCAACTAGTTAACTATTAGTTGCTAACTAAAAGTTTAACTAATTTTTTAGTTATCTTCATGGTTTAATTAAATATAAATAGTTTAGTTAAAATGCTAGTTTAACTTTAACTGAAAATTTTTAGTTAATAACTAAATAGTTTAACTAAGACTTTTTAGTTGGTGCCCCGAGTTCTCAATAACAGTCCCTGTTCAATCTATTCTTTTCTGGGTCATTTTTCCAAACAAACTTGACACACTTGTGTTCCTGCAGTCTAGACTAAGACTTAAATATTAAATAGACAATAATTAATGATTTCAATGGTTCATTGACTGATATGTTCATGTTGCGAGCATCGTCTATGTTTTCATGAACACATAGACTACCTGATATCTAGGAAATAGTTGTAAAATTAGTTGCAAAAAGTTTAACTATATTTTTTAGTTCAGTTAACTATTTTAGAAAGTTAGTTTGCAAATAAGAGTTTAACTACTTACAGTATTTTTAGTTTAAATTTAGTTATAGTTTAACTAATGTTTTTTTAGTTAGATGCCCACCACTGACAGTTTTACTGTGCAACTTTGACAAGTGTCCAAATAATATCATGATTTCTGGAGCGAATTGTCTCAAGTCAACTGTCTACGAAGCGAACAAAAATTTATTACTAGGCGTTGCGTTACGCCCTGTTCGATTTTATGAGCAACAGGGCCGACGAGAGGGGGAACAGGGGGTACATTTTATCCGGGCCCGGCGATAAACAAAGGATCAGAGATCATTTGGGGGTTGGGGGCCCGCGCTGAAAATAGTATTAATACGGCTGAAAACAAAAAATTATTTTTTTCAATCGTAAATACGAGAAAAAAAGGTCGTCAACCTTTTTCGACCATTTTTTCCAAAATTAAAAAAAATTAAAAATTTTAAAGAAAATTTTACAAAATTTCTCGAAACAAGAGGTCCGGAATCAACCAGGAACAAATTATTTCAATTTAAGTCTAACCGGCCAAGAGGTCCGGAATTTTTTTGTCTCCCGGCCCGTATTTTCTTTCGATGGCCCTGGCGAGCAATATACGGCAACGTCTCTAACGACGACAGATTCGTGACCTTGATCATCTGACAGAAGTGCTAAGGATCTGCTGGTAGAGATTGGGCAGGACATGATCGCAAAAAGATTTTAAGAAATTGGTTATGTAACTTTAGTAAGGCTGACCAGAATTTCGCTGGTCATTCGGAACAAAGGACACATTTGGACTAAAATAGCCTTTCAAGAGATAACGTAATGTGTTGTATGCTAATGCCAAATGACTTTTTTGGATAGGGTTTATACCTGTTTATTTGCGTTTTACCTGTGATGCAATAATCTCTATAGGGACGTGATTGAATTTTACGTTTTTCGATTCTTTAGTAAGTATAGGCTTCCGTGTGGTGTTGTTATTTTCTTTGTAGACCTATGTGAAATCTATAGAGCTTCAAATTATGTCAGGTTGTTTGACCCACCTTGTATATATATAATTAATCTATGCGTTCACTGTGCCGCACGATTTTAGGTTCCACTTCGGACTTAGTTGGAAGCGATGGGACTATTCGAAAGGGCCGATCGAATTCCTTCGGTTCCAGTCTGCGCCGGATCTTTCGGAGAGAAAAGAAGGACTCCAGTCGTCCAGGTTCCATGACTAAACCAATCGTCTCTTCTTCTTCCTCCTCCACCCATTTGGGAAGAGGAGGCGAAGGTGGGTCTAGGGAGGCACTGACCCCTCCCGGCCAGGGCTACGACCGCTCGAGAAGACAGAACACCCCCGTTCCGTCGGACGACCGATTCCCAGCCGTCGACTTCCCCTACAGTTCGTCCGTTCCAGCGATGGTGTCTCCGCTGCAGAGAGCGTAAAGACGACGACGACTTCCAGTCTACACCGTATAACGGAGCGTATTCTACTAGAGCAGCTATGGGGTATTCAAATGGCGGCCCGAGAGTCAGGTCCGGCCCGCCAGAGGGTATGAAATGGCCCGCGAAGATGCTGAAACGATGGCTAATATCTTTCTGATACTTAAATTCCTTAATGTGTTGTTTTCAGCCACCTTTTTCCTATTATACTTATGAATAATTATTATATTTTTCTCAAAATCACCTGACCCTCGAGCAACCGTCATAAAAAAGGTGGCCCTTTGTGAAATTTAGTTGAATACCCTTGTGCTACAGAGTAGAACAGTGTTGGAGTTGCCGGGGGGTTTTTTGGAGGGGAGGGGGTGTTGAACCCCCCATCTAACTTTGCAACCCTTCCAAATATTGCATATCCAGTTCACGCAGTTTCTGTCATTCATTGAATTTCTGTCTAATGAAAATTTCAACCCCCCTCCGCTCAAATTTCACAACTCCAGCACTGGAGTAGAAAAAATATTTCACGATTTTTTATCGAATAACACCGCCAATTAGATCAGCTATTGGGCGCCGTTCATCGCAGACACAGATCCTGCCAATCGAAAGACGGAAAACTTATAAGCCTATGAATACAAATACCATTTACGATTATCGTAAAAGCTGTGTTTTAATAAAATGTGACGCAATATAGGTAAAGGCGAAGTAATGTAAGATTAGATAACCTGCTTGGCAGTGTGCGCACTTAACCGGCCTATTCAATGCTCAAATGGTGAAAAGTGGAAGAGTGTCGAGACCCCAGCTAGCGGAGGAAGAAATTGTTGGGATCAGAGTAAACCGCCCCTCACTGCCTGTTTCTTTTTCTAAAAACAGTGATTCAATGGCGTAACCAGGATTTCCGGAAGGGGGGTTTTGAAAAAAATTTCGTCGATAACCGCCAAGTGGGGGGGGGTTCACCCCGAAATCGCCAAAAAAATAAAAATTCCATGACGTCCACGGGAACTGCAGGCGTTTCTTCAGTGGGAGCGCACGGGAACGGGCGTTCCTAGACCTTTTTGCCAGATTCGTTTATATCGATAATTATGCAATAATGCGTGTTTTACTTTAAAATCGGTTCTTTTTTCAGTGGGAACGCGTGGGAACAGCGTAAATTTGCAGTCCAAAAACAACGAGTTACATTGTACAGTATATAAATAATCCAAGTGCTGTTATTCTACTAATATCTATTCTATGGTATGCTTCTTTACGACAAAACTGATGTGAAATGAGTTCCCAGACCATTTTTCTAGAAAAGAGCACTGTTTAAAACAAACTAAAGAACTGGTTGCTTAGAATTTGGAAATTTAGGACTCGCCTCTATAAGGAAACATTTGCAACTACTAATAAATATTCAATTGCATGATAATATTCAAAAATAGGCAACAAAATGGCTCTTTAACACGAGAGAAACGCCGTCAAATGATTAGGTTAATTGCGCACATTATAAGCGAAACCGATGCATTTTTGAGATTGGCAAGCCGCTTTAACGCGCTGCAGATATTCTAGCTTCTACCGATTGAGCGTGCATTCAATCGTTCTTTCTGATATGCTGAGATTTAAGTGCAAGTTACGATCGTGTATAAAAAAGCTTGGCTTGATTGCTTTTACCGGTAATTAAACTCCGTGATCTACCCTATAATACTCTCTCCTATGCTGTAGGCTACACTAGGCATTAGCCTATCTGTTTGTCGCATTAGGTCCGATTTAAAGCTATATAGTTCAATAGGATCGTTTTATGTTCAGTTAGTGGAACTATTGCTTGGAGTCTGTGTGGTAATGTGATCTTGTGATTGTTTTTTATTTTATTTTTGCGAGCGTTAGGCTTATCTATACGCTGCTGTTTAAAAGCTGCTAAGTCCTTCTCGTATTTAATTTCTCTGCAATGAGTCCTACCTAGTATCTTGTAGATCGGTAGCTACAATTCGCCAATGAAAAATCGTTGTTGTTGACGAAATTATTGATAGTTCTAATAGGCCCAGGGCTGGAAAACGTGTCTTTAAAAGGACCTATGTCTTTTTGGTTTTTCTTTTTAAGTCTAAAAATGAAAAAAACTCATTTTATTGTTTGTCAACTTTTTACTCTCTACAGACAGCATAACACATATGTGACAAGAAAATAGAGAAGGGTAGTGGCATAGCCAAAAGGGTTTGAGGGGTTAAAACCCCTTGGCTGCCCGACCCAAAATTTTTGTTTATTGTGGCTTACATTTTTAAAAAAATTTCGTACGCGTTTTTGGGGTTAGAAGCCCCTTTGGCAGTCCCGGACAAAAAATTTAACAGCAAACGCAATTAAGAGGGTAAGGCGACAACCTTTTTGCTTGTCAGCACTGACGAAGGAGTAAGAAGAAGCAAATTAGTGACGAATGAGAGATCTCACATGGAGAACGGAGATGAAAATGATCTTTATTATGCTTGTCAAGATTTTCCGAAGTTGGAAATAATAACATCCCCTTCCGGAAATCCTGGCTACGCCACTGGAAAGGGTATAATGGTGTCGATATGCCAGACATTAAAACTTAAAATTCTAAGATACCTAAAAGTCTACATTTTGTTTCTAAAATTCTAGATTTTTCCAGCCCTGAATAGGCCTATAATAGTTGCAACTGAATGTGTATTCTAATAGGTCTATTTAAGTCGACAGTTCTCGCGGTATTTATTTGGCTATAAATAATGGATCTAATTGTTGGTAATATTTTGGCCTATATAGGCCTAGGGCCTATTTTATTTCTGCTTTTATGAAAAACTGACGAATAATAATTTTATTTCAGAGCTGAGATTTGTAATTTGTTTCACGTTCACAACGCACAATTAAATAATTGCTATTGATTTGCCTACTTGGCGTTCAATGTGAGACTAGTTCCTGTCAGAACCAGTGGCGGTTCCAAGGACTCTTGGTGGAGTTGATGCAATGATTTTATAGGAACTTGGTGGGGAAGTGCAATGAATTTCTAGGAATATCCCGCCAATCGTCAAAGGAATTATATGTAGGCCTACCGTGTAAACGGTTTAGAAGAAATCTGTAGATTTGATTTATAAAATGAAATGTTCATAATTGACAATGTATAAAAGCCATGTTTGTCTTGTTGCAGGCTTACAAAGTCATAGTGCAAAATTGAGTTTTCTATTGCTGAAAGTGAATTTGTCGATGACATTGTCTATCGATATGTAGGCCTAGGCATATCTTTGTGGATATAGGCTACATCATGGCTAATCCGTTTAGACGACCATCTTCCGTCGAAGACGCATTTCTTGTGGGCCGGTGAGGGGATGCATACCCAACGTGGAACCGCCTCTGGTTAGAACACAAAAGCCATGCGACGTCGAGTGCGGCTCGTCCTTGAATGGTTACCATCCCGGATTCCTGGGATCGAGTCGTGGTGCCGTCGGTCAACCAGACCGTTCATCGCTTAGGCATAGATAAATTGGTAGCAGCGTTAAGGTGCGAAGGTAAAACGTAGATCTAGAGAAAGCAATGGCAAAAACTACTATACAGCGGGTTTCCCAACCATTTTGGAACTGCGGACCACTTCAGCGGCTTTGTAACGTGCCACGACCCTAATCGTAGCATCAGTGGCGTCGAGAGGGGGTGCGGGGGGTACGGACCGCACCGGGTGACACCATCTAGGGGGTGACACCAAACAAGGATGACCTTTTTTTGCTTGTCACGGTATTTGAGAAGGAAAAATAAGAAAGATTTAGAAGAGGTCCCAAGTCTAAATGGGTGACACCACGATTTTACCGCACTGGGTGACACCAACCCTAGCGACGCCACTGCGTAGCATATAGGCTACAGTATTTTTTAAAATGCATTAGGCCATCTGGCGAACGTTATTTGAAAAGAATCTTCTAAGTTCTCTATGAATGGCAAAACAAAAACTCTGATTCAATTTGAATGAAAATATGGCCAATATTTCTGTCAAATACGGCAAAAGAAGGACCATAGGGGGCCTAGATAGTAAAATTTCTTGAAAATTATCTTTTTAAAAATTTTGCCAGAACATACCTATGTTACGCGAACTTAAAAGTCTTAAAAAATCAATCATCATCATCATCAGCTTATTGTCCCCTCAGAACCGTCGAGACCAAAATGCTGAACGATTCTTTTCCAATTTTCGCGGTCTTGTGCCGAAATAATTAATTTTTAAGATTTAATCCCCAGGTCCACTCTTTGATGTCGTCGAACCATCGTCTTCTGGGCCTTCCAGGAGGGCGTGTTCCTCCATTGTTCCACTGTCAATTGCAACGTTAAAAACTCTTTTAATATGCGACTTAGACAATTGACCAAACATCTGGAGCTTCCTTTCTTTGATTGTGTTTATCACATCAACTGTCGATCCCGATTCTTCATTCTCATTTCAACTGGTTTTACCTAATTTTCGTGAAATTAACACCGTCACTAGCTGGCTAGCCGGTTTCTGGCTTGGTGCCCCTGCGCCTTTGCCTGCTAGCAACCTGCATGCCTGGCCAGCTTCACATGCCTGCCGACGAGGACTTGGTTTGCTACTGAGATACTGCATGTGTGTTGCAAAAGGATCGACAGCAATAAAATTCTATATAGTATACAAAATCACATAATCGTCAGGTTTAGAGCTCAAACTGAGATTCTCTATTGAGACTATTGTTAGTCGAGTTTCAGAACAAAATGGTCGGAATACGCTTCCCCGCGTTATTAGTTATTACGAAATAAGGTTAATTTTTTAAAAGACCTAAAATTGTCAAAATTTGCCAAAACTGCAAAACTTGCGACTCAAAACCTGCAAAAAATTGCCGTGCCGCGACCCTACAAACTTTCACTGTCAACTAAAATTGGATAAAACACTAATTTAATATAAGCCGTTTAGGAAATTGCAGGAACATAGTCTAAATTTCTTAAAACCTAAGCCAACTTGCAACTTTCAAGGCTTGTGATATTGTATTGATTAGAAAATTACATTTTAGAATTTAATCTGGAGCTACCCCACTGCCCACTAGACTGAGCCACGAAACCCGCTTTTGAGTCGCCACCCAGTTTGAGAAACACTGCTCTACAGTAGGCTATATTGATGGCGTAGGGCGGCTAGGGCCCAAGCCATCTGTGTCGGCTGCCATGCCTAGTAGGATCTATACAGAGATCAGCGCCGCTCCTTCGAGAGTACGAAAATACCTTAATTACCTTTTAAACATTGATTTTCTATACTATAGGCCTATGCTTAAAATGATCAAATCCATCACCTGACTCAGGAGAAATGGGTTATTAAATGTTGAGGGCAATTAACTTGACCTCTTAGACCACTTGGAGAAAAAAAACCACGTCATAACCCTCATTATAACCTGATCCTCATGCATCATTTGCCTATCACTCGCCCCCTGTACGCTGTGCCTCAACAGCATAGCGATGCATATTGCTGTAACATCAGCCATACTTTGATTACCTACAGCACAGGAGGTCAGCTATCGTTTTTATTATATGAATTATATAATTCCATAATCTGCTTACTTATGCATTATATCATAGAATGGTCTAAAGATGTAATTTATACAGGGCCTCCGAGAGGGGGGCAGGGGGGGCAACTGCACAGGGGCCCGGCGGCCTGGAGGGGGCCCGGGCCGATGATGAATATAATTAACAATAAAATGAATAATAACACTAAAGAATGGTTAAAATGTCAGTTCAGTAGAGGGGTGCAGAATAGAAGGAACAAAAAGTCAACACTTTTTATAATAAAAACGGCTGATGAAAAAAAGGTCGTCAGGAAATTATTACTTCTCAAAATTTTTTTCCAGGGCCTGAATTTATACCAGGGAGTCTTTTTTTTCCAGGGGATGCAAAATGAAAAGAAAGGAAAAATTTTTTCCAGGGTGGAAAACAGGGTCTTGTGATGAAAGAAACCAGTAATTTTACTTTTTCATAACTTCACAATTTTTCTGTGGGGGTGCAATTGCACCCTCTTGCACCTCCCTCCGGACGCCCATGATTGATACACCTGAACTTCACCACTTTCCAGCCTAATCAGAGAACAGGATGTCAAAGCCAATAAATCACAGCAATATCATATCAAAAATAATACATTTACTCAATGTTTCAGATCACACAAAACATATTTCAAGTACAAAAGGTAAATAGATCAGAAATAGGAAATCATTGAATAAAAACGGTAAAATACAGATTCGATAAAAGCTGAACTGCCTACTGTGGTATTCGTGCCATTTGAAAAATATCAACTACAACAGGACTTTCAAAAAAATTAAGTTCTAGCATTTTAAAATCATCTAACAATATCAAATCAATATTAAATAAAATAAAATTGCAAAATGAAAACTGAAGCCTTTGATGAATATGTCAGTCTCGGCATTCTGGGACCTTCAACAGTGACTCGATGGATGGCAGAGGACACGATCAGTTTTTAGAAGCAACAGGGCTTCCAACCATGTAAGCATGCGGGGCTGATGGTCCAGAAGCCATGCGAGGAGATGAGGCGGTATTGGCAACTGCAGGATAAAGTGGAACCTCATCGGCTGTACAGTCATTGTAAACCTCGAGCTGAAGCTGCGAACTCTTTTTGTCAATGTGACGCAACTAGAATAACAAAAACTTGGTCACTGTCAATAGTTGTCTAAATCACAATTAAATATTACACAAATTAATTATTAAATATACTGCTCTGTACACAAGCCTTGTCTGTTTAAATCAAAATCAATCAAAATCAAATTTATTTCTCAACATTTCAAGAGTAGACAGCTTAACTATAGTATAAACCATGAATAACTGTATACCTGAACAGAAATATGTTGAATAATTTTTAACATCAAATTTGTGCAAATAAAAAAATGTAATAATCTAGTAATAATAATTAATTAATGAGAATATAAGGTAGATCTAGGTCTTATAGAAAAAAAAGTATAATATATGTTTATATAGTTAATACTATAATTCGCAGGCATATAAAGTACAGAAATCAGTCGAGAAAAAAGGGTTGGCCTAAGGGATTTGTATCCCATAAAATTGGCCAACCTCAAACCAACAGCTGGTGAGATTAGAGGGATAAGATGGATTCTATCTTTGGGCCTATACTTTCTTCAAGACGTCATTCATATTCTTATAAATGTGGGGGTAAAAATTATGGTAACAAGAATTATTGTTGTCTTTAAAAAATAGGGTGTACAGTTAATTTTTCAAGCATTTCACATTACAGCTTTAAAATTTTCTGACATTTGAATAAATATTTATTTGCCATAACTACTTGTCTAATGTCTAATCTTACACTGTCAGGGACCTAGTCAAATATCACAGGTGGTTTTATAGTCACTGAGAATTAACGAAATTAACAAGTAAGTCTTCTGTCTTGATTGGAATGCAATGACAGAATCTGCATAGGGAGCAAAAGAGATGAGGAGAGTTGATTCCAGAGCCTAGGTCCAGCTGCTTAAAAGGCACTCTGCTAAGGGTGCTGCAGGCGAGTGGCATTTGAAAACTTAGCCTCCACTGGGTTAGCAGAGCAGCGGCATAGCCAGGGTCAAAAATTCTAACAAGCAAAAAACAGGTCATGAAGGAGTACACTGTGTTTTTCGCACATTCATGCATTCTCTTCGGTTGTGCTATCTAATCCGCCCCTGCCCTCCCCCTCCACCTCCCCCAAATAACTCAACAGTCTTGTGTAAATTCAAAGACCAAGACCAGTCCCGACCAGAAGAGGGGACCCGATCCCCACCCCGTGGCTACGTCAGTGTAGCAGAGAAGTCTTCAGATTCGCTTACTCCAATCAGAGCCGCAAAAGTTACGTCGACAGCTGTCCTGGTTCGTGAGCTTGCGAATTTGTGATCCAATCGCTGGCTGCAAGTTGCTTGTGTTCTGTTCAGACTCCTTCAAAAATGCAACATCGGTCATCTGAATAATTAGGCCAGTTCTGCAAATGTATGCATTCATGCCTTAACTAACTAAATAAAGAACTTCTATAGCGCCATTATAGTAATGCATCTGGCATCAGTAAAATGGTCACAATCCATCCTCCAACACTCTGGAACTTGCTTTCGTCACCTCTTCAGTTTCAAACAGATTCCTTTGATTCTTCCATCTTTAAGTCTCAACTTAAAACCTCTTTCTCTTCCAAATAAAACATTCCATAAACAAACATAATGTCGCAACCATGGTCCATTAAGGACCTATTCTATAAATCCTTGCCAAAACAGACCAGTGACCCAAACAACTTGACTTTATATCTATATTAGCATCAGGTTAAGTGCCCAAGAATATTAACAGCCATCATTTTTACAAGTGCTATTTACTTACTTTTTTGCATCATATTTTTGAGAACAGTTCCCCTAATAAATGTACTCTTCTTAAAATTGCAGCATTATACCCAACAGAAGCATAACCTAAATCATGAGTCTATATAACAGACATTGTTTAGCTAGAAACCGTAATCTGTGAAACTTATATTTTGCAAAACCAAAATACAGCTAATAATTTTTGTCATATGTCTAATTTCACATCGATGCTTTTCACATGTAAGACGGTGAGATAACTAGTCCGAACATTGTTTTATCGTTTGAATTGCAAAAACCAAGGTTTAAATCACAAGCCCTATCAAGTACCGGTAATTTAACTGATGATATTGTCCAGCTGCAGTCATTTCTAGTCATCAGCTTTTTATTCATCTTGTTGTAATAAGTTTCAATGGATCTTAGACTATGAACCACATAGTCAATGACTGCCACCTCACCACAGATTCAAAGGAGGACTCGAGACCCTGCCAGCATCAGGTTCAACCTAATGCTGTTGAATGGCTGAGAAAGAAAGGCATTCGCTAGAAGAAGAAGAAGCAAGTGCTCAGTGGTGATCCATTTGAGATTGCTATACAAATTTCATTAGCTTAATTAAGGGCTTGAACTTGAGTTAAGAGGGCAATAATAACTTTACCAAATGCTTTTAAGAATTCTTCATAACCAAGAAGAGAGTAGATGTATCTTTCATATAAGACCTTGCTTCAATTACAGTAGAGTATATACAGAAGTATAAGGCAAAACCACTGTATTTAGGGAAACAATCAGGCCTCGCATAATTGCTACTTGCTTATAGCCAGGGGCGGCGCTGGGTTTTCTTGGCTGGGTGGGTCTAATGCAATCTACACAACCAGGATCCGGCTCAGACTACCCCTCCCCCACCTCCAATCAAAATTTCTCTGCTGATTTGCACGACTTGCTCGGGTGCCCCTGCCCAAGGCTGGGTGGGTCCGGACCGCGGACCCCCCCCCCTAGCGCCGCCCCTGCTTATAGCTCTGATGCATTTTGTGCAAAATCAGAAACAAAAGCCAACACTAAAATAAGAATATGATGTTAATTATTCTTACTGCAAGCCATGGATGATCAAGAACATCAGCAGCTGTGCTTCGAATGTTAACATCCTCTTCCAGCATAAATGCAATAAGATCCTAAAATGAAGGCAAATGAAAAGTCATATCTATCATCTAAAATAAGAACAAATGCACTTGGAAATACTGCAATGAGACTAAATTTAAGATTCCAAAACTGTCAACTGTGTTTGACTGAAGCGTTAGTAATAATGCACAAAAACTAGCATCAGTTTAACTATTATTTAATCAATATTATATATAACATAACTCTTGCCATTTAATTTCTTTACATGAAATTTATTTAAAAGTCACATGATTATCAATGCAAATTTGTTTAATTAATGATTCTTTCGAGAGAATTTAGAGAACAAAATATTATAAAATTATAAAACAAAGAGAAATAATACAAAATTGAAAAAGAAAGGAATATTCTCCACCTTAGCTGCATCTGAAATGCAGTTCCAAGCAGGACTCGGGAAGTCAATTGGGCCAGATTTGATCCTGCTTAGAAGGTCCTCCATGCTCGAGCTAGATCAAATCATTATATATATCTATATATATTATATATATATATATATATAGTATATATTTTTTATTTAACATCATATATATAATCATTATATATAGCATGTCAGGTTAAGTTTACGTCCTCCAGCTGTGTCCATCTTTCCATGACATCTCTCCAAAGTTCTCTGTCCTTTGCTATTTCTTCCAAGGTCATTCGGTGTCTTCTGTCAGTTTTTCTGTTGAGATTCAGCCCTGCCTTGTTCAGATCCTCTTCCAATCCGTCCACCCATCACACCCATCATCTTTTTGGTCTTCCTTTAGATCTTCTTCCCTCTGGTTTTTAGTTGAAATTTGTTTTGAGTTTCATCCACTGCATGCTTTATTCTGTTTAACATGACTCTTGTGAAAACTTTCCCTGGTGCACTTAAGAGGCTGATTACTCTGGCATTGTTGCATTGCTTTCTGTCTCCTTTCTTGTATATATTGGTATTATAATTGCTTTTCTCCAGCCTAATGGTGTTTTCTTGGTTTTCCATACTGCTGTTATGACCCAAAGTAGCCATTTGATTGTATACACACAAGTGATTATATAATATATATATATATATATACATCTCTCTCTCTCTCTCTCTCTCTCTCTCTCTCTCTCTCTCTCTCTCTCTCTATATATATATATATATATATATATATATATATATATATTACAGCGAGAGTCATAATATATATATAGTCATTAAATATATATATAATCATTATATATATAATCATTAAAGGATAAAAATATTAATGCCTTGTTTCAACTTTGCACTGAGGCAGAACTTTATATCAGTCATCAAAATTCTAATGAATTGACCTGGTATGCCAATAATATCTATGATCTTGCACTAGCATTGCTATAATGGTCATGATGTAACTTTATAATTTCTGGCATCTGATATTTAAATTTTGAAAACTTTTTTCAACAACACATGACCAGTAAATTCTCAGCATGCTTTAAGTATTGACAAGATCTAAACACTGTCAGAATAATGCAATAGGCTCATAATCTGAATTCCAAACAGCTTCTGAAATTCTATAAATGAAATAATAGCTTGAAATTGCAAGATTATTAAGCATATCAATAGCCATTCTAACCACCCTATTGAATTAAAAACAAGTTTAAGACGTCAAGGCCATATTCCCTGTCACTAAAAAAATAAGATCAACTTATTGTCATGTCAAGTTTATTTGTCAAATGATGCTGTATTGGATTACAAATATGATGAATGTGTATGTGTATGTCAGGACCATATCATCTGGTGTCAAAATCCACAAGATCAACTCAAGCACCAGCATCTTGCAAACATTTAATAGCAGAGTCATTGAGATTTGCAATTTTTTTCACTATTTTTACCGCCAGCAAGATTATTTTGACCATCTTGTCTCAATAGGACTTCATGACTTCAATTCTACTCAAAAACTTTGCTTCTGTCAAATTTCATCAGCTATCACACAATGCACAACTCTGCACAAATAAATCTGGCTCCTAATAACTGCTACAAATGTTTGCCCATACTCCAGTTCGAGCGTTAGACCCGGCACTGATCTCCGTTTTCAGGCAAGCAGACATGTACAGTAGGTGTCTTGCACCATTAATCTAGAGTAGCTTGTCATTGCTTTATCCAGACCCACGTTTTACCTTTGCAGCCAAAGCTGCTACTCATTTACCACCACCCTATAGCTAATTATGGCCGAGTCAACCTTAGGGGCTCCTCTGGAAGTTGAACCCATTCCATCAACGTGTCACTCTAGCGTGTTATCAATCTGCCATCTTCCTGCACCTCCAATTCACTACTAATGCCAAATTTTTATTCCATTAATAAAAATTAATCTCAAGTAACATAATGCAAGAGTACGCACCCAGAATAAGGCAGAAAGCCACAGAGCATGATGTAACCAACTACACCAGCAGACCAGACATCAACCTTCGTACCATAGCTGCAATTAAATTCAATTCATACACAAGCATAACATACATATGTGAAGAAACTGTAAACAAGGGAACAAATAAATAATTATGTACATATTTGGCCAAATTTATCAAATGATAAATTTGGCCAAATATGTTAAATATCACATTAGCCTGCTCAAATTAGGTTATATGAAATGAAGTTAATGGAGCTGAAACATATAGGATTTGAACCTTGAACCTCAGAGAATTGTCTGTTTGACATTGGACACAATAATTTAATAATTTGAGTTTATAATAAATAATAATAAGGTTTAAAGTGGTTCAGTATGGTCGGTCCTATGTGAGAACACTCAGAACAGATTGGAAAGGAGTTGAGTTGCACATCTTGCAATTGTTTTTTAACACTTACAACTATGAGTGCATTTGCCCATTGAGATGATTAATTACTATGCATAATTTAAGAACAGCTAGAAGGTAAAACAAAAAACAACTCCTACAAATGGTCAAACTAAGCTTAGTGTCATAAATTCAATGAAGTCACTGACAAATTAAAACACTCATTTCATCTCAGGATAAATTTACAAAGAAATTATATAGCACCAAAGGTTTTGCTTCTTTAAGAAATATTATAAGGAATGAGAAACTCCTCTAACAGCATTCTCAGCACATTGGAATGAGCATCAAAGCATAACAAAATAATCAGTGGTGGTTCCAAGAACTCTTGGTGGGGGATGCAATGAATTTCTAGGAAGATCCTGCCAATTGTCAAAGGAATTATATGTAAACGGTTTAGAAGAAATCTGTACTGGTAGATTTGATTTATAAAATATAATGTTTGGAATTGACAAAATTGTATAAAAGCCATTTTAGTCTGGTTGTACAAAGTCATAGTGTAAAATTGAGTTTTCTATTGCTGGAAGCAAATTTGTCGATGGCACTGTCAAGGGATATGTTCATATCTTTGTGGATATATATCAAGGCTAATCTGTTTAGAGTTTAAACGATCATCTTCCATTGAAGACACATTTTTTGTGGGCTGGTAGAGGGGATGCATCCCAGGCATCCTCAACGTGGGACTGCCCCTAGAAATAATGTAGGTCTACGTATGTGTATCAGTGTTTAATCTACACTCCTGGACTCCGGGGGGAAACTGAAAAAGCTGGAGGGAACTGACAAAGCCGGGGGGGAATTCTGCTAGGGGGCTGCTGTTAGTTGATGTAGAATGCCAACATTTCTGGGAATTTGAACTTTCCGGGGGGAAAAGGGCAATTCCCCCGGAAATGGCCTAGATTAAACCCTGATGTGTATGACAAACAGGCAACAGTGTATATAACTCACTGCCTCTCTGATAGCATTTCAGGAGCCATATAGGCAAGAATTCCACAGGGAGAATTAAGAGGGCCAACAATCTCAGTGGCCATTGTAAAATCACACAACTTCAAATGCCTGCGCCCACTTTGCTCCATAACCACCTACAGTTAGACACCAAACAAAAATAGATACCAAAAATAACGAATGATTAAAATAAGATCAATATTTAGTAATATTAGTATTAGTAGTATATTATACTAATATTTAGATCAATGTTAATTAATATGAGAACGGTTTCTATGATGCCTGACAGGTTCTGTTTTTCTCTTACATAATTAATTTTTGTGCTGCAAGTTGTTCTCTTTAGATGTTCAAAGTTTTCCTAAATCACTTGGTCAAAAACATTCACTGGGTTCACTAGCTTTCTCTTTATACTAGGGACTAGGGACATATTGGCCACATAGGGACATTAGAAAATTCCAAAATTCCAGTGTCCCTTGAGGGTTAATAGACTTTATGAGCCAAAAAATCACACATGTAGCGCTGTACTAGTATTTTCTCTTAATATACGAGTATTAGCTTGTCTAATTAAATGTATCAAAATTGACCAGAGTTCCAAGAATACAGAAAGTGTGGCAGATGGGCTCCTGAGGCCAACAATTTCCAAGGCCCAATTGGGTAGCTCAGTACATCAATCATATATGCTGTCATCTAACTATGTGATCAGTGTGTTGTATGAAGTACTGAGTTTGAGTACTCAAGTAAGAGTACAAGTATTATGACAGTTTTTACTTAAGTAAAAGCAAAAAGAACAAATAAAAATAGTTATTCAAGTAAAAATAAAAAAGTACTCCCAAAAAGTTGCTTTTAAGTGAAAAGTAAAAAGTAACCTGATGGATGGAATTGTCAGCAACTCCCCTTTATCATGCTAAATCACATTTTTATTACTGCTTTTAAGCTACA
Organism: Metaphire vulgaris; assembly: GCA_018105865.1. NCBI lineage: Eukaryota > Metazoa > Annelida > Clitellata > Crassiclitellata > Megascolecidae > Metaphire > Metaphire vulgaris. The sequence continues at coordinate 6,728,240 of CM030857.1, forward strand.
TCAACAGTCAACATGTACATATATGCACCATTAACTACATTAGTACAGCGGTTGGGAAGAACTAAACAGTGTTTGGACAGCAACTCAAGTAGAACCAACACTGAAATTGGTAAGAGAGCTTTCTCTATTTCTGGCCCAAAAACATGGAACTTACTTCCCTCAGCTGTCAGATCTTCCAAAGAATTGTGTATTTTCTGATCTAGACTAAAAAGCCAACTCTAATTAGCATATCCTCCATAGCTCCGCCTCGTTTTCTCACTGACTGATTCGGTGATTCCTGGAATGACCTAATGTGTACTACCTAACAATTTATTAGCTTTGTATACTTACTTCTTCAAAATGTATTTATATAAGTTAGAGAATGGTATGGAATGTTAACCATAGTAAACCTGTTGGATTGGGGACAAATGTGCTATGTTAGTACCACTTAAGTTATGTTAGTACCACTTAAGCTATGTTAGTACCAATGGGAAGGTAAGAAACAACATGATATAAACCTTATAATGCATGGTAATGGTTGTGATGATTCAGGGTAACTTTTGGAATAGACTATCCAACTTTAAAAATCCAAGAAATCAACATCTTTTAAAATCCACACCTTCAATAGGATTATCAAGAAGTCAGTGAAGCAGAGTGGAATCTCTCATAGGTAATCAGATGCATCAACATGAAAACTAATAACGATACCTACAATGGAATCCTTTGGAGCGGTCACTAAATCATTGGTGCAAGACCTGTGACTAATTCTGCAATGGAGTGGGACATCAACATCAAACAGATCCATTATTAAAAGCCTGAAAAGTTAAAAAATTATTTTCTTCATATTAAAGCAAACCACTTCAACTCGTCAAAAGCAAATATCAGATTACAAGAGAATTAACCATACGAGAATGCTTTCTGGCCTGATGTTTCGATGAACAACGTTTAGTGAATGCAGGAAACTGATGGCAAAGCAAAGTTGGAAAAACAGCTGGCCAGCATCAAGTTCAGAATAGTTTGACGATGAAGTGATAGCCTCAAAAAGGTCTGTGCCCTAAAACAAATCATACAAAAATAAGACTAATATAAATGAAAATTAAAAAAGAATCAGGCAACAAAATCAGTCTAAAATGTTTTAACATCATCAATATTTTTAACAGCAATAATGTAAAACCATGTTTCTGGAGTACCCAGTACACTAAATGCCATTTTCTGCACAATGTACAAGTACTAAATTATGATAAAATTATCATCTGAATGTCAGTGCTTCATTCTTGTGGCATTCTATGGACTATCTTTAAAGAAAGTCTCAAATGTAGGCAGTTTTTCACATACCAATTTCTATTTCAACCATCTCATTTGCCTGTGGAAGCAGCTTTACTAAACTTTTAGTGATAAAATTGCTGCTGTCTTTATTATATTTTAACAAGTTTTCCTATAAATTAATTGTCATTCCATCATTCTTAATGCATGCTAGTTTCATTATATATGATGATGAATAACTAGCAATTTATATTTCTCTTGAATTCCGGTCACATTCAATATTTCTTCGATCCACGACACATTATATTGTCAAGCAACTAACTACAAAGCAGGGAGTGCCTCTGAGTAGAAATAGAAGAGGCACTGCACAAATGTTACATTACACTACAGGACATTACGATTGATGTTCTTATGATTTCTGTTCCATTTTCATCAAAATGTGGGACACCATTATTGCTTGATAATCTATGCAATAGTTAACAATAACTTCAAATTTCCTAAAGCAGTGATTCCCAAAATGAGTTCTGTCAAACAGCATCAGGAGTTCTGCAAAATTGCTTAAGATTTTGAGAATTTTAAATTATATAGACTTAATGCTGCTGCTGACATGAGATTCCTGCTTTCAAATATAAAATCAAACATTAAAAATTATGTGCTAACAGCCTAACAAAAGCCAAAAGCACTGTTCACATTAAAATGCCTAATAAGTAAAAATACTTACAATAAATGTTATTTGATCATACTCACTATACCTATTGACATGACTTATAATGCCAATATTTAAATTGTTATAATTATGTGAAACCAGGGAGTTCCCCAAAAATTTAGCAATGAAAAAGGGTACCTCTTCCAAAAAAGCTTTAGGAAACACTGATTTAAAAAGTGACTGTGGTAAAGCAAATTATGCCATATGTTGAAGATTCAACAAGATCTGTATTACAAATATTTTTCAAGTTTTCATGCTTAAAACTACTGTTTTCTTGTTTTTATGGATGAACAGAGGCACAATGCAATGAACAGACAGTGTAATAATGAAAATGGAAAAAGTGCTAAATTTTAAAAGAAGACTGGTTCCACTGGAGAAACATTCCTATGGCTGAGAAAATTTATAATGTGAGGATCTTCAGTTCTTCACCTGTAATAATAGTTTATCTACCATTACTTAAAATAAAGATAGGCAAGTTGATTGATAGGTCAAACATTAACAATTTTAACTTGATCAAGGATTGTGAACATAAATTTGTGTGCCAAAATTGACCTATAAGAACTTTCCATGCATGTTTTAAGTCAAGAAGTACAAAATAATGATATCACACCAGTTTTAAGTTTTCATCAATAGACTTATTAACCCATTAAAACCCACATCAAGATATTCAGTTAATTTTTTAATCCTTGATCCAAATTGGTCTCTGATGAACATATTTGGGCTTGGTTTTCTTAGATATATAATATTTTTGTAGATATTGTGTATTAAGTTAGCGTCCTATATATAGGACTGTAGGCACCGCAGGGTACATGTTTCTCTAAATTTCTGTATTTCACATCCCGGCACAAAAACTGATCAAATTATGTGTGTTTTATTATAAATGCACCATATTTTCAAATTGTGCTCAATAACTGTGTTTTAGTCACTGATTAGCCTTTCATATCTACTTTGTCTAATATACTGGACTAACAATGAGCGCCATAGCACTACAGTTTCTCAACGAACATTCAGTTAATCTTGCTATGGTATGCAGCAAAGCATTCAATGTGTAGGCCAACATTACATTTTACACATTTTACTTTGGGCTTCCCTTTGCACTGGGCACATCGCAATTGGCTCTTATGTGTCGCTGGATAATGCTCAAGTCCATCATAGCGGATGTCTGATGACACACGACGATCAAGGCGAACGCGATGTCCCTTGGGGACGATGAACCGCGAAATCGTCTGGAAATCCTTGTGGGATCCAAATCGCTGCATGTACACCTGGGAAATTTCCCTGCGAAAATCCAAGAGAGCCAGTGGTCTATCATTGTATGATGGACACATTCTGTAGAGCAACCATGCATTCTGAACAGCAACATCGGTAATGTATGCGAACAATGGCCACCACCACTTCTTTGATCTAATACTAATTCTATATTTTGAGACATTCTGATCCATTCGGTCTGTGCCCCCCATTCCTGCATTGTATGAACTAATAAGAAATGGCTGGGTTACTTCAATAACTTTTTTCTGAGCAGATGACCACCTTGTTGCTTTTTGCACTGGCTCCACTCCATAGCAGTTTGAAACCACCGTCACGATACTGTTATCATGCCAACGTGCAGCAATAATCTTGTTGGCTACATCCTGCTGGTAGTCATAGGACCCACGTTTGCATTTCTCCAATGATTTGGGGTCTTGCAGATTGCAATTCTCAAGCCGGTTAGCGCGTATTGTTCCTGTGGCTCCCAAGCCAAGTTCAGATAGGCGGTCAATTAGCTTCAGAGAAGTGAATAGATTGTCAAAGAAGACCAAATAGTGAACACCGGCCGGCAACTCAGAAAGAAGGTCTATGACAACAGAACCACCCATGCCGAGAGATGATTCCAATTTCGTAGTTCCTGCACCTTGGTATGGCTCAACCTGGATTAGATATCCAGTACTTGTGTTCAGGCACCAAGCTTTATACCCAAAACGAATTGGTTTCCCCCTAATGAATTGCTTACAGCTGTGGTGTCCATAGTATGGGATCATGCTTTCATCTACTGAAAGTTTCTGAACCTGTGGGTTATACAAGAGAAATCGCTCATTCATTACTGTAAACAGTGGCCTAATCTTTGCCATTTTGTCACCCTGGCAAAGTTCCGTGTTGTCACACAAATGTAGGTACTGCATGATGTCTTCAAATCGGTTACGTGACATAGTGCTACTGACAGCTATGTTGTTCACGTCTGTCTGCTGTTCCCAGTACATCCTTCTACGGGGAAGTGGCACGTATCCACTAGTAAGTAATATTCCCAAGAATGCCTGCATTTCATTTGACGCAACTGTAAAAGTATGGTTGCCTTTCTGCTGTGCATAGGTCTGTGTGAAAGTGCATACTTGTTGTAAGACTTCATCATCAAAAAACAACTGAAACAAGCCAACGGGAGACCAATCATTATTCAGGAAAGCTGGCCTTTCTCCATTCCATGTAAACTGATCAGTTTGTTTGAGGTCACGTTTTTGCCACTTTCGTGACTTTTCAGATGCCCTTTGTACATCAGCATTTTGTGCACGTTTAATACTTGAGTTAGTCATCTTTGTATTCTCTTGCTGGCAAACTTTCTTAGTTTGAAACTCGGTCATAGCAGGAAGAGAAGTTTTCCGCTTTCTGCGACTAGCTGGCATAGGCCTATTGCTTTGCACAGACGTGCACGCTGCCTGAAATGAAGACTCGCTATTATCATCAGTCACAATGCAGTCTTCAACATATTCTGAGACATCTAAATCATCTTTGTCCAGTGATACCTTCACACAGTCTGATGTAAAATATGTCGCAGAGCATTCAGCGGCAAGCTGCTTGCTACTTAGATTATTCACTGTTCCTTCTTCCTCTGCTCCACTGTCTTCCTCACTGTCCAACCCATCTTCAGGCGGGGTAATGTAAACATTTCCATTGAACATATTTGGAGTGTTCTCCAAAATTTCCAGAACATCATGTACTGAATATCTCTTTCTAAAGGCAAATTTCAGACCATTTTCTAAATTTTGTATCAAACAATGTATGGGTGCAGAGAATACAGCACCTCTCAGTAGCTAGGCCTAATAATAGCAATATGTGAGGCGCTATATCATTGACACATTGCATTACATCTCAGAATAGAAAAGATATAGATGACAGAAATGCTGTAGACGAAGCTCAGTTTGAATCAAAATCAAATTTTAGGCATTAGTTGACTTCATATAAAATAGCCCACACACAGAAAAACATGTGGTCTACTGTGCCTACAGTCCTATATATAGGACGCTACATTGACACACTCGTGAGCGATAATTAATCAAGCAATATCGTTTTGGCTTGATTTTGCTTTTAATTGAATAATATCTCTATAAAACTGTTATATAAGATTAGTGTTGTTTTTAAAAATTTATAGTAAGAAGCTTACCTGAATTTTTTTGACATGGTAAAACAATTTTTTGTAACAACTTCGAAAAAAATACCCTATTTCACACAGTTGTCAACGGCAACTAATCAAAACAAGCATTGACCTTACAAAACAAACATCAGTGGATATGATTGGTAAGTGAGTAAAACTTTTTTGCAGTTTCGATGTTTCTTTAAATTGAAATTTATTAAGTGTCCTATATATAGGACTGTAGGCAGTAATGGGTTAATATCATTCAATTCATGAAATTTACCTTCAGCTGGGTCAGTTCACTTATATCTTATACATTTTACGTGAACAATCATAAAGAAACCTCAAATAAAGCATCTTTTCATCCAATGTACTTTTTTTACAAATGTGTGCTCCCAAAATGCCCAAATGTCTCTTGGAGCACAAGTGCAATGGGTTCACTACCCCTTATAGTAGTATATACACTATACTGTCTATACAGCAACAGTGTATATGGTAGTTCACAAAAACCATACTGTGACTTAAAGTGGCTTGGGAGGCACTAGGGGTCTAATGGGGCTTGAACCTTGCTCCATCAGCCAGCATGTAACCCACTGCCATCTTCCACCCCAAACATTTATCGGTAGTCTCTTATACAAATTAAACCCATGATCTAAAGATCAATGTCTTAAATACTAGCATCAATTTAATGCAACAGTTCAGTTATATACTATGTTATACAGTCACAACTCCTTGATGAAATTCAATTGTGGCTGTGAAGGATGAAATTATACAGCCAACAATAACTCAAATCACAATTCGGTCAATTGTATGAGGAAAGATTACAGCGTTTAATTTAAATCAGATACAGATACAAATGGATGAGACTATTCAATATCAATTTTCAATTCAATTTTTTTGTTTGTTCCCATCTTCATTTTGTGATATTCAGTTTCAAGTTACTGTCAATTAAATTTTTAAAATATCAAGCAATGGTACTGCATTGTGCATAATTTTTTTCAACAACTGTCTTCAAGTATAAAGCAAAAACAGAAGAATTCTGCATTTCTGAACAGTTTGGTCATTTTAGCTTCAAATTTCTAATACACCATAAGGCAAAGTTAAAGGTACACTCCATGGGCTCAGCGCCCATATGGAGAACCGAAGAGTTAGCGCCTTCAGTTATACATGGCAACGGCCGAATGAGAGCAGATTGCCAGCCTTTCCCTTGCTGCCTTTCCTTCCACCGAGCTAACACCCGATTTACTCATTCACAGCTGAGTCGACTGGGGGCGCTTGGGACAGAAACTATCAAAAAGTTTCTGCCGTGGCCAGAGTTGAACCACGGACCTCAAGATTGGCAGACCAGGGCGCTAACCACTGCTCCACTGTGCACCCATAATACACCCTAAGGCTAAGCCTATCTAAAGAGTCAGATCAATTACCTTTGGCATTTCTAATACGAGGTAGAACTCAGTCGGGGTGCTCATGTCATCTAAGAGGTGAATCAAGTTCTGATGCTTCATACGCTTCATTAGACTGAGCTCAGAGAACACAAAACAGTCCTTGGCTGTTCCCATCTTCATTTTGTGATAAATCTTAATAGCAACAGGGATCTGTGTCTTCCTGAAAACAATAACGCATGAAGCATTGGTGTACTACCAACCCAGTCCTCTAATTGGCAAATTGGGACCATAATCTTAGAAATGATAAAAAATGCAATCAAAATAAAAGCAGATATATGGCCATCTTAAAAATAGTATATTTATATATATAATTATATTAAATAATATTCAAAGATAATAGACATACTGTATATATAGATATATAAAATGCATATATAATATAATGTATTTCTAATGCATTCCCAACCATAGCGATTGCAAATGCTTTTTTGCATATTTTATTTATTTTTTATTTTATTGTGTTTTTCAACAGCTTTTTCAATATGGAATTTCCATTATTTCTAGATCATAGGTCAGACAAGCGGTGAATTGAAATGCTCAAATATTAATAAAGGCACTACACAAATTTAAATTACACGAAGTTTAGCACCAAAACACGGCTATATTGAAAAGTTGAAATACGAACCACGTTGAGTTGAATTCTCTTGCTTTTGTTGTAAATTGTACAAAATTTATACGAAAAGGTGCAATATATTTAAAAATAATATCAGCAGTTGCTTAGAATTCTTTAGAATATGAGTCTTAACAAGCTTTGAAGGTGATATGTTTATGTTAAACCTAAGATGATTGCTTCGTGTCTTGACTGTCTATGATTCTTAGAGGATCTCATTGATTTGGTGCTAGGACAATGTTAATATTTATTCAAAAGGCTATTAACAAATTGTCACAATAAATAAATAGGTCTACATTTAGCATTTTCTGCATTGCTAATGAGTGTTTCTCATTGTCTTGTTTTTTTCGTTTATAAACTAATTACGCCACCAAAGTAAAAAAATTAACATGTTAATTTTTGTGAATTTTTGTGTTGGCTAAAAACCAAATGAACATTTTTTAACGTTTTTTACATTTTTTGTATTTCCAGAAAAAATGTGGTTTTTTATCGTTTTTATTTCTTTTTACACGTTTGCAACACCTATGTTCCCAACCACTTAAAGCCATCATCCTGTAAGAAAACTACAATAAAACATTACTGCTATTTCAGCAATCAACACCGTCAACCATTGCTTTACTGCACTATTAGGAACATACAGAGCTTTAACCTGAGCAGTCTTTGGAATAGCTTGTCTTCAGTTTATGACATAATAACTAATTCTGTCACAACCTGTTAATACAAGAGTCAATATATGCAGACTGAGAAGCATTCCAGAGAAAGATTAGATGACATACATTTAATCTTACCTATCTATTGCAGTCCGAAGCGTTACATAAGTGTGTTTAGCACCAACTTGTCCGATTACATATTTGCTTTGTAGAGAAGTCGGAACATTCAAGTCATCTCGAATGATGCTAACTGTAAATTCAGTTGCAAAAGAAAATGAAATATCCCCATTAGCCTAAAACTTCTAATTAGTGTACACAAATAGCTTTAACTTTATATACAATCAGCATGCAGAAAGCGTTCAGAGAAGTTTAAATATACCGGTAGTTCAGAAACAGTTCAAATCTAACTGCTAAAAGTGCAAAACTCGCTTATAATGCCAATTAACCATAAAAGGAATCACTCCTTAGGATTCAGAAATATTTATATAAAAATAGCTCCTATGGATACTAATCTTCAATTATTCAGCCCAAGGCATAAAATGGATCTATCAAAAGAGCTTACACAACATGTTAGCTGTTTTCATTCAAATTCTGCTAAACACCATGGTGTCATATTCAAATTTATTACTTTGCAAAAATCTGCATACCGGTATTTATATACTTTTACATTTTAACTAATTTCAATGTTTCTGATAAGTACCAGTATGTAAGTAAGTATGATGCAGAGGACCTGACCAGTCCCAACTTTTTCCAATATGTCTAAATGCAAGTCAACCTCAGGAATAGTGCGTTGTGCATGGCTTGGTCAAGTGCTGGGCCAGATCTCCACAGTCATTCTTTAGTGGAAAGAATTTAGGACCAGAGCAAAAAATTGTCACATCAGTTCAATGATACTAACCTTGCTCAAAGACATCGTCATTATCTGTAGTCACAGAGCAAGAAGTAGCTGTCCTTGTTGTAGGATGAGGTAGACGAGATGGAGGCTAAAAATTAAAAATATCAACATCAGCTCATAGGCACCTAGGCCTTTAAAGATTTCAAATAACAGTACTTAGTTAAATTATTTATTTATTTTCTTTGGGAACAAATTTGCTACTTGTCACACATAAACTGAGAAATTCTCATATCTTTAAATATCCTAAACTGAAAAATAAAACTATGAAATGAACAACATTCAAATACCGGTAGATGGTATAGCATCACTGGGGTAAAGAATATGTTGAAAACTATACCAAGGTTATGATGATGATGATGATGATGATGATGATGATGATGGGTGTGGTGATGATGAAGGTGATAGATGATGAGTTGATGACTGTGATCAACATTCCAAAAGTCATTTCCTCCATAACTATAACAGCCCGACCTGCCACCTCATGGATACACTGACCTTTGCCCGACTGACAACCCACCTTTTCTATAGCTATTTTAAGAAAGATAAAGCACATAGGAATAAGCAGCTACTACTGTACTACTTTCCAAGCACTATATAAATTGACAAGATTTTGCTCACTTATTTAATGCATTTTATAAAAGCAATGCACACAACCATTCCATTCGATGAAGGAAGCTGAGTCGTTCCTATGCAAGATGTTCATTGCTTTGGTCTTTTGCCAGGCTGAGAGTATTACAAAAGTCAACTAACCAGCTGCCTGTCCTGCCGGCTGCCAGCTGCCTTAAACTCTTCAGCAATGTTGTGAGGAGATGCAGAAACAAGAAGTGGAGTGGCAGCTTCAGATGGAACAATTTCACACTTTGCAATGACTATAGGGCTCTGCTCCTGATGCTCGATGCCTGTAGCAGGCACGACTGGATGATCTGGCTGAGCATGATTGTCCTTTTGCTCAGGAGAATCAGTGAGCAGTTGCTCGGGTGAATTTCCACGAATGCTGGAGGGGGCTGTTGCCGATGGACTCGTCCAGTGCTCACCTACTCCTTTATCATCACTCACTGCTTGTACACTGTCACCTGATCAATGGAACAAACACAAAAACTTTCAACAATAATTTCCAGAAGAAAAGTGTTTAAAAGTGTATGGCTATTAAACATTAATACATGCACGATATAAGTCATAATAAATACAGTATAAACAATGCAAAGGAGACCTTAGTCGCCATGGCAATGTCAGAGATGTAATTAAAGCAAGTAAACCTAAACAGTGAATGTGAATAATGGCGTAAACCTAAACAGTGAATGTGAATAATGGCGAAAGCAACCAAAGCAGCTCAATTTGAACAGGCTTAAAAACATTAAAAAATGATAAAGTTCTACCCAATTTAGGAACTCTTAATAGCAGCTGGCACAGCACAGTTAAGTCTCCCTCTAATAATAAAAGCTATCTATAGGCACCAATTTTTCTACAGTTTTCTGCAATTTCAATATAAAACCAGTCTAAATTTCCAACCGATACATTTAGAAAGAATTCAGCTACTGACTGGCAGAATCTGGAACAGTCTTTGGCAATCTACGATCAGGAGACTTGAATTCATTTCGTTTCGTCAGTGGCAATGCTTTACTTGCTGATATGCGACTGTTGCGCTGAGTAGAAACGCTGACAAACTTAGTTTCTTAAGAAACACAATGACAGTCAAAACAGTCAATGACAATACTTAACTAAAAAGCTGATATTACAATTTTAGTCAAGTATTGTCAGTGATGGGCACTAGTTGGAAAAGTAGTCAAACTAAAATTTTTTAAAACTAAATATTTGTAGTTAAACTATTATTTTAACTATTGGTTAAAATTTTCAAAAACAACTATTTCCAACTATTTTGCAACTTTTGTAATTTTTTAAAATTATTCAATTCCTTTCAATGTAACAAAAAGAAATCGCCACAATCTATGAAGGCTTATGCAGGCAGTACTTGATTGTCAGTATGTAAGAAATAAACATACGTGTGGGAGGGGGAACAGAGACCAGAATTGAGTAACATAGAAGATTAAAAAACTGCCAAAACATAGCTACAGGCTACAGTATAATAAGACATAAGCAGTATAATAAAAAAAGTTGACGAAAATGTAGTTACACTTTTAGTTGTAACTATTTTAATAAAGTAGTTAAACTATTGCTGCAACTAGTTAAGAAAAAAGTAGTTAAACTATCGTTTCAACTAAATTTTTCCAGTTGAACTAATAGTTATAACTATTTTAGTTAACTAGTGCCCATCACTGATATTACACGACACAAATATAATATGTGCATTATAAAAAAACTTTTTGCTCTAAATGGTATTTCAAGTAAATAAAAATTTTATATTAGAATAAAAATTGTGAAAAAACATTCCCGTTTTATCATTTACTCCAAAGAAAATGTTAGTCATTATTCAGTAAAAACAAACAGTCAAAGCTTAACTATTACAAGCAAGTCATCTATCAGTACTGCAAATAATAACTGATATCACGACTGTAGAAAACTGCATGAAAGTCTAAATAAAAACAGATTTCATTTTCATAAGTTAAGTTAACAATTATCTATCACGGCATTTATTTGCTTCTTGCCACACTGTCCATTTTGTACAGTTGTCAACTACAAGGCAAACTATGATGACTGCATATCAGAACCCATCACACCTAAATATTATTTACCCCAATAATGACATTCAAGCAGATCATTGAACATATAACTGCTTGTAATTTCTTAAAATAAGCTAAAATTGTCTCTACAGTTTAACTTGATCAAATAATTTCTAAGTAATTTAAATTCCAGCAAAAATTCAGCTTATCGCCTCATGCAAATTCTAACTCAATGTATAACAAGGATTCAAAATTCCCACCATGGGCGTCGGGAGGGGCACAAGGGGGTGCAATATAGAAAATTATAAAAAATGTGGGTAACAAATCCTAAAACAGGCTAACTTATAAAGATATGAAGTGTAGTTTCATGCATAAGGACTTTTTGGTTGTCAAACATTTTGGGCCAAACAAAGGGCAATTTGTTACACAAATGAATACAAGTACCTAGAAGATCAGCGTTTTTATTTTGTGAACATGATCAACATGATCTCTTGACTCAATAGAATCATCCCATTTGGCCTAAGTCTTTCTGATAATTTTAATTTAAAACCAATGGGTAGTGATTTGCTTCCAGGTAAAATAATGTTGCACTCTCCTCGAAAAATTTCTGCTGACGTCCACATTTCCCACCAGCATTTTCAACACTGGTATTACGAAGCAAAGTATTAAGCAACAGCCACATACACGCATAAATCTAAATCACTGCTTACCAACTTCATTAAGCTTGAGTTCTGACAGAGAAAACTTCTCAGAACCAAAGGCAACAAAAACACACTCCTCCTGAAAGAAGTCCTTCAACGAAAGAACCTAGGTACATTCAAAATACAGCAGATACAAAGATTTCATCTACAGCATGCTTCCTATATGAGACAACTAAGGAGTTGGAAGATTATGGTTGTAGCATCATGCTTCATTTACTGTGCAGATATAGTTATTGTCACTGCCAGAATAGCTAATGTAGGGACAACAATCATAACATAATGCATGAATACCAGTAATGCTCTGTTCATGAATCCCTCTGTATTGACCAATATTTGCAGCTATCAGAAACTACTATTATTGATCCTTCAAAATCTTTAACCTGAACATATAATCAACTGATAACTTTCAAGTAAAAACCTTCATGGTGTCAAGAATTTTGTCAAGAATCAGGAGGCCTCTATAACCTAGTACACAGGCACATCAAAATTAGTGCTTTTCTTAGGAGCATCACCTGAGACAAGATCTGTTGGTAAATTTTCTGCTGCCACAATATCATTCAGCAATTTTAATACAACCAAACACTGCAACAAATGATTTAATCATCCATAAGTTGCACGTTTCAGTTGGCATTGATTCAGTTAAAGTTAAAGTTATAATTTTAAGTTCAACGACCTGCATTCTTATTGTCTCTGCCTGACGACACCCTAAAAGGGTAAAGCTACTGTATTTTGTTTACCTTTAGCTCCTTTCCAACCCTACAATATATATTTTTTTAGCTTGAAAATCATTTGCCCTCCCATTAGATATTTCTACACTGCAAACCAATTAATGCCCTAAATCATAATTGTTTGACAACAAGCACAGTTCTGGCTTCATCTTCTATAAACCATTGATTTTCAGCATTCTCCTTGTAGAACTGTGAATAAAATTCTGTAGTAGTCACAAATACAGAATTTAATCCCACATACAATACATCTGTAGACTGTATCTGTATCTAGGTTGTCTTCACAAATGAAGGTTGGCCACCTTGACGAATAATAGACAATTATTAGACATCCAAGATTTCCTGTCTCTGGTTGTGCTGATCAGAAGTGAGCCCTTGAGTTTAGTCCATTCATCACTGTTGTCGACCCAGGCTATTGCTGGTCTCCCTCTACTGTATTTCTTTTTCCCAGTGCTAGTTACTTGCAAAATGTAACTAGTTATAGTTACTAGTTACAAGGGATAAAAGTAACTAGTTACTGAGATTAGTTACTAGTTTCCAAGAGTAACTAGTTACATTACTAGTTACTGAAAAAAAGTAACTAGTAGTTACTTACTAGTTACTTACTAGTTACATCACTTGTTATTGATGCTGCACTTATGTATCAAAACGTACAATAATCAACGAACAATCGAAGATCATTTCAAATTCTGTGTAACAGTAACAGTTCCCTAATAGGCAACATTCAACAGGCAGTGTAGTCTACTGAAACAAAGCATGCATCAATGTTTAACTGATGTTAATTGTTCAAATTAGATTTTTATTAGCTCTCAACAGTAAAAGCATTTCGAAGTGCTCGTCAGTTAGACTGTTTCTGCGTGGTGTAAGAATCTGCCCGCTCACACTGAAAAGCCTCTCTACTGGAGCACTTGAAGGAAGAAGCGTATTCTTCCTAATAAACACTTCTTTCACCAATGAAAAGCGCTGAAGGCTGGCAATGTCATGTGCAGCATCATTCAAATAGAGATCCTGTTCAGACTGCACCGTTGTGTTCCCAGGATCTGACTCATAAAGCAGAAGCTTGTGCCTTCACTGGATGGTGGCATAACATTTGAATTTGAAGTGTTGCCAGCAACTTGGTGTTCCGGTATGCAAGTTTTTGTTAATACAGTAACTCAGTGACAGTGAGTCGTATAATGCAAACGCTTGAAATGCAATAACACTAAAAAAAGTAACTAGTTACGGTAACTAGTACCGGTAACTAGTGTTACTCAAAATAGTAACTAGTTACTGACAATAGTTACTCTTGGCTGAAAGTAACTAGTTACTCCACTAGTTACTCAAAATAGTAACTAGTTACAGTAACGCTAGTTACTGTAACTAGTTACTACCCAGCACTGCTTTTTCCTGATGTTAATCCAGTTATGATAGTTTGTTCGATGCTGATTTTCTCTTGACGAAGCACGTGGCTGAAGAATGTAGCATAGTTTGCGTGTTTTCACTTGTCTTATTAGCACTGGTTTATCTCCAAGTTTTGACCATAGGCCTACCGCTTCATTGGTCAGCTTAGCAGTCCAAGAAACCTACAAAGTTTTCCGGGCACATTTGTTTTAAAAGGCTAGCATCTTCTTCTCTTCTGTCTTCTTTAACATCCAGCTCTCACAACGGTAGGTGGCTATTGGCCATACTAGCAGTGAAGTTAACAAGGACTAACTCCCAAAGACAAGGACAAAAAGACTCCCAAGGACAAGGATAAGGATGAGGACCAACCCCCAAGGCCAAAGACAAGGACTGAACCCCCAAGCACAAGGACCACATGGACTGACCACTTAGGACAAGGATCAAGGTCAAGGACAGACCTCTGTTAGACATAAAAAAGGCAGAAAGGAAAAATCCAAAAACGATTTCAATTTGAATAACAAAATTAAAAAAGAAATAAAAAGAATGTTGTAAAACACAACCTAGTCAACAGCAATGTTGCATTTCAAATGAGCAAGTGTTTCCAGCAGCTGATCAGTCATACATGCACAATGAGGTCTAATTATGAGACCACTCTGTGAAAACACTTGTTCAACTGGTGCTGACATAGCAGGGCAACAAAGAATTCTGCTTAAAAGCTTCGAGAGGAGATGAAATTTAGGTACAACATGCAGCAAAAAAATTAGAAATAACTAAATGCATGCATCCAGCTTATATGCCATCAAACAGAAAAAGGAAGTTCGGCTGCTCCACTGGTATTATAAAGGAAACAATGATTACACAAAAGTAGAGTAACTTAAAGCAAGTATTTAAATATAAATCCACATACCACTCTTACATTGGAACCTAATTATCAATCAGCACAACAGAAATGGCATAGAGATAATATGGTCCTTATAAGGATTTTTCAAGGAATAGGTAACAATGACAAGGACCGACCTGCAAGTACAAAGGATAAGGATGAGGACTGACTCCCCAAGGACAAGAACAAGGACAAGGACTTAAAATTTGTCCTTAAGGACAAGAACCAGGACAAGAATTAACATCATACTAGTGCTTTAACTAGTTTCCAGCAGTTTTCTTACTTATTCCTTTGTTTTTAAAGCGTTTTAAAGTTTGGTAAGTATCTTGGATGCTGTAACCAGTCCTACTTTTATTTTGGTCGAACAATCTGCACGCTCGGTAATGATGGCACCCAAATACAGGAATGGTTCTACTTGCTCCAAGATCTGACCATTTTCTCTAATTGTAGGTTTTTCTCTGTAGGATGGCATGATCTTTGTCTTGGATGCATTTATCAGCATATTGTATCTCAAAGCTTCTAATGCAGGACGGTTGATTAAATCTTGCAAATCACTTGGAGATGTTGTCACTGGTATGATGCCATCTGCATATCGAAGATTATTGATTAATCTTCCCCAGATTCTGAAACCTTTCTTATATCCGTCTAATACTTTTTGTATTGTATTGTATACTGGACTATTTATATAGCGCCGTAAGAATAGCATAACCAAAAACAAGGGCGCTTTACAGGGGGTATGACTCCCTAAACAGATGGCTTTTCAGTCTGTTTTTGAAGATGGGCCGAGCTTTGATCTTCCCAATTTCAGGTGGAATGGTATTCCACTGGAGTGGTCCGCCTCGGGAGAAGGCACGATCACCGAGGGTTGGAATCTTTAGGGGTTTCGGGATAGCGAGGTCGAGAGAGGATGCTGATCTCAATGTTGACCGTCTAAGTGCGTCGCTAGCGGGTGTCAGGAGTCGCTCCAAGTACTTCGGACTGGATTGGCCAGTGATGATGCCGTGAATTACTAGGCATCTTTTGAAGATGATCCACTCCCGAACTTGGAGCCAGTGGAGTCTGTCTCTCAATAGAGGTGTTATGCTCGCCCGGCAATCCTGACGGTAGATTAGCCTAGCGGCGACGTTTAGGATGGTCTGGATTTTGGATAATAGGTAGTCTGGAACACCATAAACAAGACTGTTGCAGTAGTCAACAGCGGAGACCACCGTAGCAAGAACGCACAGTAAGGTGGCAGAGGTGGAGAGTGTTTTCCTGACTTACCGGCTGGCGGATGGTTCCTGTTTCCATGTTCACTTTACTCATGATTATCTGCACTAGGAAGTTAAATATATATAGAACATATAAAATGCATACCATCTTAAATTTTACTTCACTAAAACAAAATGTTATCAATGACACATTCATTTCAATATGCAATAGGTGTCAAAGTCACAGCATCAGAGCCAGCACCAGGCACCCAAAAGTCCACAAATGCGGGATAACCAGCAATCACAGGGCCAATCAGAGGAATAATCTTTCTGTAATAACAGTTACATCCCCCAGATCCCTATATCCTCCATCCTTGATGGCCCAAACATTTATTTTGCAGGTGCAGGAGGGGACAAGTGCAGTTCAGCTCTGGCCCTGCACAGCATATTAGCAAACCTGACTCCCGGTAATCTTGTACAGCTGGCGGATGGTTCCTGTTTCCATGTTCACAGATTCTGCAAGATCAGTCATCACTTGGTCAAACGACCGAGCCGTGCGCTTGTTAAGCAATGAACGTGCCATATTTCTTGGTCTTGGACCGGCTCGGATTGTGTAGATCATTTTCGGTTCAATGTAATTGCGATCAAGATCTTGGAAGTCACCAAATGACTTTGCAATTCCAGTCTTGCTTTCATCCCCAGTTTTGAAATTCATGGACCAATGCGTTGGCTTTGTAATCTTCGAATAATTCATTGGACGAAGTACGGGAGTCGATGCACAGACGTAGGCATTGCCGTCTTGCAACTGGTCGAGTGACCTCACCTGCTCCCCCGACAAGGCAAAGATGTAGCGAACGCCCTTGTGCAGCACCGACGGATCACAAAGAGTTGTCTTGTTCAACTCGGCCAACAAGGAATCAAAGGTTCGAAAGCGACCGGGCGTGATTGCAAGAACGATGCCTTTGAAGAACGGATCCCCATTACGGAACAGCCGCACCTTACTCGCCTTCAGCTGGGCTGCCGCTGTGGTCAAACTCTGACGGTTTACAGAAGAACTGCGTGACATTGGAGATAAGGGCAATGTAGAAGAATTGA
The DNA here is from genome assembly GCA_018105865.1 of Metaphire vulgaris. NCBI lineage: Eukaryota > Metazoa > Annelida > Clitellata > Crassiclitellata > Megascolecidae > Metaphire > Metaphire vulgaris. The sequence goes on from CM030857.1 coordinate 6,745,759, forward strand.
GAATTTTCCCAGCACAATCAGACTTAGTAACATTCATGATACCAGATGGTGCACAGACTTTAAATCTGCAAAGTCAATCACATAAACAACAGCAATGAGAAACTATATGTTGTTGCACTAATACAATTAAATTGAATTAATAGCTTGATAAATGCCAGCACTGAAGCTCCTAGTGTTTTGTGGCAAAACATAGTTCAAGCTTCAAACAATTAGAGGAATCAGAGGAAGGAACGTGATAGCATTTCAAATAAAACAGCTAACTGGAACTAAAATTCGAATTCTCTCAAAGAGTTAGGAATCAAAATTTCTGATGGTTGGGAAGATTCATAATAAGGATAATCTGTTATAACTACACAATCACCATAAATTCTCTTTTATAAAACATTTAAAATGTTAAATTTGACTTTGACATTCTTCTTCAATTTCACACGGAATGAAAGATTTATTATTCATGCATTTCTGCAATCGGCTTCTGGCAATATATCTTTAGGCCATCATCATCATCATCATCATCATCATCATCATCATCATCATCATCATCATCATCATTATTATTAATAAGAAACGTACCGCTAAATGAAAGGTAGGCTGGTCTAAACTACATGTACAAGCAGTTCGATTGTGAAAATCAAAGCAATCTAAGAGCGAGATTTAAGACTAAATGCTGCTCTTCAATTAAATCCAATATTAAAACATTTAATCGATTAACTGATAGATTAATTAATTTTTTTACATTTTATTTTGACATAATTTAAAAATAATCGTTTTGCGTCAATGGATGACGTCAAAATTCGAAACGAGGACGCTACATTGAAAAGAAACCTGTACAGAAGTCACGTTATAAATTTCGATTGGAGTTTACATTTTGAGGCTTTTGGAATTTGGAAGATTGTGAATAGTGAGTTGCAGTAGTCTAACTTAAAGTGAACTATTGAAATGACGATAGTGGAAACAGTTATAATATCAAGATAGGGACGAAGCGGTGGCGGCTCAACATGGGGGTCCCGCGGTACTCGTGCCCCTTTCTTTTTGAACGTCTGGCCCCCAATGCCTCTGTTGGCCCCCATGCTTGGAAGTTGCCACCCCAAGGCCCCCACTTGCCAAATCCTGGAGCCGCCAATGGGACGAGGGCGGCGTAGAACTCGAATGAACTTGGCACTGTTTAAGAAGAAAAGTTGATATTGGATCAAGACTGAATTGTTTGTATCATATGCCTGCAATTATTGTGATTCTCAACACATTTCTAAAAAGTTATCTTTCATTCTCACTTGCTGCAGATACGGGTACTAGGCCTATTGTAAAATTTAACTAGGCCTAGTGTAGACCTACAGATAATGAACATAGGCAGCGGCTTCTATCCCCCCTTGCAGCCGGGCTCAATTCCCCCAAAATTACAAATTCCCTCTGTTAATTTGCTCCCTTGTAGACTTAGTATTATATTCAGCATTTTATCCTTTGTGTTAGGCATAGCTATCATTGATTACGTCACGGTCAGTGTTATTTTGAATCAATATCAGTCTCGGTTCAGTTCAGATTAGTACCAAATTCCCCCCCCCCAGTTTTTATCCGGGCGCAGCTGCGCCCGGCTTAAACAGGGATAGAAGCCCCTGAACATAGGAAGATGTTGACAGCTTACCGATCTAATGCCACCAAAATCACTGCCGCCACTGGTTGTAGAAAGCTGTTGTGATAATGATGAATAAATCAATGTAGTGTGACTAGTGTCAAGTAAATAGGTCTATGCAGTATATATCCAATTATTATATCACTATCTAATTATAGTTTTATTCCATTCAAGTTGATTTATTCCGACTTTTGTAGACTAAGAAATATAACTTATTATAGGCCTATATATAAATTTTTGGCCCTTGGTACTTAGTTTCAAAGGATTTCTGAAAAAGTGTCCAGTAACATTTCAAGAAATTGTGTGGCTAACTCTCGTCTGATTCAAGGTCTGGAAAAGTTCCTCAAAAAGCAATAGTGATGAACAATTTCAAAGTGACCGACAATCGTTGAAAGAGTACGCTTCCTTCCCTCTCATCTCCTCATTGCTGGACAAGATGACCACCAAGCTTGTGATGAAACAAAGGGCATCTTATATATATATATATATATATATATATATATATATATATATATATATATATATATATATATATACACACACATACACAGTGAAACCCGCTTAATTGCATAGGTGCCGTGCGAGCCTTGCTTATGCGATTAACAGGGCTACGAATAACCGGGACGTCTGATACACAAAACACTGGTTCAGGTTTTTTATGTTGTTATTATGATTATGCAATTAAGCGTATCTGTTTTGATTAAAAAGGTTTCACTGTATATATATATATATATATACATTTTTTCCGGAGATACCAGAGAGAAGTTTCATCCTCCAACACGTGTTCATGACTCTGCAGCGATTTAAAGCTACAGTATCCCGCAACACTTTTCCCGCTTCTGATACGAGAGCTGAAATGCATGTATTTTCACATGTCTCCAGACAATTTTTGCTGTAAGACCCTGAGGAATTAGGTACCGAGGGCATATATATATATATATATATATATATATATATATATATATATATAAAACATATACATCACACACCAGTATATTGCTAAGAAATATTTAAATTAGAATGTCGATAAATGAAAGTCAGGAATCCCCAGTAAAACCGCATTAGCTCAAGCCGTGAAGCTAAACCAAGTCATATCAATACACTTGAATTTAATCTTAAGGCAAGTAAGTACAAGTAACAAAAGTCATAGTGAAAACTGCGGTTGAGCACTGAAATTTCCTCATAAACTTCGTCTGCTCTGTTTAAAATCTCTAAGGTTCAATTGTTTCTCATAGCAAGAGAATGGAGATGTGAAAATCTCTGAAACCCCAAAACCTAGAACCAAAGCATCATCTGGGATTTCGTGGCATTCACTGAAAATTGAACAATAAAAGAAATTGTGAAAATTGATGTATTCACATTGTTGCAGATTGTTTTTTGCTGATGTAACCGTGTTTAAATTTATGACTGGCCGTTGTTTAAAAGAGAACAAGATAGTTAATGTTCTATATAGTTAACAGAAATATATTTAAGTCACTCCTTCCTAACATTCAGCTGTAAGGAGAAAAAAGGTAGTAGAAACTCTAGAACAGAATTAACTTTTCTGGAAAGCATAACAATGAGGAAATTATAAAAATGATACAGTTTATTTGTAATGATTATCATGATTTTAAATTATGGAACAGAGCACTTAAACACATACAACATGACTGAATTGACTGAACATCAAAATTAAATTCAGCCACAGTTCTCAAGTGTAAAACAGCATTAGTAACTGACAGCAAACTAATTAATCCAAAAACATCACATCAGCAAAACACATGCTTGATAAATCACTTCAGATTGGAATTTACTGAATCACACACTAACTAAACCACAGTTAATCATGCTCTTGGATTGAGCCTGAAAGTACAAAAGTCACCGTATTTCACACCACATATCCCTGCTTAGTAAAATCAGCAGTCAGAATAACAACATTCACACAAATGCAAGCAAATTATTCCATAAGATTTTAATAACCAGTGTCAGACAGAAAATTGACAAGAGCAGAAAACTTAACATTTGCAAGTCATATACATTTAGTGATGATAAATTCGGTACTTTCCCGTTATCAGGACCCCAGTGAAGAGATATTAAGAAATGTTTAGGGTTGGGGTTTTAGCCTAACCCTAACCATTTCTTAATGTCTCTTCACTGGGGTCCAGATAATGGGAAAGTACCATAAATTCTTATCTTCTATGTGGTAAATTCCTGTAAAACCTCTCCTGCACACTGCGGCTGTCATCATTGAACTAACAGTATGGGAGTCTGCCACCTACTTTAAGAAAAGTAATTACGATTAGCTCTAATCTCAAATTAGTTTTTTACTCTTCACACTATTTCGTTCATATGACAGAAATTCACGTTTAAATATCAAAAATCTAAGCAAACTTAATATAGAAACAGAAGACTGAAAGTGTAAATCACACATCAAAGACGTCAGAGAATACAAAGTATCGCTACAACCGAACGAATCGCACGCGCAAATCACACAATTTCACAGAATGTAATACTGTGCATATGGAAATGCAACATCTTGTTCACAACTGCACTCCCAGTTCCATGCAAGTGCTTTAGAAAGTAATCACTTCTTCAGAATCAATCTCAACTAGTATTCTACAAAATCAATAGCTCTATATAACTCATAATTCAATATTATGAAATTATTATAGTTAATCAATTGCACCAGTTTGTTAATACCTTCAAACTATAACGTCGGCAAAGGATTAGAGTGCCACATCAACAAAAGTTCTCTGTAACTCTGTAAAAGTTCTCTTAACTTCTCTGTAAAGTGCTCTCGTCTACTGCCAGAGCTTTAAGATAGCGTTATATAAGTTGTCACCCTAATAATAATAATAAAGTGAAACTGCTGCACATAAAAATGATTCTATTAAGAGAATGTGCAATGGCTGCAGCATAATGCACAGGTGCCAAGCATTAGGTAAAGTACCCTTCACAATTCTGTAGATTACACCAGTGTCAGGCAATCTTTCTCGATCCAAGGCACCCAGATGTTAACTTCCCCCACCCCTCCAGTGCATCCCTAGTAGCAGGGTGGATTTGATTTAAATCAAATGATTAAAATCAACGATTTAAATCGATTTAAATCTTGATTTAAATCAACAATAAAAATCATGATTTAAATCATGGTTTAAGTAAAAAAGTATTAAAATAACAAAATTTAATTGTACATAAATTTATTGTGCTAGATATTTTCCTCCTGTGACGTCCTGTCATTTTCATAACTCATTATTCTTTCACTAGGTGTAGTAGTACATTATTATACTAACTATTTCTTTATAATCATTCACTTTTGTATTGTGGGTTTTGCATTCATTCAGAGTGTTTTCATCTTTTGGGTTGGTTCATTCTAAACTTTATGAAAAAGCACCAAAACTGGTGTTTCTCTTCAAGCTGCTGAACAGAAAGCCACTGGATATTGATGAACATGATGATGGCTATGATGACAATAACTGATTGTCGAATGATTCCCATGCTGACATCATAAACAGTTGACTGACATCTTTTAATTTTTTACAGTATTATACAAATCAAATCTAAAACAGTATAAAGGGTTAGATGTCTGTCAGCAACTTTGGTGTCAGATTGTTGACTTAGAATAAATAACATCAAGTATTAATGTAGTAGTAGTGATGTAACATTATGCTTTAATTTGTCAATGAACACAGTAATTTGAATGATTCGGATTAATTCCTATGATGACATCATACACATTCTATTTTTATTTTTTAACAGTATTATATAGTATTAGTATTAATTGTCTGCATTCTGTAACCAACTTTGTTGTCAAACTGATGACTTATAATGTGCAGTACAGTGGCAGTAGTGAATCTAGTGATGTAGTACTTTTATGTTTCATGTGATTCTATTGTCGTGTTGTTTTATGGTGCAATAATTACTATTGAACATCCAAGCCTGGTTAGATGGCAGGCCTGCTAGATTGTTTACACAATTACAGTTGTAGTACTAATATAATACATTGAAATTTTGACCAACACAAAAAGAATTTAAGTCAAATTTAATATTAATCATGATGTCCGATTTAAATCAAAAACATCAGATTTTAATCAAAAAAATCGGATTTTTTGATTTTTATTAAAAAAATCGCGATTTATATCCACCCTGCCTAGTAGTATATTAAGTAAAACTACAGATTAAGAAATACGTACTTTTTCAAGGAACACATGTCAGCCGCATTGCTAAGGCTATTAAAAATTATGATACAGGTAAGTAAGGAATAATTTGTCGGACACCACTCACTCTGGTGGGCTTCCCATGTTTCGTACATTTGGAACAATTTATTGCATGCTCTTTTAAAAAATCTTAAGCCTCACAATTTCTTGCCGCACCCTGGAAAATTATAGTGGCACCCTACGGTGCTGCGGCACACTGGATGCCCAACACTGGATTACACAAATAGCCAGTACACATAATAATATGCATCACAAGGCAAAATCAAGGTTATATTTTAGACTTTTTTAAACAAATCAAATCTAAAAACCGAAGATTATCATCTGAAACTCGTGACATTTTCTCAAAAATAGAATAAATATATTCAAGTTCTCAGAGTTCCAAAACATTATGCAAGATTTGTCACAAAAATTTCATAAAGCACACCGGGTATTAGTCCTATTTCCTAATCCACAAAAGTACTAGATCTTACTTATTCTGCTTGCATTCTTTTCTAGAAAGACACTTGCTACCCAATTTTGCAGTGATAGAATTCTCTGCAGTACAGGCAAGATGAAATCATTCCAAGTTAATTTCTTATACCAAATTTCAAAAAAAGAAGCTCAGATTACCTTAAAACTGCAGTCCAACTATTCATCAAGCTGCATATGCATCACCCAAAGGCCGTTTATTTCATACAGCCCTTATATTAATAAATACAGCCTTTGAAACATCTCATAGTACAGTTAATCTTAAATCCTGTAGAAACAGAATTATAAACTGAATCTAATCAGACATATACAAATGCCACTTTTCTAAATTCCTCACGAAGATTAACGTCAACGTAAAATTGAGGGCAGTCAAAAGTATATTACGATACAAAGTAAAGATCACATATTAAGTATAATTAACAAAAGTTCAATAAGATGAAAATCATTAATACAACTTCATGACATATTGCAGTACATGCTTCAAAACATAAATAAATAGAAACTCTTGTGATTAATGACATCATTATCAAGATACTATTAGAAGTACTTAATCAACAAGTAGAGAAAATCAAAGCATGTTTTGCTTTCACTCACAGTACAAAAAACCTCAAAATTTGAAAACATTTAATTTGCATTTTGCTGTCAAGATAACTGATGTCAAGCACAAATCAACTAAGAAGTTCAAGTCTATGTTGTGGAAATGAGCAAAGCTCTTTGCATACAATCACTCAGGCAAAAATTGCATCAAACGTCTACTGCACGCAACAGCATCTTAACATGCATATTTTCAGTATGCAGTGACACTGAAAAAGATCAAAGCAAACAATTCAACATTTCCGTTATCAGCTGAAGAGATACAAAAGACTTAATACCACAAAAAGTACAAAACAATTTGAATAGTTCGAATTGAACTGAAAAGTCTGTACCAGTTCAATAAAAAATTCTTGGCATGAGAGAACTCTGTGACCAGACATTACATCAGATAAAAACTACATGTTTCTTCACAGCAAGAACAGCTTAAGCACCGCTTGAGCATTAGCTGTTGACCTTGGCTTATTTCTTTCGCGAGTCTTGACTTGAGTACACAGATACAAACTGATCCAAGCTTCCAACAGCGAGTTTTGCCTAAACAAGCAAAAAAGAAGCAATTAAAATTAGATAATTATAATTAGGAAATTTCAGAAAAAATCGTACAGTTAAATTTAAATGGCAAGTTCAAGCCTTTAGGCATCCCTATCATTCAAAATGTCTTGTGTTTATTTCTTTCACTTAAACTGCAAACCTCAAAATATCACTCTTCCCATATAATAGTCAATTAACTTTATAATATTTTAAACTGATGTAATTACTTTGATCTATGATTGCACGAATGTACACCTTCTGTAATATACATGTAATCATACATGGATTAAAAGCCTGGCATTCAGCCAGCCAGAATCAGTTTCAAATTTGCTAAGTACGGTAGTAGCCAATATAACTTTACAATTTACTTCTGCTTTCTTGTTTCACCCACTGATAGAAAATATTTTCTTTCCGATGCCCTTTCATTCTCTCTTCTTCACATGTTTGCGGTATAATCAATGAAAATTATAAACTGCTGTTCTATGATTTCTAATCTCTTAGATAATTATATCATGTTGTGAATAGTGTTGAGTAAAAACACAAAATGAATGAATTAATCGCTGATTGATAGATTGATTGAGAGGTGCCTTTAAAGAGAAGAATGTATTATAATCATGTTGTCACTAACCAACAAAGAGGTATTGCAAATGGCAAATACAGAAAGATGGTTCACCAATGTGCAAATGAAGGAAGCAGCAATATTTTGGGCATATACAGAGGAACAGCAATGCTAGGTTAGCACTAGAAAGGACAATCCAGCAAGGAACAATGCCAGAGAAAGGGTCAGAGATGACCAAGAAGGTTGGCAGATGATGAGGATGAGTGGACAGGACTGCAGTTGTCAGCAACAGCCATGAGAACACATGACAGACATTGTTGGAAAAAGGAAAATGTTGTCACCTCAACTTCAGCACATGCAGTGGCGGTTCCACAGGGAGGGCCCGGTGGGGCCCGTGCCCCCCCTATTGAGTGTCTGGCCACCACCAGTGGCCCCCCTGTTGGGACCCTATACTTAATACTACATACCTAACAACAAATGGTTGCCCCCATGATTTATAAAAATATACATATTGCTTTAATCAACTTCTTCAAAATGATCATTAATAATAATATTATTCATATTTGACTTATTTAACTTCTTTTATATATCACCTGTTATATATTCAGTTGAGTATCAAAAACGGTATTTTGACAAAACTTTACCAATATTAAAGCAAATATAATAGAATTTCAATACAAATATGGCATGATACATGTTAACATGTCAAATATTCCTCCTCCGGCCAGGACTACATTTGGTTCTAACTCGCGGTAACCCACGGTCTCCCTGATCGCTGGCGGGACACCTGAAACGTTTGCTAAGATGAAAACGCATTTGTTCAATAAAAAACATTTTGACTATCATTTTGGTTTTGGCCGATGGCCATGTTATGGCGCTTCACAAATCGTCGAATAATAATAATAATAATAATAACAGGTCTACCACAAATAAGATACTGAACAATAAAAAACATTTTGTTATCATTTGCGCCGACCTTTAGAGGATGAAAGGCCAGGCAGGTGACCTGACCTATTCTCTGACCCATAAATCCTTCGTGATATTTAATTGTGCTTATGCTATCTCCATTGTGATTGTAGACGGCAACAAATTGCTGAACAGAACCACTATAAAAACAATGAACTGGACATTAAGCCAATGGAGAGTCAAAGCAGAAGAGTTTACATTACAATCTAACAATCATCGTTCAGCCTTCACTATTGCTTCCATGCTATTTGGATGGCCCAGTGTTTTATACAGGCCTGTGGAGGGGAGATTCCCCCCCCCCCAAAGCCTCAACATCCCCCCTCCAAAAAATCCCAGCACTTACACAAATTTTGAATTGAACTGTGTGTCTTCCCATCCAGCCAAGTCAATTCCCCCCCAAGGCCTGGAGTCTATATAAAACACTGGGATGGCCATATTAAAAAGTGAACACCCTTGCATCTAACAATCAACAAATCATTTTGCAGCCAACACCCCTACATCTATCAACCATAGATTTTCAGACGACACTCCCGCATCTATCAATCACCGATTTATTTTGCAGACAACACCCTTGCATCGATCAATCATCGATTTATTTTTCTCGTAGTACAATCTTCAGTGTATGTTGATGTATGCCTGACTTCCATTTCTACTATGTCTCTGTTGATATGCAGGCTGTCAAGTTAATAATAATAATAATAATAATAATAATAATATCAATTAATTATTAATAGTGCTGCCCAACGATTAATTTATTTAATCGCGATTAATCGTGTGATTAAAATTATTAATCGCAATTAATCGCATTGCTTTAGCAATGCTATTCTGGTCCCGAAGTAGCAATTAAACTGAAATAAACAATGCACCATTTGCAGACCAGACTTTTAGAATTTCAACTAGTAGGCCTATAAACATTTATGTGACCACACATAACATTATATAGCACATGCATCATCCATTTCAGTCAAGTTTAAACAAAAACTCGTGACATTATCACTTTCAAGCTCAGTTTTTACAAGTTTCTTTAGAGAAACATGAGACGATTAATTATGATGCGATTAATTTTTCAATCGCGATTAAAGGACAGCACTAATTATATTAATAAAGCCAAAAATGTCTACAGCAAAATAAGTGACACAGCATAAGATTACCAGGCAAGCAATTCTGAATGCTGGTGAGCCTCCATTGCTGTTAAACCCTGCTGTGCATTGATTGTCTTAAGTGATTCATTTGTCCGCAAATCCCACAGCCTGATATCACCATGGGTGCTACAAAGCAAAGGCGACGACAAAGGGAGTTTTCAACACATTTGATTACATGCTACAAATTTCTTGTTACAATTAAATCTGATCATCTTAATAAATAAAAAAGAAAACGTGTCCACGTATTTTCAAGTGCATCTAAAACCTGAGAAAGTTCCTGACAGATTTTTTTCAAACTTTAAAAAAAACTTCCATTCCAATAGGAGGGTGCTTTAATGTTAACATGCTTTCTTTAAAAAACAGCATTTAGAATATGCTCTATAAAAAAATTTTAAACGCTCTATCTCTGATAAATGGTTTAGGTTGTTTATACGTTCATGTGCTCATTGCAAAGCTTGGCTCTGAAATTGCTAAAATTATATCTGAAAAACTCTAAAATCATGCTGTTACCATATATAGCCATGACAACAGCCCATTAAAAACAAAAACATCACGTGACCTGAGGCAAAGGAGAGGGAGGGAGAGTAGGAGAGGGGGGTAAGACACATTTAAAACCAAAACATCACGTGATATTAAAATTAGCTGAATGAAGACGTGACGTTACCTGCTAAAGGCTTTTCATAAAGGATAATAATTAATAAACTGCTCACTGCTCAGTACACAAAGTGAATTACACATGCATTAAACTAAGCAGTACATATCATTAATATTCATTTCACATGTCTCGCAGAAAATCAAAATGAGGTTGTTGTACTCTCAGAGCAGAATTATTGCTACATGTAAAACGGCTTATTGCTACATGTAAAACGGGTAACAGCGAATGAAAGAAAAACATAAACAAGTGTCACCGTAAAGCTTCACGCTCATAACTCACGTGACTCTCCATGGGCGTTGTTTTACGCACAAAATTTTGGATTTTATCATTTAAACAATGGAAGCAAACATTGTTGCGTTATTTTACAGCCAATGAATTGCAAAAGGGTAACGCTTTCACATTAGTATTAATTAGGAGGTGCTAAGCTATAATCTATAGTCAGCCATTGAATGGCATAGGCCTGCAAATGCTAGGCTATGTTGGTAAGGAATGGGGGAAGCGGGGATGGGAGTCATGGGTGGGGACTGGGGTTTGGAGGGGGTATGGAAGAGGAGATTTGGGGAAAGGAGGGAGAGGAAGAGGGAGAGAGAGAGGGGGAAACTTAGATGGTGACTAATTAATAATCTGAATTCTAAGAATCCAACATGCTTAATGGCTGTGTTTGTAAATTGCTAGACCAAAGTTTACCACAGCAGCTTCTACTAAACAAAGTTTTATTACACAAGACATTGTCCATAAAAGCACATATACTAGAGTTATATAGACAATAAACTGATCTACACCAATACATAAAGCCCACAAAACCTCTCACTCAAAAGTCCATTAGTAAATATCCTTTTGTCAAAAAAATTTAAATAATCAAGTAACAACATAAAGAGCTACCTTACAATATTTGTGGCTGGCTATGTTGAATAATTCTAAATAAGTAAGTAAGTAAGTAAGTAAGACGAAATCTCTTTAGCGCTGCCCGAAAGCTTGGCGCAGTACACCAGCTTATACACGAGTCGCTCAATCTGGGTGAAATCCATAGTCAGTAATCCGTAGTCCGTGGTGGTCAAGGTAGTAGATCCAGGCAGGCAGCCGCAGCAAATATTAGTGATACAGTAATTGAAATTACCAATTACTGTGTAAACACCAAATTCACAACTAACTAATAAGTGACACACGTAAGTAGGAAGAGTACACAGTAGGACTACGGAATATGGGAATGTAGAGTAGTAAAATCGTAAAACTTCTACCTGGCACTTGCAACTCTGTTTGGAAAACTCTGAAGCATGTATGCTTTGACGACCCATGTCGGATGCTCTCGAAACACTTTAACAACGCTTAAAATTGCAAACATTAATAAGACAGTCTGTCATCTTTCAAATTTATACCATAGTTGCTATTATATTATGGGTTCACTGATGAATCTCAAATTTAAAAAAACAGACTATAATGATTAATCAAAAAGAAAGAAAATCAATACAGTAATACAGAAACCCATGTCATTATACTCACAAAACTGGGACATTCATATGAATAGATTTCCTCTTATAATATTAAATTAACACTAGCTTAAGACAGGGTTAAGAGCAAGCGTCACGTTAATAAATAGACATTCTTGTCCAAAATGCACAACTGATTTTGCTACAGCCAAATCAGCTTAGTAATAATAAGCGTTATTATAGTAAATAATAGTAATAGTAATAATCAGCTTAGTAATAATAAGCGTTATTATGGCAGGCTTAGATAATTTTCCAAATGGTGCAAGACTTAAATTGTCAGCAGATTCAGTCTAGTAACTGGCACAGTCTTCATGATCTGGAAAATTCTTAGTGTCTGCTTGACAGCTGAACTGGAAGATGCTTCATTTATTGAAGCTAAGTATAATAATTTGAATTCAATAAATCAATTACAAACCTTTTACTTTATTAAAATGGAATGGGAATTTATCAGATATTTAAACACCCTCACCCTTTGATATAAAATCACAGTAAAACAGCACAACCTGCATAAATATGCTTTCTTAAAACTGTGAAAAGAATCACATTATTTCAAACTAAGACACCCAAATAAGATACCCAGGATCCATAGATGTGAACCAAACACTACAAACAAATATATGTTCACCAAAAAAGTACTAACTAACGATCAGAAGGAAGCATTGGCAAAAGTATTCAATAAATTCAATGAATTCAATAAATCAATTACAAACCTTTTACTTTATTAAAATGGAATGGGAATTTATCAAGAGCAAATGTGATATTCAAACAGCCTCCCCCTTTGATATAAAATCACAGTAAAACAGCACAACCTGCACAAATATGCTTTCTTAAAACTGTGAAAAGGATCACATTATTTCAAACTAAGACACCCGAATAAGATACCCAGGCTCCATAGATGTGAACCAAACACTACAAACAAATACATGTTCACCAAAAAAGTACTAACTAACGATCAGAAGGAAGCATTGGCAAAAGTACAATGTTGTGCTGCAGAATATTGAATTGCACAAAAAATACCGGTCAGAAAGAGAATCAGAATGTGTGAGAACTCAACATTTCGGAAATCGTAAATATGTCGCACCAACTGGCAGCAGTTTGATCAGCAATAGAATTTCCTACCTGTCTCCAGGTGGCATACGTTTGTCAAACACACGCACTGTCCCATCTCCGCACCCTCCAATGAAGACAGAGTTTGACTGCCTGTCCAAGGAAATACTCGTTATGCAACTCTCGGCATGAGTTGGAAGATCCTTTAATGAAAAAATAAAGTTTACCGTTCACAACAGAATGACTAAAGCCAACCGTTCGAATGGACACTAAAACATTCATAGAATGCACTCTAGTTCTATAGTGTCAACACTGTCACTCGCATGCCAGATAAATTTCTGTCATACCGACTCCAATTCTTTAAGACTAAAAACATTGGGCAATAATTATTGTCAACTGCTGTCTTCTGTTCATTTAATGGTTCAAATAGCAGGCAAGGTCAAGATAAAAACAGAATTTCATAATTTACGATATAAAATACATTTTTCTCAATAAAAAACAATTGAAAATTCTCAGTTTGCTGTGAGTTGGAGCTCTCTAGAGTCTGAATATACAAAGGCATGTCATAAATGACTTCATTAGAAGTGATCACAAACTCTTGAAATTCTATTGGAGACAACTGCAACTTATTCACGAAGAGCTGCAATTAATGATTGGTGCATAGTGAACTGCCTCCTTGCTAACCTGAACTCGAAGCTCTGTTTGAACATCCCAAATGCGAACAAATCTCACGTCACCAGAAGTGTACAAAGTGCTAGATGTCTGATTCCAGTCCATGACTAAACCAGCACCTATCAAAGTGCATATAAATATGTAAAGATTGAAACTACTAACTATTAAAAAAGATTACCAGTAACTATAAAGATATTGAATTTAAAGCTAGTAAGAATAATGCACCACAGTGACAGTCACTACTTTGGCATTGTCTTGGGACAACCTTAATCTTATGCACTTATCTAAGGAATGTACTTACAAGAGTGTACAAAACATAGTCTTATAAAGAAAAAATATATAATAGATAAAATAAGACAAATATATCAATGGCACAATGTAATGTAATGTAAGATTTGCATAGCACCTCTTAAATTTCTACTCAGAGGTGCTCTTGTGCTAGAGTCGCTTAGTAAGGAAGTAAGACTATCAAAATTTCAAACTACAATCTGTTGCTTCTAAAAAAAAGTACAAGCAAAGTTTTGGGAATATAATTTGATTTCTCAGTTAACAAAACACAAAACCTTCCCCAATTAACTCTGTCAACAAATTTTTGGACAAGGAACATCCATCCTAAAATACAGCGCTGCAGATATCACAATGAACTGAGAAAAGCTCTTATAGGTAACGCTAGCGATGAGAAATGAAATGAAGCTTTACTAAAACATGGCTGCAATGTCTAAGAAGAGAGGATCTGATTGTAAAATTCCTCCACACCTTTACTAGTTGGAAGCATATCAGACAACGCTTGCCAAGCTGTTACCAGTTCTGTCCGAGATCCGTCCTCAGGGACATAATTACGCCACACCCTGACTACTCCGTCATCTAAAATTAGAGACTCCAATTAGATCAGTAAGTCAAAACAACCACAACACACTATTATGGCAACAATGGCCTCAGACTTGTGGTCTGTCTGCAATCAATAGTAACTAGATAGGAAAATAACATAGCTAGAGCTAAAATCAAGAGCGATTTACAAATGTTCATAAGATGTGCGAAATAAATGCTTCTTGAGGGCAGTCGCAAACGCCTCGAAGGATGTAATCGATGTCACTGAGACATTTAATGAAGAACGGAATAGAAAGCCTGTTAACTACTGGAAAAGTCAAAGGCAAAAGATCAAGAGGAAGACAAAGAATGACGTATATCAGTAGCTCACTGACTGATGTAAAGGAGGTTGCTACTGAATTAGAACTCTTACAATCTATGAACAACAGAGAACAATGGAAGTCCATAGTTGCCAGTGTGGCAACGTGAAAATACACCGCGACTGAAGAAGAAGTAACTAAGCATAAAAGGCATAATAAGACTGCATGATACTTTTGCCCCAAGCAGCCAAATGATAATGGGTCAAGTAACTGTGTAGCACCCTTAGACAGGGGTTTTCACCCTGTTCACTGTTTGTGAGGAAGGCAACAAGAAATCACTCCTTCCATCCCAGAGTGTCAAAATGCCAACTGGGTCAGACTAACAGCTAAGAACATAGCAATCAGTCTATATTATCATCAGAAAACTCAAGATTAGCATGTTTTAAGAGTTTAACAAATTCATCCACTTAATGCACAACCACTCCTCAGCATCTATAAAAATTTTACTGTGTGGTAACAATTAATTTAATTTAAATAAATAACTTTTGAAAAATTAACATCAATTAATAGTTAATTTTGGTTAAATCAAAAAAATTTGTTTAAAAAACTTCATTTATTGAAAACTATGTGATATTTCACATAAAATTCAGTTTTAAAAAGTGAATAGCACAAGCATTTTCTTGCTCAAATGTTGGATAACCAACTACGCACGAGCATATTAACTGTGTTCGATTCAAGTGAGTGAGGAGCATATCTGATGGGTAAAAATATCCATTAATGATTAATTAATCTCTAACTTCCACAGCCTACAAATTTTACATGCTTTAGGTAAATCAATCAGACTCATGCTGAATGGCAGTGGTCTTCAGACATATTACAGCCAAAATGTCACAAACAGTTTTAACTGCTTATCATGCTGATACCATGTTTATCTTAATTCTCTTATATTTACATTTTGCAAGCAACATTAACTAATTAAACCATTCACTACAATTATCATTATAACCATTATTATCATTATAATCATTATAATCATTATTATCATTATTATCATTATTATCATTATTATCATTATTATCATCATTATCATTATCATTATCATTATCATTATCATTATTATTATTATTATTATTATTATTATTATTATTATTATTATTATTATTATTATTATTATCATCATCATCATCATTCTCAGTATCATCATCATCACCATCATCACCACCGCCACCACCACCACTAAGACGATTTATATAGCGCAGTAGGCATGGGCGAAGGCCAAAGTCAAGAGCACTTCACATGATTCACTTATGTGAGATATTAAATAAGTGTGTCTTCAGATCCTTTGCAAGCAGTTCAATGGAGCTTACATTTGTCACATTCTGTGGTAATGAATTCCATAGAACTGGATTCCCTCGTGTGACCGATCTGTCACCAAACTGTCATCTGTCAATATCAAATGTCATTGTATTTATTGGATATCTGCAGCTATGCCTATCGAACCGATCAAACATACCTGAACCAGTTACAAGCAGTGGCCGGTCATGTGCGTTGATAAACTCCGAATAGGTTATTCTTGTCAGTCGAGGATTAGAGTTTGAAAAGTAATTGAGTTTAGCTGCTTGCTCCCAATCCCAGACACTGCAACAGATAAGACAAATATGTAAGGACAACGTTAATGCACAAAATCAAAATCAGCATGATCAAACTTGAATTCCACATCACTAGTGAAAAGACAGTTAAGAAAATCAACAAGAATGATGGATTTCCTTAAAAGCAGACTTACACACAAATATCCTGCAGTAAAATGCTGCAATGGTTTAATATAAAAGAATTAAACTCCAAATAAAACACAAATTTATGCCAATATGAGCAGGCCCGTCTTTTGCCAGTGTGAGGCCCCTGGCATCTGGCGGCCTGCGAGGTCCCGGAGGGGTTGGATCCAAGGCCGTTTTAAGGCATAGGCAAGGTAAGCACGATATATGAGGGTCCATTTTTTCTAATTCTCAAAAAAGTTGACTAGCAAAAAAGGTCATCACATTTTTTGGTGCTTGATCTTGCAATTAATTTATCCTCTGGAAGTTGATAAGCAAATAAAAGGTGAAAACATAAAAAGGCTGGAGCGCGCGGGGCCCCTAAGATGTGTGGGGCCCCGGGCAGAGTGCCCAATTTCCAACACATAAAGACAGACCTAAATATGAGCAAAGTACAACTCTGATAAAAGTTTAACTAACGTTTTCTTCTCTTTTTTGTTAGATTATGATCTGTGCCCACAAGCAGACTTATTTCCATAATTAAGATTTAAATTTAAAAGCTAATGCCTCCATAATTATCCTGATAATCATGCTGGTATTTTCTCTGCAGATACCTTAAAATAAATTTCTTTAATTCTGTCACTTTTCTGCACATACAAAAAATCTCCTTGATAAAATCTAATTTCCGGCTGATATTTCAGTATGATTCACCTTTGCAAACATCAAATATGAAAAGAAACCTTTTAATAAAATTACAGAATTCATTTTCAATATCCTAAAACTTTGGTAATTTGTTTCCAATTCAAAATTGCTTTTCTTCAAACAATCTTTACCCTCAGTAATTTTGTTAGTGTTATTTTGGTCAAATCTCTAATTAAAGCATTTACCTATGCAAGGATAGGTAGATTTGTAAGTGTGCACAGTAACAGGAGTACATATAGGAGTACATATCTGGCTAATACAAACTTTGTCATCTGAAAAAGACTGAAAATGATGTTGGTAAAGATTCAATCACCATTTAAGTTTCACTATTTAGCTATTTCACTATTCACCATATATGATCTTTGTCAACAACAATCAGATGAGGCTCATACGGATGAAATCGCAGAAAGCTCGGAACACCGATGTTGCGGTTGATACACACAAGATCGTCTAATCGACTAATTTCTACCAACAGACAAATTCATTTTAAAGCACCAAAGATTCTTCAGTAAGTGCCATTATTTCTACTGACGTAGATCACAAATTTGTTTAGAATTTCAGTTTGTAGACCGTTGATTTACATTTTTTACAATGTTTCATATAATGAACTAATAATTTAGAACCATCATTTTAGAACCGTAACTGAGTTTCAGAAAATGCATTAACTGAATTATCTGATAACTGCTAGATATTGCAATTTTTCTGCCATCCAGTACCATTAAATTCACTTGTAAAAATAACTTGTAGCCTCAAACAGTATAAACTAGAAAATTGGCACCGGTTACAAACAGTTTGTGCATCCCATCTAAAACCGGATTGCAATTCAAATACAAATATTTTCAAAACTGTGTTTTTACACACATACAATGCTGTGGCAAGAATCAATGTATTACTTGCATACATAGCAATTCAGCAAAGATGCAATTATTTTGCAAGTTAATTCTTTTATAGTGTACACTCACTGCCAAGTTGCCAACACATAACCCACACTGACATATACTTTTAATAAATACATACACACACACACACAGGTAATAGTTTACACCTAATGAATTCCTGCTTACTTATTTTTTTCCGTTCCTCGACCGCCAGCCGGACGGCCCTTGCCGCCCGAGTGCACCGATAGTCTCGCTCCTGTGCTATCGGTCCCTCTGGGTCTAACTCTTCTAAACGCCACATCATCGATTCTGTAAAGTATCTACAGGACCACAGGAAGAAGTCAGTCGTCAAGGACAACTGGCGAGACAGAATTTCATCGTTCTTCTCGCTTATCTACGTGATAAATAGATGAAACATTCAATAAACAAAATCGTAACTAAAAAATTCAATCAGATTAAAAGCAATTAGATTGTCGCAGAAATCTGAGAAGCAAGAGATTGCTGCAAAGAACAAATGGATCAGAAGAATAATAAAGAAGGGTCAGGTCAGGTCTTCGTCCTCTAGCTGTGTCCAGCTATTGACTTCTCCATGACATCTCTCCAAAGTTCTCTGTCCTTTGCTATTTCTTTCAAAGTCATTCGGTGTCTTCTGTCAGTTTTTCCATTGAGATTCAGCCCTGCCATGTGCAGATCCTCTTCCAATCCGTCCACCCATCGTCTTTCCGGTCTTCCTTTAGATCGTCTTCCCTCTGGTTTGTAGTTGAAAATTCGTTTTGGGTTTCTTAATTCTTTAAGATCAGTTAGCTACAAAGAACACATCACGAATGAAGCAGTCAGAAGAAACAACCACAAATCAGTGACGTCAAGCAAGAGAGCAACGAAATGGACAGGCCACATATTGAAGATGGATGACAACAGAAACCACAAAAGAAATGTCAAATACAAACCAGAAGGGGAAAAAGCAGTGGGAAGACCAAACAGTAGATGCGATAGATTGCCTTGACAGAGACCTCAAAATAATTGGAATTCACAGGAAGACAGGAGGAAGATATTATTATTAAATTTTACGGACTAAAAAAATGTCGCAGAGAGCATCCATTCTCCACAAATCATGCTACTCGGGCCAAAAAATGGTTTCAAGTTGACTATACCTTCGGACAGCAAACATAGAGGCGTGGCCTTGAGAAGATTCTCGCGCACAATTCTCTTAGTCGCTAAAATATATCATTAGAAAATGAACGAGCTCACTGATTCAGGTGCTAATCGTCTTGGCTGCATATGCTGGAGGTTATTCAGGAGTCGAGGCATTGTAGATGAATGATCGAGTTTGAGCGTTGTCGGTCTCGACACGTCAGCATTTTCCGTTGTCATCGCCATTGCCTTTGAAGGCATGAACGAACCCGGACGATTAGAGGGACTGCTGGGCGCCGACCCTGGTGCCACCGGAGGTGCTGACCCCTTCCTCTGACGCACGATGGCTGAAGACCGAGCCGCCCCACCTAGTGGTGGCATCACCTGAGCACATCAATACCAAAATAATATAATATAATATACCAGTAATATAGACTATATATGAAAATTTTCACATTCTTCTGTGTTCTATGCAAATTCTGTCAGTTTACTGCTTCAGGTGAACTGTATTATAACAATACATTGTAATGTCTCTCTTTCCTCATGCACAAATAATATAAGTTACCATATATACTCGCGTTAAAGTCGAATAATATAATTTAAGGCCAAATCACAGGCTTTGCATCCTGACCTCAACTTCTATGCAAGGCACTAACTGTTGGATAAAGTTTCCATACAGAGGATGTCAAAATAATTAATTTAGCTAAAGCTTTGTGTAATTAATCACTTTCAACATATGCTATGGCATCTAAATAAAAGTTGGCATCAGCTATTTTAAGATTTGTAATATATAGGCACCATATAAATATTAATTGTAATTTATTGGCGCTACATAAATATTAAATTTTTAAAATTTGAATTTTCATATTGTCAAGAATGAGCGAATAGCAGGTTTAAAGTTTTCTTAATCATCAGGAATCAATCTGTGAATGTCAAAATTGTTCAGTTTCTCAATAGTAAAAGCTAAAACGCAGTTTTTCAATCAAAACAATAGCGCCGCGCGCCCTGCTCGTGTCCTCCATTGTTCTGACTCTCACAAGCACCCCAAGAGGGCGCACGGCAGTGACATCACTTTGACTTATACCCGGGTCAATGATTTTAGACACCTTCAAACTCAAGAAAATTTAAGGGTTGACTTATACTCGGATCGACTTTATCGCGAGTACATACAGTAACTTAAATACACGAAACGGTGAAGCCTCTAAACATTTTCATATTGGCAAGATTCCTACCTTATATTTTACAAAACCAATAAGCTTCTTTGCCGGTTCAGTCACGGATGATACCGCATCGTTTGCCAGCAGCTGCAACGCCTTCCAAACATTCGAATAGACGTTGCTGTATCCACCGATGAGTGAACCAACTACGGAAGACGATGACGCAATACGCTTGAAGCTCCCGCCAGGCGTCTGCTCAAAAGCATCAGCTGTGACTGACAGAAGAAAACAAAATGTTTGATGGTACAAGACTGACTTGCTAGTTAACCCCTTTACCGGCCATTTGGAACATAACGTAAAATGGACAGATATTCTCTGGATGGACAATCAATCGTTACTTCTGCAAAATAAATTTACTACAGCTTCTCAAAAACTTAACATTTCACGTAGACATGAATTTGGCAGTCGAGATAAGAAAAATTCATCCCTCATTCAATTTACATTGCTGAGAAGCATAGTCACGGAGTGGCAATATTTTTTATGGAAATCATTCAAAACAGGTACCAGTTTACTCAAACATGACAAGATATTTAAAACTTAAAGTCAAAGTTCATGCTCACTCAACCCAAAGTGACCAAACAGACCCACGCTCCCCCCCCCACACTTTACCTGATAACCACAAAACTTCACTGAATGTTTGTCTCTTAATGACAGCAGGCGGTGTAAGTAAAAACCTACAATGAAGGAAAAGAGAACTTACAACCGACAGGTGAAAGCAATCCTTTCAAACAACGAGTTGAAGAACTTCGTTTCATTCCACCTCCACGAAACAGCGCCAACTCTAAAAACAAATCAGCAGACTGTTTAAAGGATTAACCCTTTTCCTGTTCATTTATCTGTAATTTAATGTAAAATGGATGTGTAATCTCAGGGCAAACGGGATAAGGGTTAACATTCTGTCTGAACTAAACAAAACATTGCAATCATTGATGTTACATTAAACATTACAAATATCATAAAATTAATCTTGAAATTAAGTATTCGTAAACAGTCAAAAATAAAAAACCTGCAAAGAATACAGATATAAAAAACAAGTAATATAATAGCAAGAGAAAATATTTTCTTCTCTATCCATGCATCACACAATATTGCCACTGTGCCAGTGACTTGATACATAGCACAACAAGGAATTATCACATGTCATAAAACTGGGTGGATCCCAGTGCCGACTGAAAAATTTAGCAAATCACTGACTGGAAAATGCTTGACGCTGTATCAAGATTATTATTACATTCTGTCAGAAATAAATGAAATTCTATCACGTGAATCCCGTAATGGATTCATGATAACGGCACATGCCATGAATATAATGGCCTGTTACTGCACATTTTCAAAGACAGCACTGTGCGAAAGACTGACCGTGTGGAGAACTGAATACGCCGGTTGTTCCAGTCACAGTGTGGTATTCACGTGCGTTCTCATCTTCCGAGAATTGCAAAGCGACTGCAGCAAACTGAGTCTCAAATTGCATCACTAAACCACTCAGAGCCACTACAAGCTCCTAGAAAATAGTAATGCATTTTGCTGAAGCTGCAAAATTTTTAATTTATTGTCAATTTATGGTTTATTTTTCAATAAACTAATCCAATGCAAAAAAATACACACGCAGTCTCCTCCCTCGATCCCATCTGTCAGTCAGTCAGTCAGTCAGTCAGTCAGTCAGTCAGTCAGTCAGTCTAACATGCACACACACACAAATGAATAACAAGCTAAAAAAGTGTCAACACACACATAACAAATTACAGTTAAGTCTCTGAACACTCATTAACCTTGCATTAAAAAAATCTGATAAAATAAATCAGTGATGCTCCTAATGTACTGGTAATTGATGCACTCAATACACCAATAATACCAAAGAAATTTTCAATGAAATCTGAAAGTCCAGCCCTAGACGTCATCCAAGACAATGACGAATCACTTCACTGAAACCACACGTTTCTGTGCAATATTAAATATATAATGGAACAGCAAAGACAAACCTTTCTGACGATTGCACTGCCATCGTTCAGAACTGACAGAAGCTTCGTGGCAATTCCATGATCGATGTTGTTTATCTGCTCATCGCGTTCCGTCGAGTTATTTATGAAGGATCCAAGCGCAAAAACAGACGCAGCACGAACCTACCAACAAACGTCAAGCAACTTCGATAAACTGCCATTCTCCAATTCATCCTATGCTGTGGCTCTAACAGCAAATTACTCTTAAATAACTCGCATTCACTTTCAATTACTGCAGTTTTGGCATCGTATAGAATGTGCACTGTGCTGCATATCATTCTTACTCAAACATTTAAGCATCATATCGAACTGACCTCAGGAATCGGATCGAAAAGGAGGGGGTAAAGCTTTTCATGAGCACTGTTTCTGACTCCACACCAACGGGCAGCATCGTAGTTAGTCCAAACCTAATGACAGATCCATTGGAATTAGTACTGATTTGCTTAATGTTGCAGTCAAATACTACATATATATGATTAATTATCATCTCTTATTAACAATGGCCATGCTTACTAAATGTCAAACTACCGGTAACTTAGAAATACCTTCCCAAGGCAGAGTGCAAGCCACTGTTTCAGAAGAGAATTCTGATCTCCCAAATGCTCAAGGCACAGTGCAATCAGGTTTCCTTGGAGAGCTACTTCCTAAAAAAACACAAAACCCTTAGTTAATGATTAACCTATGCAAGTTTGTTTTCAACTTAAGGCTGGTCAGTTGTTACTACCAAGGCAATCGGGTTTTCTTAACACATTGGGTGCCAGGACGTACAACGTACATCCCGTTTTCTATGCACTTGTATAATGCATAGGCTCTTCGGCAATCAATGTGTTAAATAATTGACGAGCAAATAATTACCAAATTCAGACATAATATATCATATTATCTTCACCAGATAATGAATGACATTGCAATAATACATATGGTGCACCATGGTCATGAGTAATACTGGATATGAATTACACACACAATCATATATTCCACACATATAAAGTAACTACTCTGAGAATGAGCACACACACTTAAAATACAATATGAATGAAATATATTCTTGAAATAATATTGAAATATATTCTATATATATATATATATATATATATATATATATATATATATATATATATATATATATATATATATATATATGGAAGAATATAGCACAATTTCAACTTTGTAATCTAATTTAACCACGGATGCTCTATTTAATAGATAAGACATCTTATCAGTGCAGACTCTTATTTTTAAAAGGCAAAATACAGTCTATACCTGGGTCTATTAAACACAGATTTTGCATTGTCATGTTGAGAACATGCAAAACCTTTGGAAATGGGATAGGACTACTTATGTTAACATGTAATGGAAACTTTTGATTGTTTCCAATGCAAGTGCCATTCTTCAGTGTATTAACCCCTTAACTGGGACCCCGGATATATCCGTCCATTTTACATTGAGTTACAGTTAAATACCCAGTTAAGGGGTTAACCACAATATTTAGTTGCAACAATAAAGTCTTAGGGTTCAAAGCCTTCGAATACTTCATTTTATTGACCACAAGTACGGTCAAGAAAAGCATCACTATACTTTATGCCCTAGAAATACCTGGCCAGTTGGATAGTTGTTGACTATCATCGTCAATACAAACACAGCCATCATTTGGTGCTCTGCCTGAAACATTTGTAACAAAATATATTTTCCATTTTATTTAGTTTCAATTCTGCCACTTCAAAACTAACAAAAAGTCTTGAATGAATTTAGCAAGTAAAGACAATGAGTAATGTAAACGGAGCGCTCAGGGCCATCGTTTTGCATCAGAGTCAACAGGTGGCCTAACCTCACTGACATCTAGAATACATCAGAAATCAGTGCATTTAATCTGTTTCCAAATCACTATTTCGAAAATCACTAGGTTGAATATGACAAAGTCGATCACTACGTCGAAAATCACTAGATTGAAAATCATTTCGTTAAAAACATATCGTACTTTGGAATTTGGTAGCCTTTTCATTTAGAAACATTTTTCTGGTTGTGAGTGCCACGGTAGAAATTAATGATTTTGAATGTGTGTGGAAGAAAATGAAAATGATATATATGTTCACAGGCTGTCGAGAGGGAGGCAGGGGGAAAATGCCCAGGGGCCCGGTGATTTACAATAAACTTTGTCGACAGGCCTGAATGCTTAAATGGTATGATTATCATGAAAACTAAATAAATGCATACAGTACGATGTAGCAAACAATATTAAAAACACAAAATAATCAAAAACCACAAACAAAGAAAAATGTAACATCACATAGGAACATGTAGGCCTATGCGTCAGAAATATCAAACATTCATCATAAAGCAACAAATGTATATGCATAGATTCAACTGTAGCGCTTGGTGTAACATTTCAAAGGCACGCCACAATGGAGCAATTTCAAATGCCTACAGTGACATATCGCTCTACAAAGGCTTACAGTGACAGACCGTTTAAAGTGATAGGCCAGCAGTGAGAAATCAGTTGGAACAGAATTCTAAAATAAGACAGCAACAACGGATTTTTGACCTTGCGATTTTCAATGTAGTGATCGGCCACCATTTAATCTCAATTTAAGCTGATTTATAATCATTTATTAATTAATTAATAATTATTACTTAATTAGAAATAAATCACAGAAAAAAAGATAAACTATTCAGAATGGAGACTTTTATTTAAAGCACTATCCCTGAACCTGCAAAAGCTTTCTTTCGCGAATACTGCCTACACTATCCACAGATAAAACTCGTCCTCAATGCCAAGAGAGAGGACCAACTTGATCTTTAGACAGGATCAACTTGATATCTTTCAATGACCCATTCTAATGGGAAACCATCAACAGACTACATACCATTCACAATGAAACCCCCTTATCTTCATAGAGCTCAATCACACAGAACACTAATTATAATAAGAGCTATGGAGAACAACTCACAAAAACTTAGAAACTCTTTTGAGAAGTCACAGCTATAATTTGTTGTGACAATAATGCAGTGTGAAATGGTCTGGAAGATTCGTGCAATCAAGAATGAACAAAAAGACACAACTAAAAAAATAACGATCACAAAAGCTGCTAAAATAAATAGAGAAAATAAGGTCTTAAACACTACAGATGCCTACAGGCATGTACTGGTCAGAAAGAATGGAAAGAAAGTACTTGTGACCATTATCTTTCACGAGATCAGCTTGACAACTCTACAACATAAATGACAAATGAAGCTTACAAAATTACGAAAACTGCACATCAAGTATCAATTTACAGCAACCAATAGCCTAGAAGTCAATTAAATGGTACTGGGACAAAATGTCATCCTAACTCTAACCATAAACCATGACATTTTGTCCGCGGACATTTTGTCCGGCCACGAATTAAACTAACAACAATGCATGTGGTAAATCAATACAATTAAAATCTTATACGAAAAATTGCATTAGAACCAATGACTGTGGAAACCCAAAGTATACAAAAATGGTAGTGGCAAATCATTTGATTTATCTTTTTCTGATTAAAAAAACAATAATGTAATGTGAAAATAGCAAAATTAGTCAAATTTGATAGCACCAGAATTATTTTATCAAAAATAATCCAGCAATTGTTAAACTAGCGATCTTGCCTTCATTTACAACAACAACATTCAACATCTATGACTACTATGCCAAAATCAGGCAATGCTTGAGGATAAAAGGAGTTTTAAATCAAGCCTGCTGTTCATTCATACAGGTACCAAGCTCATGAAAAGCATTAAAACAATGGAGATCAGGATATCAACATAATAGACATGATCCTAAGCAATTGATGACCAAATATGGCATTTCATAGATTACTGCACTATTCTATTTATTGGTTATCTACATCACATGCAACATTTTGTAATGGCTGATAATCTAATCCTACAAAATGTCCAGAAGAAAAAAGTATCCTAAAGCATTTGAGCACTCCTGCAAGCAGAAAACACATTCAATGTCTGCCAAAGTTTTCATCTAATGAAACGTAAAGTATCTTCAATGCGATCATCTTAGGGAGGGTACATACTTACACTGTCAACCGCAAGGAGCTTTGCCCAAATGAAAACTAGAAGCGGCCTCAGTTCTCGTGCCGAACTCTGAAGTAGCTTCAGGACGTAGGGAAATATTCCAACAGAGAGTGCCTTGAATCAGACATTTAACAAAAATCAATGGTCTTTAAGCAGCTTTAATAAATAAAGCAAGAGATGATAACTGAAACAACAGACAGAATCAGGAATCGAAGCAAAAAGAAAAGCAAGATTACGGACAAAGAACAATATGTACAGAGAATTGATAGCAGAAGCTCAATAAACGACAGTTACAGGCCCAACAAACAAAAACCATGCATAAAGAAATAGAAATAGCAAAGTGAAATGGAATATGAGAAAGCAAAAGAGAGCAAGAATCACAAAATAACTGCATTTGTGTGAAATGTCTGCAAAAGTTCTGTTCAGAATCAGACAACAGTAACATTGAAACTTTTAAAATAAAAGGATTAAGAAAAATTCTAATAATTAAATAGAGAGAAAGAAAGAAGAATAAATTAAATTTGGACACAGCTTTTACAGACAATTATAAAAGGAAAAGTGGACTTATTTTTAGCACATCAAAAACAGAATG
Organism: Metaphire vulgaris; assembly: GCA_018105865.1. Taxonomy (NCBI): domain Eukaryota; kingdom Metazoa; phylum Annelida; class Clitellata; order Crassiclitellata; family Megascolecidae; genus Metaphire; species Metaphire vulgaris. Next base: position 6,773,136 of record CM030857.1, read on the forward strand.
AAGCCTCACAAGATAAACTGTACATGAAATGACATTAATAAAAAAGGTAGGCAGTGGATGACTTGGACAGGCAATATTAAAACATCAAAACTACAACTGCATTGATGACAGAAAAAGACATATGAAAAGATGTCCACAATGCAACCAAATCATGGCATGTGAATGATCCAACAAGACAAGCTAGACAACAGACCCAAGACAGCTAACCATAGGTGTCACCACAGTTGAGAAATCAGTAAACAACCGCTTAACATTTCTAGCAGAATAGTACGGTATTTTATTTATAAATGCATACAGTACAGTGAGAATTCATCTTATAAACAAGCAAGATCAGCCATCCATAAATCCAAACTAAATTGCATAAGGGATCTACAAGGCTGTTTTTCAAAGGTTGTGTGTGTGAGTGTGCATGTTAGGCTTAGGTTTATAAATCAGATGCAAAGCTATTTCACTGTAAATTCTGAATCTGCAAAATGAAAATGTAACTTATGTAACAAATTAATCCATTTGGCCAAAGTGGATCCATTTCACGATAATGCGATTATATACCTTAAGAACTTTAGAACAACTAACCAGATTCACAGCCCAAGGACCCAAGTCAAGAAATCGTCCAAGAAGCTCCAAAGCTCTCTGCCGATGAACCTGGCTTAACAGCACCTATCAACACATGTGTCTACTAGAAGAAATTGAGATCACTAATCAAAAACTCTCGTCCAAGCATTCAGATGGCAAATATAAGGCAACAAGACAACAAGAGCACAGTGCAATAAAATTTCAGTCTTCAATAATGTACATAACAATGCATATCTGTGCCAATGTGGCACAAGATTTTAAGAAAGATTGCTCATGCAAACAATAAAAGCCTAATACACATATTTTTTTCTTCAGGTCTTTGCAAAGCAAATTTAACTGCATTCCAAAAACAATAATCAGAGAAACTTTCTACTACAGAGACAATAGTGAACTGATCTACAATTAAAATCTTTATCCCGCAAACAAAGTCAAGCATAACTCGCATGCAAGTATAACAAGTAACTCTAGAAAAATGCATTTAACCCAAGAGATTATGAACAAAATAGCATAACTCACTATTTTTTAAATGGGTGTACACTTGACAGATATATATGCAGAAATGTACAGCAGGACACTCAAATCATTTAGATCAACCTACTTGTAAGACGATAGGCAACTGTTCTGGGGGACTTCGTTTGTCACTGCCATACGCGAGCCAAACCTGAAACGCAGTCAACTGCTCGGCAAAAAATGTACTGTGCTTGAAAGAATTTGGATCGTCAATAATCTTTGGAAGCTGAGAAAGACAACTTTCCAACGCAAGATCCCACGCCTGCCTGCAATAACACGAAAAAAACAAATCGACATTACATCACTCATTTGGAATAACTAAGTTCTAGGAGTTCAAATAGTAAGCAAAATATGCATTTAGAGTTGTCAAGATGTCCACTTTGCAACAAGGATGTTCAGAAACCATTAATATCACTTACATCAGGTTCCGTCACTGCTTTTCTAAACGGCTGTTCCTCATCGTGTACACGTATGTACGTAGAGTTAAAATGCTATAAATGGCATCGCAGAATACTGATACTCTTATTTTCAAAGCAACTACAAAATCTGATAAGAACTCTGAACAAGATGAAGGCACAATCTAACCACATGGGATGCTGAAAAGTTGGAGGCAATTTTGGCATAGACACAGGTGTACAGTTGTATGACCGCATGACTCTCTCGGCAAGAAGGAAATTACGAAACAGACTTGCTACCAGTAGGTCTTGACGAAAGAGTTTCTGGAAGAGCTCTGAAACAAAAATTTTGAGACTCGCAGGAAAAACTACATAGCATCCCTCAAGTGACGAGAAACATCAAATTTTAAAATGTATATTGAATATGTTCGCAGAAACTTTTTCTAAAATCTCAGCAATCAGAAAGTTATAGTATACAAGAAGCCATTACCCATATTCTCTATCATAACTCAATCGTAATTCCTCTTAGAAATTTCAGTTACAATTCATAAAAATAGATTCAAATAGGTTTTTAAATGTTCTTTCTCGATATGCATCAGCATACAAAAATCCACATTTCTGATGTTAATCTTGTGCAAAAAATTATAATTTCATGACAATTTCAACACAAAACAATATGTTGTGTGTCAACAATATTGAAGCTGTTTTCAAATAGCTTCAGGCTTATTCTGAGACACTAATGACAACAATTATGTCTCATGAAAGCTATTTTCCTTGACTAATCAAGAAAAGATTTATTATCCAAATTTATGCACGAAAGTTAAAATTTTCTAAAACCAAATTTATAAGATTTACACTTCACTAAGAGGAGAGTTTTTATTATGAACAGCTGCATATAGAGCCTTAACTTACAACAACAGCAAATGATAAAGCAGAGATCAAAATCTATGGCATGCATACCACATGGTGACACACCAAGGGTTTTGGTAAGATACTTTGAGGCAAATGAAGACAAGTGAATGTAATGCAAGCAGTCAAAATTTTATTATTATAAAATTCTAAAGCTCAGAAAGCAACAATGGCTTGTTAAAAACCAGGCTCATCAAAATTCTTTGCAAGCTGCAATGAAGAAAGTTATGCTTGCTGGTACTAGTTATTGCTACGAGACATGATTTCACCAATGTTTTCAATAAATCCTGATCATAATCAATTCACAGCAAAAAGCTGATCCAGATGACCAGATGGACAGTGCAGAACTATGATCGAAAACAGATGTGCAAGTAAACCATCAACATGTCTATCTGTTCCAAAAGCAACTGCACAGGTACAGCTACAAGTACTAGCATTCTACAGCAACAACTGTGAATAGAAAACTGGTTCCAAATTGGTCAATCAAACAGGCTGCAAAGAAGGGAAAAGCAACTCAATTCCAGCATTTGCAAATGCATCCACTGCTTGTGATAAATGACTGACAAAAAGTGGCACATGTCAAAATTTTCTTTAAAGGATTATAATCCTCTGAAGATAATTTGATAAGCAACATTATTTGCTTTGTGTGCCACTTTTTATATGGCAGAGTAATACAAAATAATAATAATATTATTATTAAATTATATTATATTACTCTGCCATACACAAGAAAATAAATTTCATTACAAACATCCACCATCCACAATACACTAGCGTGGCTCCAGTGACCGGGCAATTCGGAGCGGACAATTTGGCACGACTGTTTCAAAATATGTCGATAAAGTTATACAACCTGTTTTAATAATTTATTATATGTAGTTCGTGTCTACAAATAATGATACTGAGCACCTTGTATTGAAGTTCGATGAATGATAATGTTAATTCAATAAATTGATGTTATGGCTATATCCCCTAAGTACTCGATTACATTCCGGTTTTCGTAATCTAGCACAACAGTCTGAAATTGAAGGCACCAACACTTGTTATCATCCAACCGTCGGGGTCAGATTAGTATTTATTTAAACTCATTAAAACTTTGCACCGAATTGTCCTGCTCCGAATTGCCCTAGAACCGTGGCTCCACATCATGATGAAAAATAAATTATATCAAGCAGAAAATAAAAGGTTAAACACTGAAAAAGAAAAAGCAAACCTCGGGGCAAAGTATTCCACGCTATTGTGTCTGTTATTGCAGTGAATATCCAGTTCAATTCACCGAGCATAGTCCGTCGGTCATTTAACTGCCCTGGTAACCTACCAAGAGATTTTCCATATTTCAAAAGACTGCATCCAAGCAATCAAGTAATCTCACCAATCCTCTCCTAATGTGTTCTGGCACATTATCATATTTGGCAGATTAAGGAATTTGGCTTATTAAATTTGTCAGGGCATTTTGAGGGCACTCAATAACAGCAGCAGTGAAGTAATATTGCAAACGAAAAACTATACAAAACAGCTAAAGTTGGAAATTTAAAAAAATCCATGGAAATTGCACTTTACATGGCACACGTGCTAGAACATTTACAAAAAATCAGGTTGGAAAGCAAAACAACAGCCAGGCATCCCTCATCATCTTTGATGGGCAAAGAGCTAGTTAAACATAGTTTTAAATACAAATCTCAAAGAATTAACCCTTTACCAATTCATTTATTTGCAACATAATGTAAAATGGACGGGTATTCTCAGGGCAAACAGGAAAAGGGTTAACAATAGTCCATAAAACCAACCACAGAGTTCAGGCAAGTCACACGAGTACAGGTCTAATCATCGAGTGGTGGAGCAGGCAGCAAGAGATAACATATTGATCTGTACTGTCGATCTGTACTTTTACTCAAAGTACTCATTTATCTGTACTGTTGACCTGTTTCAAAGTACTGAGAAGGCTGGTGAACTAGGGAAATTTCAATAGCCTGAATATGTAATCGCTAGAATGCTACAATGCGGGAGATTTCAAATGATAGATCGGGGGTTCCCAAACTTTTTGTGCCACGGAACCCTTTGAATTCTTGAACATTGTCAATGGAACCCCACTCATAATACAGATTGGAAAAAAGTTTCGCAAAACAACAATGTGTACATAACAGATACATAAAGTTATTTTATCTGAAAAATGTTTTGAAGCAAACGTATTAACATAGTTACTAGTCTAAATTTTTATACATATATGGTTTACAGTTTGGGTGTAATAATAAAAATTACCAACTATATTGGTTGGTAATCTCCTATCACCAGTTAGGAGAGTGACTGTTAGGTGTTGCCAAAAATCCAGCAAACCATTACAAAAACGAAAAATACTTTAAAGACTGTCCAACTTTAATGTCATGAGTGTTTTTGTTTCTTAATGCTACAAATTCTGTTGATATTTGGCTTAGTGTTGGAAAGCTGCAGTCTTATGTTAGCTGATGCCAATTAACAGACTAACTAATTTAAATTTTATCCACTTTTGTCCATGAACTATAGTAATATGATCTGAAAGGAACAATCCAGTCATTGATATTTACAATAATTATCAAGAAATGACGTCGGCCATTTTCATATTAAATATTTAATTGGGGCAAGTAGCGTCAATGTGCATGTGCACTTCATTTGACCTCATTTTTATTGACAGAATCAATGATCGCCACAATTTCTATTACTACACTATCTTTATAAAATTATATTTCATCATTATTGGTTGAAGACAGATTGAATCGATCATAATTTTTTTAGTTTTTGTATCCTCATAGCGGAACCCTTCTATTCGTGTCACGGAATCCCGGGGTTCTGCGGAACACACTTTGGGAAACCCTGTGATAGATAATGACAGAGTAATAAATGCATGCTAGAAGATTCACTGTCTAACCATATGGCTGCTAGAAAATTCACAATGTTCAAAGATTACACTAGCTAGTGTTCAAATTATTAAAAATTTTATATGAATTAAAGTATTATTATAAAGACGATTTATATAGCGCCATTGAAAAAGAAGGTCAAAGTCAAGAGCACTTCTGATGCATTATTATGAGTGCAATATGAATTCAAATTCATAAACCACTGTCCAACACTGATCTCCGGATACTAGGCAAGCAATCACACAGATGGCTTACACCATTAATCTTGAGTAGCTTGCCATTTCTTTCTCCTGACCCATGTTAAAGCTCATAATATTAATTAAACTGACATCATAATACAATATTCACAATATTTTTCAACCATCTACACTCAAAAACAATTAATGCATTCAGAATACTCACATAGAATTTTATGGCTGCATGTCTAACCAACACAAACTTTACAGTAAATGTTCTAGGTCATTCACTTTCATGCAAAATATTTTGAGTGAACACGAAATCTGGGAAAATATTACTCTACTGCTGACTGTTGTAAAAGGCTTTAAATAGTCACAACTTACTTATCTGCCTGCTCATGAGTCATGCCAATCACCAGTTTTGACGTCCTCTGCTGTACATACCTGAATACAAACAAACAGGTGACACACTTCGTGATTTCTTGAAAACAAAAACAAAGCGCTCGCACTTTCGGAACTCTAAAGACCATTCTAAAAAAATTAATAGATAAAATTGTTGGATATCCAGTCCATAAATGCCCCGTCAATTTAACCTTTTGGCCCGCAAAGCCGATGTTTCGGTTTCGTAACATAATGGTTATGTGGATTACAGGGCGAAAGGGTTAAAGGATGCAAACCACTGTAATGCCACTTTAATTGGGGTAGTAAGACACGACGTAAACAGATCAGCTGGTAACTCCGGATTCATCGGAAGCACTTGATCAGCTGCACAAGCAGCCAGCTGAATGCAGTTATTGGAAGTATCGGCGTCGATGTTGCTCGTCTCGTCTGCGGAACTTCCAATCATCACTGGAACTTCTGCATTCTGTAAACGCCAACAGGACAGAACGATATTTTCAGAGGCTGGGTGATACAGGCAATTACTAGAAAATGAACTCAGTCAATAAAAACAATTCAAATTTAATATTTATTATGTTTACAGTACATTTACAGCTACATAGAATACCAGAAGATGTTGTAATTTGTCACAAAATGTAATCAACACAGCAGTTAAGAGAGTCCACATGTAACTGCCGTCTGAATTAGTGAACATACATTACCACTGTCCCAAGCATTTATGCAGATAATTGCTAATAAATGACTGCAAATAACTAAAACCTTTTGAAGTGAAAATCTGATTCTTTAATGTTTATTTCTATCTCCGTCATAGGGATATTCTACCTATAAGTTTTAATGTGTCCACTCAGTCTCTGGATTAGTTGCCAAAATAATCCCTACGTTGAATAATAATAATAATAATAATAATAATAATAATAATAATAATAATAATGTCAATTAAATGCAAGGAAAATGTGCAACTCAGCAATTACCAACAATTACCAGCGGAAGATGGCAGAGTGAGATACTCGCTGGGTGGGTTCAAGCCCCATTAGCACCCCTAGTGGCTTTCACACAGGTAGCAATGCCTTCTAAGCCACTTTAAATCACGCTAAGTTTCAAGTTTAAATATCACATGTATACCTCTATTTCATTATACTGAAGAGGCAAAATATTGCTTTTCAAGAAGTTGACAATCATGCCGGCATTCGAGCAATCAAAGACGTAGATTGACGGCATTCCCATCCATGCCTGAAGGTCGCATATGTAGAGCGGAATGTATTGCGTGAAGTTCTGTAACAGATGAGAACAGATAAGCAACAGCGTTTACAGACACGCCTTCAGAGCAACACAACAAGAGACTTCACACAAGAAGAATTACAAGACCTACCAGCAAAAAAGTTAAAATCACAAAGTATAAATGGGGGGAGGGAGGGTAGTGACAAAGGATTCTGATCATCATGCGGTGCTGGCCTAAGAGCAGATTCGCAATCAGGGTAAACAATTTTTGACTTGTTTTTCTGAGGAGAATCCTGAAAATTCAGTCATACAAAATTAACAGTTTGAATGGTGATTTTTCTGTTCACGCCACACCATAGACCTGTACATTGCATGCACTCCTTTTGCCATTCAGCCACTGTGTTCGTTCTGTGCAACATACAGTACAGTGCAGACACGAGGCGCCCAACTTTTATCCTGGTTGCCAATTTGACAATTAAAGTAACACTTGAATGCAATCTTCACTTTCATCTTTTCATCGTCAGATTCTTGCACTGATCAGATGGAGCATAACAAAAGTTGTCCACATTATTAATGCGCAAGGTGGGCCAGTTTATTTTTAAAATTTTTCAAATTGCTAAGTTTTCTTGACTCTTGCCGTGGACCACCACTTAGGAAAGCGTGGACCAGCACCGGTCCATGGACCACCACTTTGGGAAGTACTGCTCTAGAACACTTTAATAGTCATTTTCCAATTTAAAACAAAAGACCAACAGAAAACAGATCGACGTACTTTGTTGAAAACCCAGATCTCTCCGTTCTGTGTCGGCTTTGGCACGCCATGGCCGTTGTAATGGAAGAGAACTCTTTCATCTTTTGCATTTCTTCTCAACGAAATGCATAGCTTTTTCACTTCGTCAATCGTAGGATCAAGGCTGAGCTTGTATCGAGCTCGTGGCTGCCACCGTTCGTACTGCCGCTGCAGGTTTGCGCCTATTGCCTCCACAGCCCTCTGATTATTTGGACTTGTAGGATCATTGTAGAGCAAAGGATCTGTTGAAAAACAAAGTTTCGCTAACAATGAAAAAGCGCAATGAATTTTCCCCTATCCTTTGACCAGCTGCAATGGCATTCACTTTCAGTAAAAACTATTATAACTATCGTACAACATATGAGGGGTGATTTTTTTAAAATATTTGACTGGCATTAGAGTGCTGAACATAGTCAACTGAAATGATATATCGGAATTCCTGTAACCATGAATACATAACTTAAAACATTCAGTTTTTTACACACCACCAAGAGCTCATACTATGAACTCAAATGCAAGACTATCCAAAGCCTTTGGCAACTCGTGAATCAGATCCAAAAACACATCCGAATAAAAACTATTAAAACCACAAAACCATGGTTTTCTAACAATTGAAGGATTCATCCAACGACCTGGCCGCAACCTGGCAATAATGTATACCACATTTTCATGTATACAAACATCATGGAGAGCAATCCTAAACCAGTTTAGATATTAAAGTAGCATATATTAGCTTGTCCTTAAAAAGAAACAAATTACTGTTCCCTCAACTTTTACAATTTCAACTCATCAGTTGTTTAAAATGAAAGGGCAAAAACATTATAAAATATGCAATAAAATGCTGAGTGCATCTGCAATTTCTAAATATGGCAAAATGAAGTACAAACAGTACATGAAAGACTTCTGTAAAGCTGAGATCACTGAACATTGTCTTACCAATCCAGCACTGAAGACGAGCACAAGGTGAGATCTTTACAACATCAGGCGGATCAACACCAACGTTAAGGCACAATACCAAAGCCACACTAACTGTTTTCATCTACACACACAAATATATATATATATATATATATATATATATATATATGATTAATTACTGTTACATATATACTGTGTGTGTGTGCGCGCGCGTGTGTGTGTGATTAATTGCTGTTTTGACTCCACTGTCAATTCATTGCTGATGGATGGGCAACAATAACTGTTATTACAGAAAGTAGACATTTTAATTTATTCTCAAAAAAACAGTTCTAAAACAACTCTATAAGTAATCCAGATCAAGACCAGACAATTCAAAATTATGTGTGGTAATGATTTATTCTGTTACAATATGTTCTAAAATGGAGAAGTGTTGTGTCTAGTTATTGCACTAATGAATGAGCTGGCAGAAAGCAACTATGATGATGACAATAATGTGCATTATTCTGTCTGGCATCAGCCATCTGCAAAAAAAGGGATCATCATAACTTTTTCGGGTTTATTAGTCCCTGTGCTAGACAAAGCTTTCTGACTTTATTTTGTTTTATCATAACAATACAAATGGCTACTGAGTATCTATACAATCCAATGGAACTATCGTGGAATTCTTCATTTGCTTATTGCACCGATAATGCCAATCAACAACAATAATAAAAATAATTATTATAACAACAATTATTGTATTACCCCTATTATAATTTACAACAATCAATACAAAAATAATAAAAATAATTATTATAACAATTCAATAGTTAATTTGGGTTAGTGTTATTACATTTACCCAATGTTGGCGGTGAATTAACTGACAAGTACCAGAGATGTAGTACTTGGTACTTGTACTTGTACTCGAGTGAACTTTTACAACACCAATTCTAATTGTGTACTCTCTGGCAAAAAAGTACGACATATTTATGATGAAGCCAAATCGATCCAGTGAGGTTAAAGAAAGGAGTTCAGCACTTCAGCAGGCTGTATAATGGTTCTTAATTAGAGACCTTAGTGTTCAGCACTTCTGGCGCACCAATTAAACGCCAATAGTTTATTCAATTAATATGGGTTTCATCTCTATTTTTTAGTGCAACTGTGATGATTTTAGATGCTTTCAATTTTATTCGGGTTCTGAGGACAAAATGTCACGGACAAAATGTCATGTAGAAAATGTCTTGTGGACAAAATGTCAGCGGAAAAAATGTCAATTCAAAAATGTTGTACTAGTGATTGTACTTGTACTCGGAGGCCAGGTACTTGTACTTGTTTACTTGTACTTGTACTGAGTTTTTGGAATGCAAATGTTGTACTTGTGAATTAACCAGACAAGTACCTTGAAGCATTGTGTACTTGCTCATCTCTGACAAGAGATCAGGTCATTCCAGAGATCAGTCAGAGTAGGAAACAACAAGACTGACAATGGAGGAAAAGTTAACTGGGAGAGACGTGTTTTAAGCACAAATAAACAAATACTGAGTCTGTTGGAAGCTCCAAAAGGCGAAGAGACATGCACAAATATATGTCAACATAATAAATGTGCTAATTATATTGCATGATGATAATCCATTAATATGAAAAGCACGTAAGAATAAGCGACTAACTCTTTCCTTCATGCGCCACGTCTGAGCGACAGTTTTAAACGCCTCGATCTTCTCCGTGTGTCGCTTCGCACTGAAAGCCTTCGGGAAGCGCCAGAAGTCGAGAGCCCCCTGTTCGTCTAGGGGGTCGTCGTCCTCCACCGGCCAGTGATGACAGCTGGCCATCGCTCCTCAAGAAAGAGCAGCACTTAATGGGTACTCCTCCCGCTGCTGCTGCTGTGACGAATGTATTAGTATCTGCAAACGGTTTTTAAAGTTGAAGTCTAACGGCGACACCTTTCGAATGTCCGCAACGAAGAAAACGAGGGCTAGATAATCCACTAAATGCTTGTTTTAGAAGTCAAAAGTCACGTTTGAAATCATTTTCGGTAGAAAAACGAAAGACAGTCAATAATGGACTTACGTCAGGGTCTTTGAAAGTCACGCTGTCTCGGGTACACTCGTACACGCTCGAAGCACGTGTCCTATTGTGCGCTATGCAGAAAAATATATAGCTCTGTTCAACCTATATGTCAATAAATCAGTACACTGTAAATATATATGGCGCTACTATATAAATTAATGACTAGGGCAGAGGCGGGCAACTTCTTCTTTCATCAGCTTGCCACAAGTTAAGAAATTTTCGACAGGCCGAACGAACCAAATTAGGCGCCTCGAGCTTTCTGATGGGTTGCCAATGCCAATGCATGGAACATATCAGCTACGCTCGCGCGTTATCTCTGATTTGGTATAGGCCTATCTGAAAAGCTCACTACTGGTTTCCATCTTATTTCAAATCTCGGTCTTTTTAAGTGTCCTGTTTTAACCAAATTTCTTTACCTCACAGTGTACGTGTACCTCACAGTGTACGTGTAGATCCGGGCCCCAGCAGAATGGCCGACGGGCCCTTAAATTTCTTGGCTGCCTCTTTTCGTCATAATTTCTTGGCGACCTTTTTTTTTTTTTTTTTGTCGGCCATTCAGATTTAGCCGTCCCCCCTTGTGCTCGGCCTGTAACTGCATTTTTACCATTCTTTAGCCATTTTATTGTTAATTATACATATTCATCATCGGCCCGGGCCCCCACACCACTCTCATCTTTAATTAACTACCTCAATTTAAATCGCCAATATTAAATCACCGCCATAGCCAGTGGCAAGCCCTGGTTGTAAAAGATGGAGACACGCGCGCGCTCATCGTCTGATACAGATTACAGACACAACACACACACACACACACACACACACACACACACACACACACACACACACACACACACACACGATCATGACAGAATGTGTGAAAGCCACTATAGAATCGCTAACGAGTAACGAGGCTCGAACCCGCTCCGTCAGCCTGCCGCTCTAGCGTGTAAACCCACTCTGCCATCCATTTTCCGCTCCAGTTATTCCTTTACTTTTCACCTTCTTCATTTAATAACGCGTCTGTGATTGAGCTGGAATCGCCATTTTCATCAATCTCTACATGAAAGTCATCTCGGCGACTATAGGCCCTATTGTAAATTAGTGTGAACCCACCTAATTAAGACAGAATTTCTTTTAATTGGACTAGGCCTACCCTAACAACTCCAAAAATGACAATCCTAAGCCAGTGGCGGCTCCAGGATTTGGCAAGTGGGGGCCGTTGGAGTGGCAACTTCTAATCATAGAGGCCAACCATTTGTTGTTTAATGTAGGCCTATGTATCATTAAGTATATAGGTCCCAACAGGGGGCCAGGCACTCAATAGGGAGGCACGCGGGCCCTCTGGCCCCCCGGTGGAGCCGCCACTGTCCTAAGCTACAGTAGTTTGGGGTCCTGACACCACAATTAATAGCCCCCGTTTCAACTGCAAAAATCTCGGATTCAATTTTGATTCTCCTATAGGCCTAAACTCCGAAATACAGATAACTCAACTTTCAAAAGCCTGCTATGCAGTGGCGGCTCTAGGATTTGGCAAGTGGGGGGCGTTGGGGTGACAACTTTTAATCACGGGGGCCAACCATTTGTTTAATGTATATATGTAGCATTAAGTATAGGGTCCCAACAGAGGGGCCACTGAGGGTCAGGCACTCAATAGGGGCCACGAGCCCTCTGGCCCTCCCCGGTGGAGCCGCCACTGCTGCTATGTCTATATTCGTGACCTTCGTCGCGATCGTCCTTGCCTCGATAGGGCCTACTAAAACTGTCTCAACAACCGCCACATATAGGGGCCTAAATAGTGCACTCAAAATTAGATTGCTGTAACTCTCTCTACTATATAACCCCCAAGCCTCCATAAATAAATTGCAAGGAATTCAAAATGCACTAGCTCGATCGCGCTGTTAGGGCCTACTAAGTCACCAACGTTCTTCAATATTTCATCCATACTAAAATCAATACCAGAGATGTTGTCAGTGTTGGAGTTGTGAAATTTGAGTTGGGGGTTGAGGGCTGAAATTCAATGAATGACCGATACTGCATGTACCCAATATGCGATTTTTGGGAGGGTTGAAACGTTATCTGGGGGTTCAACTCCCCCTTCAGCCTCCCGGCAATTCCAACACTGGATGTAGTCCCCGAGACTGCGATCTCGGTCTCGTGAACTAGCACTCAAAAACAATTCTTTGTGGTCTTGGTCTCGACAACTAAGGTCTTGGTAATGGCGGTCTTGGTCTTGATGAATTGGTCTCGGAAATTGTCAAAGACCATAATAGGCCCTTTATTATAAATATAGGCTATATAGCTTATCGGATTGTACAAATTTCATCTAGGGTTTCACGCAGCTTGTTGTCAGTCATCAGCCATCGACGAACAATGGTTCTAACAATCCGTCACCCCTTCAAGCCCATCATCAACACAACTCTCAAGGCCATCCTTGCCAATGATCAGTTCAAGCCACTGGTCCACTGGATCAGCGGCGGCTCCACCGGGGGGGGGCAGGGGGGCCCGTGCCCCCTATTGACTGCCTGGCCTCCCCCCCAGTTGGGACCCTATACTTAATACTTAATCGCTACATACATTAAACAACAAATGGTTGGCCCCCATGATTAGAAGTTGCCCCCCCCCCAACGGCCCCCCCACTTGCCAAATCTCGCCACTGCACTGGATCCATTTATTTGCTCCATTTACCGCGTTCCGGCTACATCTGATCCAGTTGAACGTATTTTCAGCCATGGAGGCATATTTATGCGCTCAGCCGGCATCTTGCGTGCATACATTAAAGCGCTTTGATGTTGCCGGCGTCTTGCGCTGCCTACATCAAAATGTTTTGATGTTGCCGGCGCTTGTGTTAGCATCACTTATAGGCTGAATTGAAATTACGGTTAACCGGTCAAGAATCAAAGGACCGGTCCATGCAATGTTTAATCTAGACTCTGGACTCCGTGGGGGTAACTGACAAGGCCAGGGAGAAGTCAGCTAGGGGGCAGCTGGTAGCTAATATAGCACGCCAAAATTTCCGGGAATTTGAAATTTCCGGGAGAAAAGGCCAATTCCCCCCAGAAACGGCCTAGATTAAACCATGGGTCCTTGCTCTTTGTATTTTGAAATATGCATTATTTCAGTTGATCAATTGATATGGATATATAGAGCTCAAATCCAATATAAAATTTTATATTTCAAACATAATTATAACCTATTAAACCATGAAATTTTAAGATAAAACAAAAAAGTGCTGTTATCAAAGTGACAATCTTTATGATCACAAAAGAACAACAGCCAATGGGGGATCAACCATATAATACATCAAGTTTAAACTTTTGGATCCTTCCACCTCTGTCTTCAAACATCACAAGTCTTAAACCATCCCAAAATAACAAGTCATCATTAACCATTTGCAAAAGCTAATTCTGAATATGCTAATTACAAAACATAAACAGAAGGGGTTGCAATAATCAAGACAGGATCAAGACAGGTATACATTTGCACCACACATTCATCTGTTTTTTCCACATTGCGATTTCCTTCTCATCATCATCATCATCATCATCATCATCATCATCATCATCATCATCATCATCATCATCATCATCATCATCATCATCATCATCATCATCATCATCATCATCATCATCATCATCATTATAATTACCCGGTATTACCCACACTATTCACTATTTTCAAAACATATTTCACACTTTAAGCTATTTTCTTTATATATACATAGATATACAGGGGACCAGTTCCTGTTTGAATCTCCATTTTTGCTCATTAGCCTGCTTTACAGGAAAACATGGAGCCCACTACCGAAAATGCCGCAATATTCCCGCAATTTTCGCTTATATGTCCACACTAAACTGCAATTTCTGCCTAAATGCAAGGTGAAGAGGGATCACAAATAGACAATTTCCACATTTCCCCACATTTTTAGAAACTCCAAGTCTAACACTTTTCCTGAAAAATCCCCATACTAAATTGATATCCCTATCTACATCGCATATATTTAATTATTTTAAAATGCAAAAAGCTAATTAAATTTTAATATACAATTCGGTCCTTGATTTTCAGGCAGCAACCATTGTTGAAGTCGCAAAATGAAAATTTGCAATAAAAATTAAATTATTGAACATTACCAAAGACAATATAAATACACATATAAAATATATGGCCTACGCTATGCACGGCACTAGCTGGTTCTAATTACCGGTATGTCTTAAACCATCAGCCTAACACTATTCAATAAACAGAAATGTGCAATGCCAAAGCACTTAGAAATAACACACATGGCAGCAGATGTGCAACAACCTTAACCATCGGTCTTTTAGCTGATTTTCATAACATCTCACAGCATTATCGTTTCATGACTTTCAGCTTTATTCCTTTTACTGCAGCCATCCTCAACTTTTGCAACTCTAACGGAATCTAAACAAATATTGAAAATCAGGCGAATAAGAAACTGATCTAAATTGTCCTATGATAAAGTAATCACATCAGTTATTCTTCATAACTCAAAGTCATTTTTACAATAATGTGTCAGAAATTTCTGAAAGTCATAACTCAAATAACTCAAAGTCATTTTTATGTTGCAGTGAATTTCCGGCCAATAGGATGTAACTGATGTGATTGCTTTATCATAGGACACTTGGTCATACAAATGGATCACCACCTGTTTGTAAATACTTAGAAGTATTTTGTCAGCAGTAGTTGAATGTCTACTTGACATAACATAGGTATGTACACACACACACACACACACACACACACACACACACACACACACACACACACACACACACACACACACACACACACACACACACACACACACACACACACACACACACACACACACACACACACACACACACATTAAAACAACAAATCTTATCACCATATCCTGTAGCAATATATAGCCATTTGCTGTACAAGTTCTTTGACATACAAATGCACACTAGAAAACAGTATTTTGCCTAAACTTTTCAGCTGAATAAACACAGGATAGAACTAAAGCCATTCCTCTTACTACCTTACCTCAGTCTCTTCACAGACCACAAACTTCAGCCTCTGCAGCAGATATACCATCGCCATTTTCAATTCCATCAGAGCAAGACGCATCCCAACGCAGTTTCTCGGTCCAATACCAAACGGAAGGTAGTAGAAAGGATCTCGCGCTGCCTTTGCCTCTGGTGTAAATCTGAAATTGCAACAGTTTGAAACTGTTTCACATCTAGGAAGATTACGTATACACACTGCAACGTTATATAAAAAGAGTCCAACTACAAAAGTTAGTGAAAGAATTCTGATCTTGAAAGTTACTAGAATTGTTCTACAGAAACAAACCTTTCTGGATCAAATTTATTAGGATCTGGCCACACATCTGGATCACGCTGAAGAGCATAAATTGAAATTCCAATTGTCATGCCCTTCGGTATTCTTATGCCATTAATTGTGATCTCATTTCTTGTAACTCGATCAGTCCTAAAATATAAAGTAAATGATATACATTGGGAATTAATAATAATAATAATAATAATTATTATTATTATTATTATTATCTAGACAATTTATATAGTGCCGTATGCATGGCATCTGCCAAAGTCAAGGGCACTGTACATAGTTAACATTCAAAAGATTATAAATATAATAATGGTAGTCATAATAACTATAATTATTATTAGCAATACAACATGTCAAAATATCTAAGTTGAAATGGATCTTCTAATTATAACTATTAACTATAACAAAAATGTAATGTGTATGTAGTTTTAAATAAAAATATGTAACAGTGGATGTGTGACACATGTGCTGAAGTAGTGGAGTATACTATACATGACACTTGCCAGGCAAGACTGTTATTTGCAGCATTCACTCTCTTTTTCTTAATTGAAAGAGTTTTCAAAACTTAGACCTACAGTGTCACTTAAATAAATGCAGTAATGTTCTGTTTCATCTCAAATTATTCGACTGTTTAAGACACTTTCAGTAAAATATTGCAAATGCAAACTAGAAAAGAAAATCCAACAAAAAAATTCATTAAATGTTCAGTGGTGAGACATGTCGTACCTAAAGCCTGAAGGGTAAAGACGCAACACTTCACTGAGACACATGTCCAAGTATGGCATTGAACTTGCATGAACTAGGTCATAGGTCACTTGTTTCTGAATTGCAGTGGCAGCACAGAAAAACAAAACATTGCTAGCAATCAGTATTAATATCTACCCATCGGGTGTCAAAATCAAACTTGATGCTAGTACTTTGACTTTATAAATCATACGGTTATACGAGATTAAGTTGCATCGACTGAGACCTACGCACTAGAACTGTGCATTCTACAGCAAAATGCATCCCCCTACCTACCAAAACTTTTTACCCTACCCTAACTCTGGTACTAAGCTGTGTCCCGTACAAGTATTGTCACTTTGGTTGGAATTTGGAGTTTTATGATTTGGAATTTTGGACCCGTGCCAGCGGTGTGTTCTATAAAACTACAAGGACCTGTACATGGACCCGAGAACCCGTATCCGCTCCTAGAGACTATAGAGAGGCAACATAAATAGGGGCTATACATATAACTATTCATTGTAAATATAATATTCATGCACGTGTGTTTAGATATTCAGATAATTTATTGGATATGCGTAAGATAAACAATCAGGATAATCAGTCAGACTAGCCTAAGCGACATGAATGGGAAATTGTTTAAAATATTTAGTAGATATCATTTATCTTTCTTTCTTTAAACAGGATCTTATGCTCAAGTAATTTTCTAAAACTTTACCAGAAGAACTTTCTCGGTCAAAGAGTCCTTGGAAACAGAGGGCGCCACAAATGATTACTGATGATGTCAGAACTTCATCATCTGTATTTCCTTTATGTTTCTCAGTAAGTAAAATGCATGCTGAATGACAAACTGAACGCGAACTCAAGTTATACTAATACAAGGCTTTACTCAATATTATTATTTTTCAGCCACTGAACAAGATGCTAATTTGCTATAGTTCTTCATGTGAAAATATAAAATACAATCAGCAACAAGTGCTGAAACAAAAGCATGTATTCCTATAAACAGAAGTGTATAAACTCCCACAGAAAATTATGCAAATCTTCCTCTCAAAATTTGTTAGTTAGTTAGTTAGTTAATATGCCAACTTATCAGTGTTAGGAAAATCACTTGTAAAATGATCTTGATCCCTTAGACGAAATTGATCTAAGATCAAGATCAAAGATCACTGGTCCCAATGATCTAAGATCAACACTAAAAGTGACATATAAAGATCATACAAATATAGCATGTATATCATGTATGATGTCAGCTGAATATATACAAATGTCCACTATATGCATGCAAACTTTTGTAATACTAAGTTACTAACACAACTGAAAACAGTTCATGACAATTTTATAACTGTCAGTTCATGGTCAGTGTTGAACATAACAGTTTCATTTTCAGCATGAGCAGACGCTCAAACGTTGTGTACATATTCATTCTTGTGTGTGTAATATCAAACCTAATATTAAAATCTTTTATGGCAGATATGTTATATTTCAAAATGCTGATAAATGTGGGTATGCCAACAAGCTAGAAAGTTCCTTATTTGAGCTATTAATGACAAATCTTGACTGCAATTTCACGAAATTTGCAACTGAGCAAGCCTACAATGGCAGTGCCAGTACTAATGTCAGCCATTATTCCTCATCATCTTTCTTTAAACGGATCATTGAATCCAAATGCTTACTCAATACACATAATTTTCTATAAATTGTTGAACTAGTTGGGAGAATGCGTATAAATCTTTCTTCTGTATAAAAAGTTCAAAAACAAAAAGTGATTTAAAGTCAGAGTCAAAGATCACTAGTAAAAAGTGATCTAGATCAAAGATCATGAATTGTGATCTTAGATTGTGATCTTTGATCTTTTGATCTAAGATCACTCCTAACACTGCAACTTATATAGCGCTATAGCTCATAGGCCAAATCAAGGCTAAGGTGTTGAGATGTTAAACAAGTCATATCTTTAGCCAGAAATTTCAAGACAATATACTCTGTGCCAAGATTTCTTCAGAGGACAATTCCCGGGTGAAACACAATCAGCAAAATTTCACTGTCTTAAATGCATGTATTCCTATAAACAGAAGTGTATAAACTCCCACAGAAAATTATGCAAATCTTCCTCAAAATTTGTATGCTGCAGATTTCCATAAATTTTAATATAAACTTTATATGAATTTGCAGAATTTTTCTGTCATTGGTATATTTCCCTAAAGATCAATTCCTGTAGGCCTAACTTAGTTCTCCCAGGAAACTTTAAAGGGGCACAACATGCATTATTTGTCTTATGGTCAAGATGCCATGCTTCTGAAATATAATATTCATGCACTTTCAGAGAACCAGAAACAGAAAAGACTCTCTTACAAATCTCGGTCTTAGTTCCAGATGCATTGAGCAACAAATCAGCAAATCTTGCCGAGTGTGAATATTTTTTGTGATTTAAAATGGAATTCAAATACTGAGGTTGACTAATCTACAGTGTTTTATGAACCAATGGGTCAGTTTTGAATTCAAATCGACTGGATGTTCAACAACTACTGACAATTTTTTAAAACAGACTTAATGCTAAAATTCTTGGAAGTTTTAGTGAAGGTTCGAGCAATAGAATTCTAAATCCATTGAAGCTTCTGCACATAACATTTGTCAGTGCCATTCAGTGGCGTAGCGTGACTTTTGGGGTCTGGGGCATCCTTGATAATATCCTTGATATGGGGCCTCCAGTGGCTGATGACCAAAAAAAGGTAGCCAAGATAGTCACACCCTTTATAGTGCTGACGAGCAAAAAAACCACTCATCGGGGGCCCCCCTCTCCCGGGGCCCAGGGGGCTGTCTCTACAAAGTGCCCCAGCACCCTCCCACGTTACGCCACTGGTGCCATTGTTTAAAGACTGACAGTAACCAAGGCAACTGGTGAGAAGAGCATTGGCAAGACAGCTAAGATCAGATTAGAATATCCAGAAAAGAAGAAATTGTTGCACCTTTGCTCTTTGTCCAAGTTGCCTTCTCTGAACTACTTTTTTCTTCTTCGGTCTTCTTGTTATATTCGTCATCATCAACATGTGCATTCACCATAAGTTGAAGGAAATCTACGTCAGTACTCTCCTGAAAAATTTAAATTATCTGATTTTTAGTATCCATGAAACTATTAAAACTGCATAAAATACTGACTCTGTAAAATATATCATTGTAAATAGTACTGCTCAAAGTTGCAGTACCAAAATGCCTAAATAATGATTTTCAGGCCAATATATAACATGTCACACACATACACACACACACAAACACATGCAAACACATTAAGTAAGTCCTGAAAAGTTCTTGAAAAGTATTTCTTGAGCATAATTCTACTACCAATCCTGTCTCCAATGCAATAAAATCTGGACTTACACTATCAAGATTTTGCCTTTCAGAAATTGCTCTGTCGATGACAGAAACAAAGAAATTAATTGCATCTTTTGGAAAAAGACTCATAAGACCAAGTGATGACAGCGGCTTCACAAGAAACGGCAGAAACACTGTTTCACAAAAATCATACAAATCAATTTGTCATTCATAGTGTTGCACCCATGAAAAAAAGAAAACTGGCAATTCTAAGCATAAAGCATTATTTAAAAGAACAAATTAAAAAGAATTAAAAGCAGTTTACTGTAGTTCACTATGTGCATTACATTACAGCTGCATTAATGTAAACAAATCCCACACCACCACCAGGGCCGGATT
Source organism: Metaphire vulgaris (assembly GCA_018105865.1). NCBI lineage: Eukaryota > Metazoa > Annelida > Clitellata > Crassiclitellata > Megascolecidae > Metaphire > Metaphire vulgaris. The sequence goes on from CM030857.1 coordinate 6,793,723, forward strand.
AAGGTCCGAGTGGGCCGGGGGGGGGGGCTGAGGAAAAAAAGTCCGTCACTTATCCGGAAAAAATCCCAAAGAAGCAAAAAAAGGTTATCTTCCTTCCAAATCAGGTCGACAAGGAAAAAAAACGTTATCTCGTAAAGTTAAATAACAGATGGAAAAGCTGTGGGCCTATTTTCATGGTGGGCCAGGGGGCTGCAGCCTCCTCGCCCCCCGCCTTAATATGGTCCTGACCATCACAGCCACTAAAGAAAATGCAATGAACCTGAATAAAAGTGGATTGGTCACAAAATTAAAATGGCTTATAAAAATGCCGCCTTTATAAGATGATATACTTCTTGCTCTCTTCTGTGTTACAATAGAACAAAGTAAAAGTAACCGGCAGCAAGAAAGAAACATAACAGACAAGATAGAATGGGAGAAGACCAACACATTATCACATTTAAATTTCAATCTAATCACATGACTCTTCACAAGAGAAGAATTACCTTTATAAAGACATCAATGTTTCTATTGCAATTAAGCGAGCCTCAACATAAATGCCTATTACAAGCCCTTCTCTGATATTAAATTTTTAAACATCTACCCACAACATCTCTGAAATCATTGGTTGAAATCTGTGAAAATAAAATGACAAAAACTGAAAAGATTCTAAGAAACTCACAGAAAAGGATTGCATTAAAGCTTGCAAAGGACATTTCGATCGCTTTCTTTGCCATCCTCACAAACTGGTTATTTGGATCATTGTGAGAGTCTACTTTGACCCCAAATGCTGTACTCGCAATGACGTCCATTGTAAATGCTCCACATAGACTACAATCAGTCAGCATTTAGAGTTGTGGCTATCATTACAAGAACACCTTAACACAAACTGTTGGTCCAAATCACCCAAAAAATTGGCTTTCCGAATGGAAAATTTCCAATTTCCAAACTTTCCAATTTTAAAACCTCAAAATATATACCCACCCTCTTACTTCAGCATCTTAACTGACAAATAAAGGGACAGTGGAATGAAGCAAGGTCCGTATGAATACTTACGCTCTGAATTCAAAGACCTCATCTTTAATCATTGACTTCTCTAGGTTGCCATAGAGTGTCTCAATGCTTTGCAGCATTTTTGCATTCATCTGTAAACAAAAACCAATTCAACTGAAAATTAAATTCAGATGCCTAGGGTTAGGGTATATTCCATTGGAAAAATATTAATCATGATTCGTTTCTTAAAATAGCTTAATTCAGAAACTGTAATATAAATACATGTCCTGAAATTTTACACCAAAAATTAAAAACTGATATATCTACTGAAATTTAGAATGCATGTTCTATAGGTGCAAGGATATATCCAGAATTTCCTAAATTAAGATACTAACTCTTGAGCAAAATAGTTAAAGAAATAATGACCATTTAAAAACAGCATTAATTTTTTAAATTTACTTTACAATCTTGTCACATTTTTAGTGCTGATGACCAAAAAAGATCATCAGTTATCTCAACTGCATTTGTGCATTATCACATAGTTTAGTGGCTCTCTAATTTTTTTCAAAATTAAGATCTTGGATTGGAAATCTTGATCAAAAACATTTTCATACATTTTGATTAAATTGTTATTTTGATAAAAAGCATTGTTGATTCTTAGATTGTGGGTCTCAGGACCCAATGGCATCCTGGCTACATCATGTGTGCTTGCATATCTTACAGTACTAAGCCAACTACTTCCAGTCGCCATAAAAGAAAACTGCAGTTTCTAAATTATAAAGATATCAAAACTACAATTCTTGATCATATTGGCTACTTTGAAACTAAAAGAATTTCTGTGTTCTCTTTTCAATTAACACAATGCATTCAATTACTTACATGATACTGCATAGAGCTAACACAGCTTCAGAGGAGTAAATGTCTGAAAATGTACCAGGTGGTGCAGTCAGTCTTTAAAGTAATTTATTTTCGATGACTCATGACTGTAATGTAATGTAATAATTTAGTAGAATTGCATTTGCATGAGTCGCTAAGAAAGCCTATATATACCCGGTTTAGCATTTCTACTCAGAGGCACTCCTGACCGAGTGACATTGTTGAAAATGATGATAAACAGCTGACCCTTTGATCAAATCGTTGGCGACATGTTGAGACAATTTAGACTAATTACCTCGGTGAGTTACCAGTACACTACTAATATTATAAACAGACGACTAATATTATACACAGACTTTGACCGTGCCTACGGTGAGTTACCAGTACACTACTAATATTATAAACAGATGACAGGTAGACCAGTTCTACACTGACTACACGACTGCAAATTCAATGCAAGTTTATTTGAGTTGATATAATTTAGGGTTATTTTTAGAGTTAGATTTTTTACTTCTTTAAGCAGTTTTATTCTATTAAGACTATGTTTGGAGGGACAAGGTTTGACATCTCAAAAGTCTTGCACAAAAAACACAAAAGATGACTTTTAATTTATAGTCTGCAATTCCTTATTTTTCCCTCTCCAAAAAAATAAAAATCCCCCGCTAACTGTTTTGGCCATCTCCCCATGCAAATGTCCAATTTATTTTGGTTTTTTCATTTTGGAAGAATGTCAATAAACACTGTCTTTACAAATGTCAGGGGCCTCCAACCTGATAAAGTAGGACCTTAGCTTTTGCATTGAACAGAGTGAGGGACTAAGAAAGACCTCAAGTACTCAGTACACAGATAAAATCATATTTTTTGGTACAGTTAATCAACCTTTCTGAGCTTTCCACTGCTGACCTGAAAAGTTGGACCTTAGCTTTTGCATTGAACAGAGGTGACCTCAAGTACTCAGTACACAGATGAAATCATATTTTTTTTTTTGGTAGTTAATCAACCTTTCTGCTTAATCAGTGTTCTGAGCTTTGACAGTTGGGACAGCCGTGATAAGCTTTGCTAAAGGGTAATCACTGATGCCAGGGTTCTATAACAACAAAACACGTAGTTCTCTTTTACTCAAATCTAATCAGGCAAAATATTACTTGGCAAATTGAAAACAGACTAAGGTTTGAATAGCAGCCTAAGTGTAAACCTTCAGGCAAGATTCACTGGGCTATAATTACATGTTATCACAAAGCACAAAATGCCAAGTTTCTGTGTATGTGTACATGAAATGGAATAAAGTACCCGGTACCTACTTTTCAGTCATTTTAGAACATTTATGTAAAAGCAAAAATATCTATAAAATTAATGGTTCAAAATCAAAAATGGTGTGAGACAAGGCTCTACAATATCCCCATGCCTGTTCAATGTAATAGCGGAGATGATAATGCATGTGGCATTAGAGGGGTTCAAAGGGGATGCAGAATTGGAGGACTAACTATCAATAATCTAAGGTATGCAGATGTTGTGGTTTTGTTGGCAATGAGCACAGAGGAACTTCAAGAACTAGCAAGCAGAATGGAACAAGTGAGTATGAAATATGGGCTTCAAATAAATGCAAATAAATCAAAAGTAATGACGACAAATGGAAACAAAATTTTCATCATGGTGGATCAGAAGTTACTGGAACAAAAGGAAAAGCTTACATACCTCAGCTCCATCATGTCAGAAGACTGCTCCGTAGAAAAGGAAATAAATGCCAGACTGACAAAAAGAAGGGTTGTCATCAGGAAAATGATAAACATATGGAAAGATAATAATACCAGCACTATAACAAAGAAGGTAACAATAGAAAGTGATGCATGGAGTAAAGCATCATATTGATGCAAAAGCTGGACTTGGAAGAAAAAATATAGAAAAAAGTAGAGAGTTTCAAAATGTACTTATTACATACCATGCAATGCATAAGCTGGAGAGAGAAGAAAACCAATAAAGAGGTTTTGCAACTGTCAAATACAGAAAGATGGTTTGTCAACAAGTGCAAAAGAAGGAAGCTGCAATATTTTACAATAGAACAGCAATGCTAAGTCAACTCTGGAAAGGACAATCCAACAAGGAATGATGCCGGGAACAAGATAAAGAAGGCGCAACCAAAGAGATGCTGGGCGGATGACGTGGAAGAAATGTCAGCAGACGCCAAGAAGACAGAGGATCGACATTGCTGGAGAAAAGAAATTCATGCCGACACCTCAACTTCAGTTCATGAAGGAACAAGGAGAAGATGATGAATGTAAAAACAAAAATATCTGTAAAAGGCTAAATCATATTTGTACGCTTAAAGCTTATAAAGATTACCGGTATACCGGGTAATATAAAGTAAGATCATATAAAACAGACCGTTAACCATTTGTATTTTAATGCAAAAATCAACAGAGTCATTCTTACAAATCGATTTGTGAAGTTGCTAAACTCTGTAACAAGAATCTTCTTCAATATGTCAGTGTCATGTATCATGAGAAGGGGAGTTGGACCTTGGAAAGCACTGAAAATAAAATATCACGCAAAAATCACATCCTATCACTATACAGCATCAATCTAGAATAGACCGAGAATTCATCTGATAGTTTGTTAGCTGACACCTAAATAACATTTAAGTCAACCTGCATATGCTTTTATCAGTGTCTGATGCATGCTATTTAGTAAATATTTTGGAAAATCTTGAATACATCAGATCAGGCAAAAAAACTAAACATACAGGCTGCTGATAAGATTTGGGGAAGTCTACCTCAGCAAAATTTTGTTCCTGCCTCTATGTAGTAAGTATTAAGTTTTTTGCACGGTCATTTTCTATTAGATTTGAAATGTAAAACCAAGAGCCAACTACCACCATTGACACATTTTTTAATCACAAATTCATTTCACATCTAATCTATTTATCTATATTATCTATCCGACTTTTTTGTGACCAACGCGACTAGTCTTGAAATGTTCGCTACCAGACTAAAGACGCACTTGTTTAACATCTCATTTAAGTGCAATGTGTAAAGCGCTCTTGATCTTGGCCTGCTGTGACTATAGCACTATATAAATTGGCTTATTAACTAACTAACTAACTAACTAACAATTTGTCATCATATTTACTTGGCAAAAGCACAAAATAAAAATAACAACACTCTAGTTTATAGCAAATACTTCATCAAAAAAGCTACTAGTAAAAGTTAAATGAAATTCTAAGACCTTTACTGAACCATCAAAAAGTTCAATAAATACCAGGTTAAAATAAACCAAACATACTGTGACTAGTCCAGTTTTTTGCCTGTATACAGGGTGCAGGATAATACTAATCAAAAACCTAATACCCAATCATTGAATTCATGGACTTTCATATGCCAAACGCTCTGCTGTGACTATATAGTCCAGTTTTTGCTCCAAAATCTGCGTTGCAACTACCTCAGGCTGCGAACAATTGTTATATATATATATTCTCATATATACATATATATGGGCATATATCAACCAATCAGGGCATATACATATATAGATGGGCATAAATTTTATCTAATTTATCATAAATTTTATCATCTCTCTCTATATATATATATGATATCCCATACACATATATATAATATATATATATATAAATAATTTATATATATATATTTGCCATAGGTTTTCATATTTGTCATGATATAATAAAAATATTCTATATATATATATATATATAGTCCGCAAAAATATACATCCTGTAAAATATATCATATATAGCCCGCCCTATATATATATTCCCCGCGGTGATATATATAACTCGAAAACCAATTTACTTGTCCCTGTGCAGACCAATGACTTTGTCTCTGGCATTTCTGTAGGTTTTTGTATCATGCCATTTGTCACTGATGCTTCAACACCCTTAATAAAAATTTAGATTCTTATACCATATAGATTTAATCATGATATAAAGTGCCTGCCTAGCCCGAGGCTGGTAACTTTAAAAAGAATCAGTCATGGAAATATTTCTATATGTTACTTTATTATCAGAGGACATAGATGGCAACAGACAGTGGTCTAAGCTTGCAATCGATAGCTGCAGGACTTGGACTTCCCTCCCAGTAATTTCATAGTAAATGTGAAAAAGACTGCTCATCCCTTAATTGTTGAGTGGCCAAGAACAGATGCCATGCACTTTGATGGCAACAGACCAACATGTTTAGTAAATGGAAAAGAAATGGCAAAGAACAGATGCCAAAACTGTTCAAAATATTAAAGGCTGGTCAAAATATTACTGGCCATTTCTTTTTACATTGCTGGTAATCTAATATTCATAAATGTATTAACTTATTACCTCCTTCATCATTGGCAGCATTGTTCCAAGAAGCGGAATAGGTGTTGGCCCGGGAATTCCAAGTCGTTTAAAGATTCCATAATGCCATGAGTAATACCTTTAAAATTTTAAATTACACTATAATTTTAAAACTAGTTTTTCTACCTTATGTGCAACCATTCACAGAACATACACACTATGTAATGACTGCTTGCACCATCAATGTAACCATAGGCGGCGATCATGGGGGCATCAGTGCGTCAGGACACCCCCAGTTTTGAGCTAAAGGGGGTCCAATAACTGTTGGACATCCCCACATTAATGTTGCAATTATAGCATCAACGAAGAGTTTTGCAAAGTTTGGTTATGGGCATCCATATATATTTTTAAAATTTGTGGGGTGCAGCCCATTCAAAAAGGAAAGAACGGGAGGGTATGGTACCATCACATGGGAGGTCTGGACAGTGGCACCTCCAATTTTTATGGAAGATCGCCGCCTATTTACAAATGTTGTACAAGGTGATACTGAGATTTTCCAGCTAAACATTTAAGATGATTTTGTGCCATCTATTAAACTGTTGAAGACAGAGATGCATCTATAGGAAAGGTAAATTAATATCAGAATTCTACAATTTTCTGGACATGGATTAGATCCATCGAAATGAATTATCATTCTGTGTTCCTTAAAGTGTGATCCTCAGTGGCATTCTAGACCAGGGCGCGATTTGCAGGGGGGAGGGGACCTCCCCCCCACTGCCCAACTGCATCCCCCTACTGCTACATCCCCACCACTACATCCCCCCACTGCTACAGTTTCCAACAACTACATCCCCCCAAGCTCGACATATCCCCCCCCCCACTGCTCCAGGTCACAAATCGCACCCTGTTCTAGACTACAAAAATGGGGATCTGGAAATTATTGACTTCAAGGACCCATCGCCGCCATCGGTCACAGATGCAGCATCGCTGCTCAATTTGATTAACAATTAGGCCTAAGCTGCATTCCAGTTTTGAAACATTTCATTAGACAGACTAACAAAGGCCTATTAAGCCTATGGCAAGTTAATAAAACACAAATATGCATGCAGTGGCGTAGCCAGGATTTTCCAAAAGTGGTTACCGACCAACCAACCAACCACCCAAGACTTCGAAAAAATCCTGACAAGGATAAAAGGTCGTCACCTATTATTTTGCTTGGCTAAGTGTTAGTTATAATATAGCCATATCGGTGAGCAGACAGCCCCTGTACAACTATATTTTTGATTTTTTTTCTACCTTAAACACGATTTTGGCGCTCCTCCACCCAGAGAATAATAATATTTAAAAAGATGTTTGGGTCGGCCAGCCAAGGGGGGTTTAACTCTCCTGGACATGCCGCTGTACGTATGCATTTAATTTAAAAGGCTCATCAAGCGTACTTACCCTCAAGGGGCCTTGGCAGTGTTTAATCTATGCCGTTTCCGGAGGGGAAAATTGCCCTTCCCCCCCGGAAATTTCAAATTCCCACCAGGAAATTTTGGAATACTACATGGACTAACAGCGGCCCCTAGCAGAATTCCCCCCGGCTTTGTCAGTTTCCTCCCCGGCTTTTTCAGTTCCCCCTGGAGTCCAGGAGTCTAGATTAAACACTGGGCCCTGGACATTATCCATGCCACTATAAGACCAGCATGCCCCTGGTGGCTATGGGGCGGACGAATCCTGGTAAAGACTGGGGGTTGTTATCTTATCTTAACAACAGCACTTAGAATCAAGAGTTTCAAGTGTTTGCCATAATTCAATAAAGAGCAGTGTTTATTCTAGACCTTATCTGGGGTGAATTTCTCCACCAAAGTGTGAATCCTCCTCCCCAAATTTTGACATTTTGGCAAGTAGTATGACCTTCCCAATGTCTTCTACCCAACAAATTTTTACCCCCACCCCCCAATGGCTAGGTGGCTAGAATAGCCACTGAATAAAGTTTGAAAAATTGCAGCATGTGCAATACTAAATGCATTCAATTCTTTGATCAGCATTCAATAGCTTTACGATGTGGACACTTGGCAATTTAAGCTACAGCCAGTACTAATTGAGCTCAGGGCCGCCGAGAGAAATTCCGGGCCCCGGTACCAAAAAAATTTGTGGGCCCTGAAAAAAATTATCAAGTCTCCGAAAAACCTGACGAGCAAAAAAACGTTTTCTACTCTCCATATCCATATATCCATCTGGCAAGCAAAAAAAACTTTTTCAATTATATTAATACATCATTATCACCGGCCGCGGGCCCCTAAAACCTCCATGGGCCCCGGTACAATGTACCGGCTGCACCCCCTCTCCTCAGGCCTGATTGAGCTACGAATCTACGGCTAAACATTACTGTCTGTCATTCCTGGAAGATGGTTCACCTGTAATATGCAAGAATGACGACGACGGCAATCAGAATCCAGGTGGAAACGGACACGGAACAACAGGCGTCCATCGTGCACGTGACACGCAAGTCTCAAAAATTCAATAATTCAGTTGATGTCGGTAACTGTGGAGCCGGTTCGTCAAATTCTGCCCTTTCAGAATCCGGATTAAATACTACTGTAGCCTACCGACTACATCATATATATATATATATATATATATATATATATATACCCCTAAATATAAACTTTCCCTAAACAAACTTTCGTAAACCTTGGAATTGTTGCGCAATAAGGCAATATCCACGTTTAAAAGAGGCAATGTGCTTTGCTATCTTACTGCCTATATATAAGTGCTAAACAGTCATTGCTATAAGTGGAATGCTATCTAGATTGACACAAATAACTGTAGACCGGGTTTCAAGATTATAATTGTATGCTAACGAGCTAACCCTTGTTACAGCCTACAGGGTAGGCTGCACAACAGCTGGGTCTGCGAGTTTCGATTCCTGTTGTAATCGATTAATCGTCACCGGTATATAAGCGAATATTTATAAAATTGATTATTTGAAACAATAACAAGTAAGTAAAATCGGTCAAATTTGAAGGTCAGAGTGTGGCTGATATGCTCGGCGCCTGGCCTCTACCACAACCTAAACCACCAAATAAATGTCAGTGCAGTTTGCTTTATTCTTGCTTGGGGACTGTCCATTAATTACGTCACAATTTATGTGACACGTCAACAGTTTCTGAGCAATGTTTTACCCCTCCCTTTGTCAACAACTGTCAAACTTTGAGTGACTCCCTATAGTTAGGGGCTGTCCATTAATTATGTCGACCCTCCCTTTTTTAATCCCCCCCCCCCCACTAAGACCAGTGATGGGTCCCCTAAAAAGTTTATTATTTTTGCAGCCATGAAGGGCTGTTCATTAATTATGTCGACCATTGTTGGGCAATTTTTGACCCCTCCCCCTCTTGCCAACAACTGTCAACTTTCAGTTCCCCCTATAATTACATCAAAAACTGCTGACCCCCTCAAGATCAATGACAGGTCCCAATAACAAGGTTATTATTTTTTGCAGTGATGACCATTTTCTCCCTGTTTTGCTCATCGAGTGTCAAAATGTGGTGGTGATGACCTTTTTGCCATGCTTTTTTCCATTGTAATAAGTAGTATTCCATGAAATTTCCTATTTTTGATTATTTGTAAAAAGTGAAATTGTTGACATCAACTTCTCTTGACCCCCTCCCCTGTCAACAACTGTCAAACTTTTTCAAACCCCTCCCATACTTTGTTGACGTAATTAATGGGCAGCCCCTTGTGTTGTTTACCCTTTATATGTTCATCAAGTGTCAAAATGTGGTGGTGGTGACCTTTCTTTGCTCGTCAGGTTTTCATTCGTTGCAATAATTAGCATTTAATAAAATTTCCTAGGTTTTGATTATTTGTAAAAAAAAGAAATTGTTGACGTCATCTTCTTCTGACCCACTCCCTGTTCAACAACCGTCAAGCTTTTTCAAACCCCTCCCCTATTTTGTTGACGTAATTAATGGACAGCCCCTTTGTGCTTCGGCGTATGTCTGAATACGTATGTTTGCATATCTGGCGTTCTTGATGAAAAAGAACTGTCATCAGCCAGATAATCATATGCCCAAAGGTTGCCATAAGACATGATCAGTCACAACTAGGCCATGATGGAGTTAATAAAACAGAAAAGTAAGCTGGCAGACAAGATCAGATGAAAAAAACTTGTTCATTGTGCTATAGAACCTCCTTCAGAAAAAACTCTTTCATATAACTAGATGTCGCTGTAGTAACGAAACACCGCATGTGCAATTTCTAGACTTCTAGTTCAGGAGAATTTTTGTCAATTTTCACCAATATTTCTGCAGATTGTAAAGCAAATCAGTTCTGTTCATTAGTTAACTTGAAATGCCCATATGCAGGTAAGCATTACTAGGAAGGTTCCATGAAATAGTAAAAAATACTCTCGTAATCTATAATCAATTGTAACATTATAAGTCAAATGCTGCACTTGTTTATAAAGATGTCAAGCAAAGCAATGTTACTTCACAATCAGGACGTTTGCAGCTTTGGTGATGGAAAAAGCTAAACATCATGCATCTGGAATCACGACTGACAGGGTGGATTTGTGACCTGGAGCAGTGGGGGGGGAGAATATGTCGAGCTTGGAGGGGATGTAGTTGTTGGGGAAGTGTAGCAGTGGGGGAAGTAGTGGTGGGGATGTAGCTGGGCAGTGGGGGAAAACCCCCCTTCCCCCCTACAAATCACGCCCTGACGACTGACATGAGATATTTCACCAGAGTAAGCTAGCATTGGCCAAAATCATGGAATTGGATGATAGCTATAGCCGATGACCTGGATCCTGGCCTGTGGATCACATTTTGGACACGCTTGGTGCACAAGTTATATTAAGAAGCAGAGTACTGCAATTCTTAAATTTGGCCTTGCACATCTCTCAAAGAATAGATGAACTACAGTGTATGTATGTGAGCAGGGTCAATCCCTGGGGTCAGAGATTTCATTTCTCTGATAGTTTCATGACTGCTTGCAAAGTCAAAGGTGAATGGTCTGGGTAAGGTGTAAAGTTTTGCAGTGCTTTGGCATGTTAGTGGCAACATGCAGTAAAGCTGGTAGATGTAGCTTTATGCCAAGATGAGTTGCCAAACAAATACCTGACAAAGCAGCTGTACACAGTTAATGGTCACAGGCACTTTGAACAGAAATGGCTACAGTATGATGGAAAAAGACTAAAAAACAAATCAAGCAACTCTGGCTCCAGAAGACATCAAGAAATTGACAAGGTACATGTATTAGTATTACAATTCATTAACATAACTGTACCTCAGACTTCAATTTATAACATTCACTATTACACTGCAACAGCCAAGTAATAAAACAAGTAAATAATGGAACTATGTAAATTATAAATTATCATTATTACAAGATAATTTGTATAAACTGCAGTCAAGCCAGCATGGAAAATAAGAACAATAAAATATAGAAAATTGTTTGGTTTTATTCAAACAGTATTTTAAAAGAGACCATAAATAATTTCAACAAATTCTATCACAAATAAAATCATCAGATTTTATAACATTTGTCAAAAAGAAATAAAAGTATTTTAAATTATCATCCAAGGTTGGCAATTGCAGTCAAACAAAGTCGAGTATTCTTTCTTAAACTTCAAAAGTAAAATGCTAATGATATCAAACAATTACCTCAAAAAACTTTGGATTAACTCAGTATATTGTGATTTAACAATCTTAGTTATTACCTCAATGTATAACTGCCTTGGAATACACTTTACATGCAAAGATTATGGAAATAATAATATTTCACACATGAGCATTAATAAACTACTGTTCATAATATAACTAAATAAAGCAGTCAATTTATGTCAAATTTGTCTTGTGGATTTAGATTTGCCTACCATTGATCTGCAAAAATGTTTAATTTTATTTTAGGTGTTAACGTTCACAACATGATGTGCTGCTACATGTAACCAGTGCTGAAAGTTGGCGGGAGCGCGCGAGAACTGAGTTCCCGCACCTTTTGGACCATGAAAATTTTTCCCCATAATTTTCCAATATTTGTTCCAATATTGTAAAAGCACCGTGTACTTGTCGCAAAACTATTAAGCTAAGATTTAAAAAGCGCTACAGAAATGTAAATGATGGCTACCTATAGTTCGTTAGGGTTAGAGTTCCGGCACCTTTTTCACAGACTTTCAGCACTGCATGTAACCTTCTTTTCAAACAGAAATAGAATAAATTAGCCATAAGCCATAGATCATCCCTGCTGTCAAGAGTAATACATATACATTAAAACATTAAGTTATATTTATAAAAAAAAAAGCTAAGGCAATTTTGTAGATATATTCCTTCAAAGCCTGACAAGCAATTGTAATAACTGCAGTGATGGTCATTTTAAAATGATTAATTTTAAATCTCAATATCAATATATGCCCCAATTGGCTCAGTTGTTCACTATATACTGCTTTGTAGACAAATTCATGTAAAACTCAATTTCCCATAGCACTGCAAAAACAAATGTATGAGACAACAGTGGTTTAGCCTGGGTTCTGCAATTAGGAGCACCCTGGCTTCTACAGACTGACTTGCCCATTCCTGACTGTGATACTTCAGGGAGTGCGGTGAGCTTCTGAAACAGGTCCTGACACAGAACAACAACTGAGAATATTTATGGTAAAAGATTGTAATCTTGAGATGTGGTGCATAATTTTTGGGGTCTATAACAGCATATTGGCAATCCCCTAAGTGAAAAAAGTTTCAAGGTCATCATTAGTTTTCTTTGTGAGGTCTGGTGCAGAGACCCATCCACTCCCAATTTAGTGCAATTCTAAATTCAAATCTCGAACTTTGGAGCAAGTTTGCAAACTACAGTAAAAAAAGCTATTTTGGAATTGCCTTACCCCTCATTAGACAAAATTTTCTTTATGCTTCAGCAACCTGTCACTACTGTTGGCCAGCTCAAAGGACCCCCACCCCAGACCACTGCCCATTATGTGACTACACTAATGGGCATTAAGACAGACACACACACATGCCATTTAGGCCAACTAGGGAGTTTGAAGGAGTGTTGTCAGCCTTCAGTTGGGTTTGGGGCTCTGCCCCAGCCACAGAAATTTTCATTGATATTACAATTAGATGGTGAGCTCTGGTGTATATTTAAATACTTTAATTATGATTGATTACTAAGTGTGAAAAAACTGTAATACAATTACATATATCGATTCTGTTGACACTCACCCTAGCCCTCACGGCCTCACCAAATTTCTTGATGATTTTGTGCAAATCCCAAGACTGATCCCAACCCGAATAGGGGCCAGACCCCCTCGTAGATATGCCACGGGTGAACAATACAAAGTTTACATGATTACATAGCAGAAAGTTTCTTAATCTTAAAATGGTATTATATTAATAACGCTATAACAATAATAATAATAACAATACACCTCCAAAAGTTAGAATGATTAGAAATACCATGACTCAAGAATGAACCAAAAAGCTGCCTATATTCAACAATGTTAAAAATTAAATTGCATACAATAAAGCTGTAAAATTTTCACTTGATTGCAATAATCTGTCAATAATTTAATGTAATAATCAAACTCAGCCTAATTTTCCTTCAAATATTTAATGACTCCTTGTCCTGTCAAACCAGGAGTCAAGAAGTTCCATTTATACCAGAACCTGTAACTGATAAGCCATCCAAGAGCAGCAAAGCATGTTCCGGCAAGTTTCTGAGCAAAGCTGTGAAAGTAGATGACCGTTGAAAGAAGCATAATTGTCCATGTCAATGACAGTAGCGTTAGAATTGGTATCAGAAATCGAATACACGGGGTGTTCCTGTTGTAAAGGGTTTTTATTCGGTTTAGGACATGAGTTGAATAACGAGGTGATTTGAGTGACTCCTCCTTACAAGTATTTCGTCAATATGATCCCAGTCATCAATGCATTTTACTTCTTCCGAGATTATCAGAAGACAGTGAACCAGAAGAAAGGCATGTCCTGAAATATCGAATGGCACCCATCTATTTCCTAAAGCCTCACAGTCACCACGGCTCAAGTTGTAATCGGTGACACAGATGCCAAAACGGTCTTGAATTGCTTCAAACAGATTGACGCAAAGAAACCACCAAAGCGTCCCAAATGCAAGACGCAGGAGATGTCGACCGACGTCCCTACGCTTGCCACAACAGTAGGTATCACTGAAATAAAGATAAAACATTGTTAATCTTACAGCATTCTTTCTTCAAAATCACTTAGCCCACTAGCTACAATCAGATAATGTTGCAGCTAAAGTACACCTCTGCTAAAAATCATATTCATGATGTGCAGAGAATTCTGTTTTCAAAATACCTGGTCTCATATCACAAAACATAACAGGAAAGCTGGACTGCAAAGAATAGATGTTGACCTCTTGTCAAATGCTGTACCATTATTACCTTGTAACTTGAAGGCTTAAATTGAGAATAGGCCACATTAGATATAAATGCCATTATACTATTATTATTATACTATTCATTTGGTTGCTGTCATCTTCCAAGGATCAAATCTTCTGCTCTTCTTGCCACATCTTTAAAAGACTGAAAAACCATCTATTTCAAGTCATACCCTTTAAAACAGACTGAAAAACCATCTTTGGCCCTGCTATGTGCCTACGACTTTGGCTATATAAATAGTCCAGTATACATACATATATACATACATACATACATACATAACAAATGGACATCTGTCCATGTACAAACAGCTCTTGATATTGCCTAACATTCATTGTACAAAAGTGTTGCATTTCCAGTAAATTCCAGAGAACCAATTTGCCAGATAACAGCACAATGACATGTCGTCACAGCTGCTGTATCATGGTCCAGGATTTCAAATCCTTTAACAACTCTTCCACTCACCCTTCTCTTAACACTTTAACTTCAACTTTTTCGAAGATTCAGTCATTAATGGTAACTAACCAAAATATCTGAATAATAAATAACAGGTCAGTTGGGTGTTTTACTGACACCCATGAATTCTCTAATCAGAATACCGGTATTTATTAATCAATCGAATATTTGGAAACTGAAAAATTCAGGATTACCAGTAACTTGCAAGAATGTTGCAACATCTAGGACCCCTGAGTACTGTCACATAAGGGGCTGTCCATTAATTATGTCAACAATTTTTGGGCAATTTTTGACCCCTCCCCCTTGTCAACAGCTGTCAACTTTCAGTGAACCCCTATAATTATGTCAAAACTTTAGATCCCCCCCCACTAAGACCAGTGATGGGTCCCCTAAAAAGTTTAGAAGGCTATTATTTTTGCAGCGATGAGACCTTTTCCCCTTTCTTTTGTTCATCAAGTGTCATAATGTGGTGATGATGACCTGGTTTTTTGCTTGTCATGCGTTTTTCCATTGTAATAAATAGTATTCCATGAAATTTCCTATTTTTTATCATTTGAAAAAAATTAAATTGTTGACGTCAACTTCTCTTGACCCCTTCCCCTGTCAGTCAACAACTGTCAAACTTTTTCAAACCCCCCTAATTTGCTGACATAATTAATGGACAGCCCCTAAGAAGTCTTTGGTACTTATTTGGGAACCTCAGTAAAATATAATTTGTCTTGTGGTCTGTTTTTCAAACTCGCCTACATGGACAGCACTTATTCCACTAGACACTTAATTATACTTTGGATGAAATGTTTTTTCTAATACCTTGAAACTAGGCTATTATCAGCACTCACTCATTACCGGTATAAAGTCCTAAGCACTGGAACACAGTAACAAAATTCATCTGCCTCTTTTTGCAAAGTTCCAGTTCCACAACTGATTAACCAAGTTAATCCTCCACGGTGTCCCGTCACTTCCTGGACCGCCACTTCCTGGACCATTCCTAATGTTCTATCTGTTATGTGTATGTAAACAAGTGTATACACTATGATATACAAATCGTTGTGATCTGCAATAATACTTAGAAGAATATATAATATAGAAATTCAAAATATTTGACTTACTTCCTTACAATGGTTTGAGTAAGCAGTGGACCAGTGACGCAGACTAGAACTATTCAAATTTTGAATCGTTGGATTCGATTCTGATTATTATTTTTACCACCTACACTGGGTGGAGGGGTCAAAACTGCCCAAAAATTGTTGACACAAAGGACAGCCCCCAACCTACCTACCTACCTATCTATCTACCTATTTACTTCCATTTACAATGACGGTCCAGGAAGTGACGGCCAGGAAGTGACGGTCCAGGAAGTGACAGGGAAATATCCTCCACAGACTCTGTTTACCATTTCTGACTGATCCTGACTTTCTGACTGGTCTGATGGCTTGTGAATTGCGGACCATCGACATTACAATAGTGGCGCTACTACAACAACTATTAGCTCGGACTAGCATTCTACGTGTAGCAGTTCAGCTAATAAGTTAGACATTACCTTGTGAGATAGACAAATATGCCAAGAAGAACACACGTCCACCCCCACCCCAGCTTGACGAAATACTGGTTAATGAAGTTGCGTTTGTCTGAAAAGTAGCTTCTGGGAAACGGGAAATAATCAGTCAATACAGATATTATCGTTATGACGCAGAAATAAAGGCACAGCTGCGTCTGTGTGTCGACCAGAAGGATGCGCTTACAAATGCGCAGCATCAAATTGGCGACGCGATTCGCAAGAGAAGTGGGTTGGGGGGAAGAGCCCTTCCTCCCAACCGGCGGTGAAGGCGACGACCGTGTATGCCAACGGGCGGAGTTGCTTCTCGGTCGCATTGGCATCGTTATATTCGAACGTCTAAGTTCTTTAAGTGAATACTATTCTGAATAATATACAGCTGTTGTGTTTCTGACGAACCCACAGCATCGACAAGAAGACAACACGTGCCACGGGCAAGATGGCGACACAAAAATCAAAGACCATTGATCTATTGCTGAAACCTCGGAATTTGCAATTTGATATAGTGCTTTCTATCCTAACTCTATGCATATAACAGAGTTCAACTTCAGGCCACTTCAGGGTTGTCCCACGGATTTCTATTTATAAATAGAAATCCGTGGGTTGTCCAACTCATAGATTTATTATAATACACTGGATGCCGTCTATCTATGGCAAAGTCAGGCCAAAGTTGAAGCCAGTTTGCATGGATGGTGTGTCAAGAAATGTTTACCCCGCAGATATCTTGAAGACCTCATAATTCTTTAGCGCTATCATATTTATTTGAGGGCAGCGCCTACTTAGATATGGACGACGTCACCGCTTTAATATGGTGTACCATAGTTAAAGTAAAGTAAAGTAAGTAAAGTAAAATCTCGTGGATTTCTATAGCGCCTTGGAAAGCAGCACAAACAGTAGCTGCTTATTCTTAGGCGCTCAGCCTCTCTTAAAATAGCCATAGGAAAGGTGTGGGATCAGCCAGGCAATGGTCAATATCCGAAGGGCAGTGAGGCTAGGTTGTTACAGCTATGGCGGAAATGATTTAAGAAACAGGAAGGATTTAAGCTTAGACCTGAAGACTTGAGGAGATAGTGCAGGAATTATAGGAAATGAGGAATCAGATTTTATTGTTTTAAAGTGTCCAAGTGTGCGAAGGGAAGCTGGGATCGAGTTCCAGAGTTCAGGTGCAGCATATGAGAAGGCACGGTTGCAAATTTTCAGGGATGACTGATTTAGCGGGCGTGACAGAGTGAGATGAGATGACGAGCGTGTGGGTCGAGGAGGCTGAGGGGTTAATAGTGATCTAAGGTAGACAGGTTTTGATGACTGAAGTGAGCTATGTGTAAGTGTTATTATCTTATATTGGATACGTTCAGTTATTTTAAGCCAATGTAATGATTTTAGTATGGGTGAAATATGGGAGAATTTAGGTGACATAGTAACAGCACGAGCTAAAGCATTTTGTATTGATTGCAATTTGTTGATGGAGGCTTTGGGAAGGTTATAGTAGAGGGAGTTACAGTAATCTAATTTGGAGTGGACTATAGAGGTGGCGATTGTGGACGCGGTCTTAATATCAAGACAAGGACGTAGGCGACGAAGGTCACGAATATGAATAAAGCAGGCTTTTGAAAGTTGGGAGATTTGTGATTCGAAGTTTAGAAAAGAGTCAAATTTGAATCCGAGATTTCTAGCAGTTGGAACAGGGATTATTGTGGTGTCAGGAGCTAAAACTAGTTTAGGATTGTCAATTTTTTGAGTTGTTGGGGTAGTCCGATTAAAAGGAACTCTGTCTTAGATGGGTTGAGAGCGAGGAGATTAGATGACATCCATGCAGAGATTGACGAGAATGCAGATTCAAGCTCAATAATAGAAGCATTGAATGAAAGAGGTGAGAAGGACAGGAATAGTTGAGTGTCATCGGCATAGAGTTGGTGATTTAATTTGAGGAATTAATTAGAGATGAAAGTGGTGTGGTGTAAAGGCTGAACAGTACAGGCCCGAGAACAGATCCTTGAGGCACTCCATAATCTATAATATGAGAAAGAGAAATTTGGCCAAGACAGGACACTTGAAAAGACCGAGATTTGAGATAAGATGCAAACCAGTTGTGAGCTTTTTCAGATATGCCAAACCAGAGAGAGAGTCGCTCGAGCAGAATTTTGTGATCTATGGTATCAAATGCTGCAGAGAGTTGCTTTAAATGTGTTCCGTTTGATCTTTTACTCATCTTTTCCACAATTCTTATTCGTGCCAATTGATTTCCGAATATAAATACTATTATCGTATCGTAAAAGTAGATTTTTAGGTCGATTATTAGTTGAGTTTGAAGCCGTTTTGTGCAGTGCTGATTTATACGACTATAAGCCTATGTTACCTATGTCTATGTAATTTTCGAAGGCTTATTTGCGGCAGCGACTGCGCAACGTCGCGGCTATTCGTATAAATCAGACGATCAATTACACAATATTTAAACAACTGGTCCAAATTAAATAAGTTAAACGGCTAAACGATATCCGTTCCAAAAGTGTACCAAAATTTTCAAGATTTCAGCGGGGTAAACATTTCTTGACACACCATCAATGCAAACTGGCCTCACTTTCTGATACCATAGACTCTGTCTTGTGATATTAAAGTCTATGGTCCAACTGGCGGCCCGCGTCTTTTTTTCTGCAAACAAGCAGAAGGTTATATGAATATTTATGAACCGCGTGACGCTCTTAATGTGAATATTTCTAAAGCAAAGACAACCGTCTAGTCCTGGACTTGAGACCTAGGGACCATGTCACCCCCGCGCTGCGAGAACTTCACTGGCTCCCTATACAGGTTCGGATTCAGTATAAACTGTCCGTGCTCATGTATGGGGCACGAAATGGTCTCAGTCCGACGTACTTATCAGACCTCGTCATACCACAAGCAGCAGCAAGCGGAAGAAAAGGCCTACGATCGGCAGATACCAGTCGATACAGCTTGCCTCGCCTCCATACAGCAATGGGAAGAAGAGCATTCTCGTACTCAGGACCGCTTGCTTGGAATGCCCTACCACAGGAAATTCAGAACCTGGCGACAACTACGGCTTTCCGGAAACAGCTGAAGACTTACCTTTTTAACTGTGCCTACCACGATTGACTTTTGTAATGCACCTGCTAACATTATTCATTTGGCACAGGCGCACTATAAATACCTAGGAATGAATGAATGAATGAACTTTATGGGTTATGGTTAGGCTTAGGGTTAGAGTTAGGGTTAGGGTCAGGGTTAAGGTTAGGGTTAGTAACTGTTAACCCTAACCATAACCATAACCCTAACCCCCTAACCCTAAACCCTATGCATAACCTTCTGGCTGGCGGCCCGAGGGCCGTATCCGGCCGCCGAACAGTTTCATTCGGTCTGCCGCCGAGTTTGGGAATATAACAATTATAGCTATAGGACTCTAAGAAAAAAGGAAATAACAAGACTAGAGGCCTTTGAAATGTGAATATGGAGAAAAATGCAGAAGATCAGCTGGACAGAACATAAGACAAACGAGGAGTGCTGAAACAAACTCGGTGGCGGGCCGGATAATTTGCGAACAAAACAGGACTCTCTAGAGAAAGAAATAATACAAGGCACAATGACAGGATCACGAAAAAGAGGTAGACCAAGAAAAAGTGGGAAGACAACATGCAAGAATGGACAGGACTCACTATACAGGGTGTCTCTGAAAAAACCCCAGCAGAAAAACTATGATTTCTTAAAAATTCATAAATATAATTCTATAAAAATTTCCACACGTGTACAGCACATATTTCCCCACATTTTTGCTTATTTTCATCTCATTTGCATGTAAGATGGCCATATCGTGAGATATCATAGTAAAACTTTGATTTTTTTTACGCGCAAACGATTTGCACAAATTTGGATATCAGTTCTGATAAGACGTCGAGCAGCATTAATGTTGCACGAGATCGCAATGTTCAAGGCAATAAATTAGTCAGAAAGATTTAACTCAGAAAATTCTTCTTCGCCCTAAGTCTGCCTCGGTTTGCCTGCACGTTTTTGAACGTGCCTCCGATTGTCGGTTTTCGTGGAATTTAAAGTGCCATTGGAGAATAGCCTGCGGAGATATATTCCCAAAATAATTACGCAGATAATATACATGTACGCGTGAACGATAGGCTGGCATTAAACGACAAGGGCTCAGCTTAAAAATATATCCGCAATTATCGAAACTGTAGAACATGTCGCCCCTGAGTAGATATAGAAGAGGCGCTATAACAGACCCGCACTGCGCTACATGACATCCTTTTATAAGAGCCACTGCAATCGACAAATATTGCTTCTTTGATATGCAATGAAGTTGTCAAAACATATCTAAGCCGGTGATTAACCTTTGTTTTATTTTAAAGATTTTGCTGCGAACTTTGAAATAAGTATTATACCGTCAACCATGATTAAATATTTTTGCACAGACTCGTCCATTGAGCTTTTTCTATAAAGAGCCGCTTTTAGATCACACTTCAAAATGGCAATCCAGTATAGTGGAGTTAACTAATTCTGAATGACAAAGAGTCTGTTTATACTCTCGTAAAACAGCTTTTCGCTTATAAATCGTTTCGTAAACATTCGGCGTTATTAAACGTCGGAAAACAGGTCTTCTTACACTCATTATACTCATATACAAGAGATGTCTGATAACGTTGAGAGCTATAAATGATCAAACCTGACCTGATTATCTGGCTACACTGATTCGAAGACACACTACGCCTGCCAGTAGCCGACAGCTTCGCTCCAGTAACAAGGTCTCCCTAATTATCCTACCACCTTCGCAAACAAAAATTCTAGGTGAAAGATCGGTCACCAGAGGAACCCACTTCTGTGGAATTCCTTCCCGGACTTCGTCACTAATTCGAAATCTATTGAACAGTTCAAGAAGAATCTTAAGACACACTTGTTTAGTAGGCCTACGTCGTATGATTGCTAACTCATTATTGTAAAGCACTTTTGATTTAGGCTTATGCCTTGCTACAGGGCTCTATAAATTTTATCAGATAATAATAATAATCACACTGGTCAACAAGGTTTTTGTTTCCTATGCAATTTCTGGTGTTCCAGGTAGATTTTGTCATGTTGATTACAGGAATAATTTTGAAATTTTCCTATCACGTAAGTTTTTTGAGAAAAAGCTGATTTTAAATTTTAAAATTATAAGAATTTTAAAATCGTGGTTTTCGAGAGTTATCTGAGTTATGGGTATTCAGGTTAGGCAAGAATCTTATGTGACCGCCATAACAGATGTAATATGCACTGCTGGCTCACTTAGCTACATGGATTTTGAAAATTAGTATGATTAGGCATGTCCAGACATGCCCAGACGCGCCCAAACCTATCTTCAAGACTACATGCCTAGCATGTATTGTTACTATGGTTACGCAGTCCTATATAAATACCAAGCAGCACTAGGAAGCAGCTGCAGTCTTTCTATTTGATGAGATATAACTGTTTAGTTAAAGGCTGTGAATTGAATATATTAACTAATTTAATTAAAGTTTCTGAAATGTCGCGTCGATGTCGCAATAGCAGTGACACGTTCTGCTACATCTGTGGAGAGTTTACGTTGGACGTGCTGCTTACACAGAAGCGGAGTATGACAGCAATCATAAAGAAAGGATATGAGACTTTGGATGCAAAATTGGCGACCAGGACAAAGTATGGGCACCTCATATATGTTGTTCATCTTGTGCTACCAGTCTGCGAGCTTGGCTTGCAGGTAAGCGTCCATCCATGCCATTCGCCATACCAATGATATGGAGGGAGCAGAATAATCATGTAACGGATTGCTATTTCTGCATGACGAATGTTACAGGATTTTCTTCAAAGAATAGGAAGTCTATTGAGTATCCTAACCTTGCCTCGGCAATGAGACCAGTTCCACACGACGAGAATCTTCCTGTTCCAAACCCCCCTCGAGTTTTGGACACTGGAGGACGAGGACGAGCATGCAGAGACAGATGAAATGCTGCAGATAGTTGATGATTCAGCTACGGAAGACCCAGAGTTTGAGCCATCGACATCCAGCAATCCTCATTTGATTTCTCAGGCAGAGCTCAATGATCTGGTCAGAGACTTAGATTTGTCAAAAAATCTCAAAAAACTTACGTGATAGGAAAATTTCAAAATTATTCCTGTAATCAGCATGACAAAATCTACCTGGAACACCAGAAATTGCACAGGAAACAAAAACCTTGTTGACCAGTGATACTCGAGATACAACTGGAATATATGTGGAGATCTGAAAGTTGTTGCAATTCTACTCGGTCTGCAGCTAGGCTACACCAAGTACTGCTGCTTTCTTTGCGAGTGGGACAGCCGAGCTAGAGATTCACATTATGTGAGAAAGGTCTGGCCACCTCGCAGGGACTTGGTTCCAGGACAGAAGAACGTTAAACATGATCCTCTCGTTGATCCTAAGAACATTTATCTCCCACCTTTGCACGTCAAACTTGGGTTAATGAAAAACTTTGTCAAAGCAATTATGAACAAAGAAAGTGAAGCCTTTACATACTTACGACAGAGGTTTCCACGCACCAGTGATGCTAAAATAAAAGAAGGCGTCTTTGTTGGTCCACAGATTCGAGAGATGCTCAAGGACAGTCACTTTGAGGGCCTTCTGCAGGGTGCCGAGCATGTTGCCTGGACAGCCTTCAGGGATGTTGTTGCTAACTTTCTGGGCAACTACAAGGCGCCAAACTATGTTGAACAAGTTGGAAATCTGCTACAAGCTTACAAGGCAATGAAATGCAACATGTCACTGAAGATACACTTCCTTCATTCTCACTTGGACTTCTTCCCGGACAATCTCGGCGCCGTCAGTGATGAACATGGTGAAAGATTTCACAAAGACATTGCCAGCATCGAGAAACGCTACCAGGGAAAGTGGAGTCCGTCTATGCTCGGAGACTACTGTTGGTCACTGATACGTGAAGCACAGGACATTGACTACAAACGAAAATCTACAGCAAAACATTTCTAATTTTCTCATGTCTTGTCATTATTGCTTAGATCCTTCTGTAGGATTATGTTGCAGAAGACGTTACAATACTAAATGCTAAATTGTCGATTTCTTAAAAACCTTACGTGATACAGAAATTCTAATTACATATTTGTGTTCAGCAAGTCAAAATCTTTTAGTTTCACCAAAATTTGTAGAGGAAACAAAAACTTGCATAAAATTTGTTGACCAGTGTAATCATTCTCGGTCTTGAAGTTGTTTCCATTACCATTACGGCCTCCGTAGTTATCAGTGGAAGAATTAATCCGGCGAGGAAATTCCAGGTCGTGTCCTCGAGGTCTAAGAGTGTAGTTCTGTTGAGAGGTTGCTTTAAGGAAGTGCAGGTCGTTGTCTTCAATTGCATGGAATAGTAATGTGCACGTGCTCCGCTTTCCAGTGCTGCCAAATAAGACCGTCTCTGCCTTGATGACATTAATAAGTTTCTTGTCAAATGATGATCCACCAGCAATAACAGTGTAAATGTTGGTGTCTTCAATGAATGCTCCGTGGATGTTTGCAATCATTCCTTGAAGGCGAGTTTGCTGAGATCTTTTTCCACGTTCTGCGTCGCTGAAGATTCCGATTTAAAAGTGCTAGACATGGGTTGGACTCGGACATCAGCATTGGAAGCTGCGGCAACAAACAGCAAACAGTGAAAGCCATTCCCGTGATAGGATCGGAATAATCGCCAGGGATTCGGGTTCCCGTGATTACAATCGTTAATTACTGTCCAGTCATTGTCGGTGACTGTCTTGAGAGTCTCACGGACAGCAAAAAGAACTAACGAATGGATACTAGAACAGGCGGGAGAAACAGGAAGTTTGCTGAACAACATAGGCTAACGGAAAGGAAAATCCGTTACTTTGGACACATTATGAGAAAAAAAGACTAGTGTATGGAAAAAGAATTAATACATGGGACACTAACAGGAGGAAGGAAGAGCGCGCGGAAGACCGAGAACGTCTTGGCTGGAAAATGTAACATCCTGGACTGGACTGCCGTTGAAAAAATTATTACGGAAGACGGAAGATAGACAGAAGTGGAAGATGGTGGTTCATAGTGTGGCCCAACCTCGGATAGAGGTTGGCCAAGAAGAGAACACTGTCGGTGGATAATTATAATGGATATTTGAATGTCTGAGATACGAATATCTTCAATCACCGACTTCAATGCTTGAACCGAACAGGCCTAATAGGTTGGTTCTACGTTGTCTAACTAAAGAACTTCTGTAGCTCTATTTTTGCAATGCACTTGACATCAGTCGATGGTCGCTCCGAAATGGAAGTGTGATCACTCTGTGCTTTCGAAGTATCAAACGTCTTGAGCTGATACACGTGATTGTAACTCCAGTGTTCCTTCAGCAACGAATGCCTTAACCCCTTAACTGGGTGCCCCGAGTAACGCTCGTCCATTTTACATTGAGTTACAAATAGTAATTGCCCAGTTAAGGGGTTAAAGAATTTGATAATGCGTTGGGATGGCGTTCATCAGTAATTCACGAGGTGTTGCGTAGTATTTGACCATGTACATGTAAAACATTCACATAGACCATGTCACTGCATATTTCTCCAAATTGCAGCAGATAGAGCCTATGTAGCATTGAAATACAAGCCAAACTTAGAGTATGCTTACACCTTAAGGCAGGAATATCTCAGCAATTCAGACAGAAGCGTCGACAGACATGCATGACGGCGCAGCGACTATAATTTCGCTGAATGCTCGATTTAGTTGAGGTACACACATAGGCCTTTAGGCCCGTAGAAAGACGACTTCCGTCGAGGAACAAACATACAACGCAAAATGTATAGTTGGTTGTCTTTATAAAAAAATATACACGAACATTTTCAGCCTGTACCTGGGCTCATGAACGAGCATGCCAACGATTCACGTGCAGCTGAAATGACATCAACGCGAACATTGCTCGGTTCAGGTAAGTTTTAGGCCCACAGCTTTTCGCTCCTTCTAGTTGAATAGCTACTTGATTGATATTAATTTGGCGCGAAAAGCTTAATAAGTATAAGGACTTTCCCATTCGGTGTTCGCTTGAGCATCGTAGGCCTACGTCTAGGCCAGTGGGGGGACTGGCCAGTTTGTCAACTTGCCCGATGGCAGTGGGCCCTTGGACAGTAGACATTATATGGTAAACTTAGGCTGTGTGCAAAAGTGAGATTAAAACAGGACTGGATGCACAGGACCTGAGAAGGGATGCTACTCATGTTAGTGAGACCAAGAGACGGAAGTATGTTATTCTATTATAATAGAATTATTACATGTTTATTGGAGTAGATATTAGACCTCCTTCCACACAGTCAAAAATACAGGATGATAGCAGCAGTTAAAATACCTTTAAGCGTGGGAACAGTTAGCTGCCCATCGGCTGTTACGTATCTGACAGGCGTCCGCAGAAATGTTTCCATGGGTGCAAAGCAAGGTCTTGTGACGAAAGAAACAAGTAATTTTACCTTTTTCATAACTCTACAATTTTTCCAGGGGGTGCAATTGCACCACCTTGCACCCCCTCCGGACGCCCATGGGTAGACGGGAGGGAACCCAGCGAGATTACTGCATCATAATATTGTTATTACGAACTACCGTGCAGATGATGATGATGATGATGATGATGATGATGATTATTATTATTATTATTAGTATTATTATTATTATTATTATTATTATTATTATTATTATTATTATTATTATTATTATAGAAGCCAACTTGTATAGCGCAGTACACATGAATAAAGTTCAAAATCAAAAGCGCTTTACAGTCCAAATGATTTTTGAAAAAAGAATGTTTTGAGTTTCCGCATTAACCGTTCAGAGTCAATCTCTGTGGTAATATTATCACTCGGTAGCATATTCCACAGAATAGGGTTCCCATGGGTCGTTGATCTCTCATCCGAATACAGTAGGGCCTACTCTGTATTCGGTGCAGTACTCTGTCCGAGATTCGATCCCCGCGTGTAGTATATGCACTACGAATACCGTAATTAGACACAAATAGATACAGTGTACTTTTTGACAAGATTATAATCGCGATTTTTGGGTTTCCACTTCAACGACACTCTTGATAAAACGCACAACTCTACGAATGCACTGCAGCTATTGGACCTCAAGCCATACTAATACTAATAGTAACGCCACAAGCCTCTAAAATAGAATACGGCTACGAATACGTGTACGTTGACCGAGTTGTATACAGACGTGAACCCAAGAGTCTTTTCAGATGAAGCCACTGTCAGTTTTCTGGCATTCTTTACTGACTTACAAGCGGACGGCGACAGTCATTTCACTGTTTTTCAGGGGGCAAACACTTCAACCCAACCTGACAAGTTTGCAAAAAAGTTGACGACCTTTTTTTTTTTTTTTTGCTTGTCAGCCATTTTTTTACGATTAGTTAATTAGTTACTTCATATATTACTCGACATCCTTTACTTTAGCGTCAACCAATTGGTATGTAAAAACTAGATAACACAAACATTGGCGGAAAATTTTTTTCCTAAAAATCAGGGGGGGGGCAAATGCCCCTCCCCTGCCCCCCAAATGACGTCCCTGACAAGCGGACGGCGACAGTCATATTAGTATGCACTATGCAGTCAACTGTCTAATGAGATGCCCGTGTCTGTGTCTGTGTCTGCGTCTGTGTCTGTGTTAGTGTTCAGCGGGGATATTTATAGGATTTTAAGTTTGGGGGAGGGTGGCGGTATATTTTGGAGTCTATCCTTGCCGAAAAAAAACTGATAAGCAAAAAGGTAATCACAGGCTCAGATTGGGAGAGGGGGTGTTGGGGGGTGTCGGTCTCAAATTGGGGGTGTTGGGGTTTTATGAGGTGTAAAACTATCCCTGGTGTTCAGGCATGGAATCTATTCTTGCAAAAAGATATAGAGTCTTTAGAAAAAGTGCAAAGACGAACAAATATATATAAAGATGGTAAATGGATGCCATAATTGAAGCTACGAAAAAATACTTCAATATTGTGGACTGACATTAGAAAGGAGGAGAGATAGAGGGGATTTGATTGAAACATACAAAATAATGACTGGGAAAGTAGATATGCATGAATTTATCAAAGCGCTTTGGCTAATTTCTGGATCAACTGATACTGATATAAACAGACATTTGGCTTCGGATTCTTAATGACCTAGGACACCTGGCTATCGACCAGTGGCGGCTCCACCGGGGGAGCCAGGGCCCGTGCCCCCTTCTATTGAGTGCCTGGCCCCCCAGTGCCCCCCAGTTGGGACCCTATACTTAATGCTACATACATTAAACAACAAATGGTTGGCCCCCATGATTAGAAGTTGCCACCCCAACGGCCCCCCACTTGCCAAATCCTAGAGCCGCCACTGCTATCGACGAAACTAAAGACCGTTTAACCACGCAATAAATCCAATCTCCTGAAATAGATAAATCGCTAAGTTAGGCAGCTCGCCGTCGTTATGCGTCAACATATTATAGATCACTAACCAGTGACAGCAGTCATATTTTATTCCCGTGACATATGCTGCACTAGACCGTTACATGTCGCATATGTAGGATAAACAACACAATGCCCATGCACAATATGAGTAGTATGTTTACGATTGCCCACGTGATCATTACTAATACAACTCAAATGCACAGTAGATAACTTTGGATTTGGCTTAATAAAAAATTATCCAGTTGGAAGTCCTATTAGAGGCCTCAGGCCACGGGCGCAAACACGACCCATGTCCTCATGTCCTGACATGGGCATTTTTGGAGAGAGGTCATGTACTTAACACTGTGGACTTGGGTGATTTTTTTATATTAAAAATGGTTTTAAACTGTAAAAAAGGTCATCATTAGTTTTGTTTGCATCTTTAACGTCTTAAAAACTCCGACAAGCAAAAAAGGTCATTATCAGTTTTTTGTGCTTCTTTTGCGTCCTAAAATGTCTAACAAGCAACTGTGTTTCATATTGAGAAATGAGGACTTGGTTAGGTTTGCGCCTATGCCTTAGGCTTAAATGTTCGCAGCCTTAAGCCTAGTTCAAAATCTAAACTATGGAAGCCCAGCATTTCGTGCAGGGGCGTCATTTGGGGAGGGCTGGGGGGTCGTGGCCCCCAAGGAAACGAAAAAAATAATTTATAATGTATCAATGTGCAAAATATCGCAAAAATTACCAAAAACTCTGCCAAAAATATAAAAAATTGCAAATTTGCCAAAATAGGCCCAAAAATTAATTGCCCAAAATTTGCCAAAATTGCCAAAAATTTGCCAAAAATTTGCAAAAATTGCCTAAAATCTGCACAAATTTGCCAACAATTTGCAAAAAATTATCTCGCCCCCTAGAAAAGTGTGAAATGACGCTACTGATTTCGTGCACAAATATAAAGCGTATATTCTGTCATTTTAAGCCGAACAGAACTACAATTTGGAATTCACCGGAAATTGAACGGAACGCAAAGTAAAATATCCCGTAGATTCGTATTTTAAAAGCACGAGTACAAGCCGCGTGTGTAATTATTATTATCATATCATAAAGCGACGCATTTTGCTGCAATGCACGCTGCTCATTTAAATGAAAGTTTCGCAACATTCTCTAAACCAGAGCAGAGATCGACAGCCTTAAGTTAAGTCATACAGGATCCCTGCTGTTAATTGAATTGTTATTTTATTAGGATATTCGATTGAGTGCAGTAGGTGAAGGAGCTTAGATCCACACACAGAGGCAGAATTCTCAAACATGAACGGTTGAAATTCGCCTTCGTCATCGTAAAGCTGATAGCGAGACAGCGGAATTTCTCTGGATTTAGGAGAAATATCTGTGATGTCGGGGATGTGCCGCTCGATGCCATCCAATGGTCGAACAACTCTCTTTCTGTCGGAGAATTCATCGCCGAATACGAATCACGTCTTCCGATGTTAGCGCTTGTCAAGAGTACCGGATCTCAAACAACACTTCCTATTCGTCTCACTGATAACATGGTAGATAGATTATAATCATCCTCATCATCCTCATCATCATCCTCCTCATCATCATAATCATAATCATCATCATCATCATCATCATAATCATCATCATCATCATCATCACCACCACCATCATCATAACCATCATCATAATCATGATCATCATCATAATCATCATCAACAGCATCAGTATGAGCATCATCATTATCATCATCAACG
This sequence comes from Metaphire vulgaris, assembly GCA_018105865.1. NCBI lineage: Eukaryota > Metazoa > Annelida > Clitellata > Crassiclitellata > Megascolecidae > Metaphire > Metaphire vulgaris. The sequence continues at coordinate 6,823,418 of CM030857.1, forward strand.
ACAACAGCAGCAACATAATCATCATCCGCAGCAACAGCATCAGTATGAGCATCAGCATCCGCATCCCCATCCGCGTCGTCATCATCATTATCATCAGCCGCAGCAGCAGAATCAGCATCAGTATCAGCATCATCATAATCATCCATCGTCGTCATCATCATCGTCATCATCAGTATCATTATCATTATCAGTATCATTATCATCGTCGTCGTCGTCATCATCTCATCACACACTGTACGAAAAGCGACTTTACCGTGATGTGAGTTGATTCTCTGAGCTAATCTACTTTGGTGTTGTCTCAAGGCCTTTTCCAGTTGCTATAAAAGCTCTTGTAAACCCGTATTGGAGACTTGGCTTGGTTTGGCATTTATGCTTACCTGTGCACCAAGAACACCTAAGGAAGGTTCAATCTGGAAAGAAAAAGCCAAGTTTAGTTTGATGTTTATATAAAACTGAAATAACTAGAAGTCTAAATTTAACTGATTAAATAGTATGATGGAGTTATCTTGCGAGACGAGCAACATTTAACTAACACGGAGGCGGAGGAGGCGGCACTAAAATTACATTAACTATTATTATTATATTTATTAATAGTAATTAATTATTATGGCGAAAAGGGCCTTATGTACCACTTTCACAGAATGGCTGACACCCGGTCGCTACACAGGATTAGATTTCTCAATTAAGGCGTGTGGGTGGTCGACTTAGGTTTTTGGCTAAGGTTTTACTATTAGGTGGCTGATTCCTTCTCTATCTCTCTATTGGACCTTCTTCTATCTCAGGTACTACATCGACTTCTTCTATCTCCGGTACTAACTCGTCTTCCCTGAGGTACTACCTCACTCTCCGTTACTACATCGCTATCTTCTACTTCAGGTACTACCTCGCTATCTCTTATCTCAGGCACCACTCTGACGGTGGACAATTCTCCAATTCTCCCTATGCCTAGGGATCTTCGGGACCTTCTACCGGGCACCTTTCCCTACCGTCGCGCCGCGATCTTAACTTTCGTGGGGCTTACCCGCCCCTTCGGGACCGCTGACGCGGTAGATTAGACACTTTCCTAGCGGAAATCTAGTACCTGCTCCAATTAAGGACGGCACATCCACCTATTTGGTACTCCGAGTCAAAATTCAGTCTACCAGCCCTTTACCCCGTCCATGGGACCTCTATTATAGGACCCCCACATTACCTACAAGAAGGTGTGCTAAACTTCAACTAACTATCGGGCTATAACTAAATGGCGCTTAGCGCCACCTACTGAATATCCTACTCTTAAACTCCCTAGACTTTTACATACTTCTTAGGCAGTCATTATTATTAAGGGACCTCTCAAATTTATTATTGATTTATTAATTCTATTAACTACCTACCTTGCCATCAGCGCAACCTAGCTACTACTAGATAAACTACTTTTTATACTTTATTATGGGACTTAGGCTCATCTATCTTAGCTATTAAATAATACTTTCGCGAAGTTTCGCCACATCCACCGGCATTAGTTGCAAAAAGACAAGTCGCGATGTTGATCTGTTAGCTGATCTGTCTTGAAATTGGTTATTATTCTTTAAATGCAGGCTTTGTTCGTCGGCCAGATCTTAAGAATCGATTCAGCGACTACTGTCCAAAAGAGATTAATCGCAGACGTAGCTCAGAAGCAGCAGCAGCAGCAGCAGCTAAGGCTCAACCTTCCAGTCGAATGTCCGGTCAAATTTGACATTCCACAGAGAAAAAGTAAGTCTGTAGCACAGGATGGACACGTGATACTTTTATTTATTCTATTCGTAACGCCGAACGCACGTCTACGGTCGTAAACACAAGGATCCACAAGCAAGTACAGTAGCTGACTGCCTGCTTGACATGACTCTGTCCTCGTACTTTTGCTTTGGACAATTATTACTAAGTTACTAACTGTCAAAGCATACCGCGATGTTGATGCCATTCGTCAAGCGATGTCGACGTGATGCTGTCAGTGTCAGGAGTCGATATTAGTGGCGGCTCCACCGGGGGGGCCAGGGGAGGCCCGTGCCCCCTATTGAGTACCTGGCCCCCTACAGTGCCCCCAATTGGGACCCTATACTTAACGCTACATACATTAAACAACAAATGGTTAGCCCCCCTGGATTAGAAGTTGCCACCCCAACGGCCCCCCACTTGCCAAATCCTAGAGCCGCCACTGGTCGATATCTGCGGCATTAGCGGTCACGGGTCCGAGCCCCCACCCACCTTTATTCAGACCGCGACAATGCATGGAATTTGTGTGAAAGTTTTCGGAAGAGGAGCTGCTGGGCGATTGTCGACAGAAATGACATACTTAGTTGTGTTACAGCTTTCCGGCCCACTCAATAATAAGTCGCAATTAAAGTAAGTAAGGGCGCTTTTGGGGATTATAAAACATATTAAAGTATTTGGCATAGAATGTAAATAAAATGGAACTCGTGTGAAAATTTTTGTAGTTGCAATGAATAAAAATTTGGATGCTTATCAGTATCTCAGGATGAAGTTTGGGGGCAATTAAAATTGTCGTTAAACTGAAAGCAGGAATCTTTGTTTTACCTGAAATCCGTGACTTGATTCGTGACGCAGCATTCAGAGCGAAACTACTAGACCCACTTGAGCTTGTTGCCTGAGATGTAGGCCTATCTGGTCTAATTGTGCAAAACTTTCTTAGGAAATAAACGAACTGAAAACTATGTTGAATTCAGACATGTTCACAGCATAGGGGCTGTCCATTAATTACGTCAACAATTTAGGACAGCCCCATACCAGAAACTCCGCTGCAGGATAAGTCACTGAAAATGCATTTTCTGCCATAACATCTCCATGGTTTCTCTATGAATTGTGGGGGGGGGGGAAGAAGGGGCTATGAGTAATGAACATGGGCAGAGATTGCATCAAGCCATTTCATCAATAAAGAGAAGATATCAAGGCAACTACAGCCCCAATATGTTGAGAGATTTCTGGTGGTTTCTGCAACGGGACACGACGACTCCATACACACGCCAAAGCAAGTCCTTACATCGTTTCTGAACAGTAGACCTTATTCATTCATTCATTCATTCATTCATTCATTCATTCCTAGACGATTTCTATAGCGCTGTAACAAGGCTGAGGCCCACAACAAAAGCGCTTTAACATCTCAACTATAACCCAACCTAAACAGATGCGTTTTTAATCTCGTGATGAAATGCTCGGGAGTATCAGCCATGGTGGTCTCATCAGGAAGAGAGTTCCACAAGATAGGATTACCGCTAGTGAAGGATCTCTCTTCGAACTTGGCGGTCTTGGATGGGGGAGGAACATGAAGTTTAACGCCACGACTCGAGCGGAGCGAAGCTCTCCTGTCATTACCCTGCGGTCTCTTTACAAGAGAGACAAGGTACTCAGGACAGCACACATTACACCTTAGTAATGAGTGTAGCCTCAGACTCATTCTTAACCAGTGTTTTATTTTCTTTTTAATGCCAATCTGATTCATCAACATTAACACACAAGTGCACATTTTAAAATGTTTGACCAGTGTTCATAATAACGATAATAATGATAATAATAATAATAAACAATAATTATAATGATAATAACAATAATTATGTTAATAATAATAATGATAATGTTATTATTATCATTAAAAATAATAAGGATGATGATAATAATAATAATAATAATAATAATAATAATAATAATAATAATATTATTATTATTATTATTATTATTATTAATGGATATGGAATAAGTCACTATTATCATTATCATCATCATCGTCGTCGTCGTCGCCATCATCATTGTAGTGGTCATCATTAGCATTACCGTTGTCATCGTCATCACAATCATCATAAATAATTGAATGGATGGGTGGAATAAGGAGGTAACCGTATCCGACCCCCCAATGGTTTGAGTATCAGTAACAATAAGAGCGGTAACTGCATTTACTTCCATATTTCACCGGACCCTTCAACTGATATTTTCAACACTAATGGGGTAACTGGATTTACTTCCTTATTCCTCTGAGCCCTTCAATTGACAATCTCACCATTAAGGTGGTAACTGCATTTAACTCCTTATACAGTACCACCCATCCATTCAATTAATCTAATCTGTCGTATTATTTTCGACGGTGAGTTAGCGTCCAGCAGTGCGTCGTTTTTTAAATATTTTGCATCTTTATTAAGCATATTTTATTTATTTTTTATAAAATTGAAACAGAACGGAACGTAAAGGCGAATAAGATAGTTTCGTCGTCGAAATATCAGTTTCCTTTGCCGGTCGAAGTGAACGGCAAATACAGGGAATACTTCGAGAAATTCCTCCTCTCGTCGGCCGCCAGCGATACGAAACGCAACAAGGCGATCGCAATGCAGTTCGCTCTGATCAGTCTCGAGAGATTCCTTCGAGTAAACTTCATCAGCGAAGGTATATACTATATAGTCTAACATAGGGTTTCCCAAACATTTTGGAACCGCGACCCACTTCAGGGGTTTTGTAACGTGCCGCGACCCTAATCGTATAACAAAAATGCAGTAGGCCACCTGGCGAACGTTTGTTGAAAAGAATCTTCTGAGCTTAGAATAAACGGCAAAACAAAGGCTCTGATTCAATTTGAATGAAAATATGGTAAATATATTTTTCAGAATTATTCACATTTTGCCAAAAAAGACAAAATGAGAGTAATAGATATTAAAATTTAGTTAAAATTATCTTGTTTAAAATGTTTCCAGGAACACACCTTTATTGCGCGTCTTAAAAATCCTATGAGTAGGACAAAATCGCTTAACCGCAAGATCATACTCACCCTCGGCAATCCTCAGAGATTCCTTATTGTTAGTGGAGTTTCAGAGCAAAATGGTCGGAATACGCTTTCCTTCCGTTATTGCTAAATAAGGTTAATTTTTTTAAAAAGTGATATAGGCCAGGATTCCCCCAAACGTTTTGGAACTGCGCGACCAACTTCAGTGGCATTGTAACATGCCGTGACCCTGCAAACTTTTTTCAACTAAAATTGGATAAAAACACTAATCAGTTTGGCATAAGCCGTGTATGGAGGATTGCAGGCAAATAAATTTCTTAAAACCTAAGCCTACTGGCAACTTTCAAGACTTGTGACATTGTGGTATTGGCTAGAAAATGAATCTAATTTCGTCTTAACCCGCGACCCACTAGACTAAGCTCTGCGATCCACTTTTGGGTCGCGACCTGTGGGTCCCAGTTAGGGAAACACTGGTCTAACAGCTGCACTGCGCTCATTAGGCCTACAAAGCTAACTAGTGCACAAAGAAGCATGTGTTCCCGCACAGTAGGGCAAGATGGGGGCACTTGCCCCACCTGGAAAAGGCAAATACCAATATTTCACATTGAAAGTTGAAAGCCTTGCTAAAATATTAACCGTGAACACTGTATTAAAATGTCTTGCCCCTCCTGGATAAGTTTATATGGCGTAACCGTGAAAATTATGATTTGCACCTCCTGGAAAAATTTCTGTGGGCGCCCTGCAATGAAAATATTTGGCACGCTATTCGACATAATTTTGGTTGTAATGTAGCGTACAGTGTATGCTATGTTAATGGTACGTTAGCATTTATATAGCACTTTTCTTCTAAGTGACCATTCTGCTTAGTCTTGTTTTCTTAAAAGTCATGTATTTCTTGGTTTCTAATAACGTCGATCGCTATTTGCCAGGTGCAGTTAATCCACTCGTTACCTTCCTGTCCGAGGCTCTACCTGTCCAGGTGGTCGTTGCCATTGGATGCGGTGACGCTCAGGGGTGGGACGAAGTGAGGGCGCTCTGTCACCTGACATCGGGCACCGTCAAACCCCCACCCAGCAACAGCTTCTACCGAAGAAAGCGGTGTCTGCGCAAACAGGTGTCCGTTGTTCCTGGTAGGTTGACGTCGCCAAGTAAGGGCAGTGCCGTATTAACCATGGCGCAACTAGCTGCGCACTTGGGCCAGGCCCACTGGTTCAATTATTATTATTTTTTAAATAAATAAATTCTATTAAGTCACGAGAAATGAATTTTAATAGAAACACAGTACTGAAATGTATTTCATTTTTAACAAATATATCTAAGAAAGTTTTCTATATTTTAAAATAAATTTTCATAATTTTTTGGGAGAGGTTTAAAACTTCGAACTTGGAGGGTTGAGGGCCTTCTACAGTTTCGTTGCGTTGTTTGCGCCAGGCCTCCAGAAAGTTAATCCGACACTGAGTAAGGGCAACACGGGGGCGTAAACTACGGGGGAATTGCGGTGGACGGCCCCAATAATTAATGAGGGGATAAAGTATCATTATTTTATCTCCCTAATTTTTAGTTTTTAAACATTTTTTCTTCCTCCCTTCCCCTCAATGCTGCTGGCAGGATTATGCCATTGGAGCAACAGCTTATTTGTGAACGACGTACAGATTGGGAAATCTACTGTACCTTCTGTGTCGATTTATAGGCCTAATGACATTTTTTGAAACATGGGTATGCGAGAAACAGTTGCGTAGCCAGGATCCCGCAACAGAACCGTAACTAGGTGGGGGTAGGGGCCAGCTGCCCCGGGCGCCGACCGGTGGGGGCGCATTTTGGATGACAAACAAATAAATAAAATAGCTGTGCGGACTAAAAAAAGAGAAAAAAGGTCTTTGTGACTTTGTGACAACTAAAAAAGGTCATCAACCTGAAAATGGATAAGTAAACTCTGTGATGACTAAAAAAAGGTCATCATTAGGGGGGCAAAATACAAATGTTGTAGATGACTAAAAAAAGGTCATCACCGAAATTTAGGGGGGCAAAATACAAATGTTGTAGATGACTAAAAAAAGGTCATCACCGAAATTTAGGGGGGCAAAATACAAATCTTACCCCCGGGCGCCGAAAACCCTAGCTACGGCTGTGTCCCGCAATAGGGGGCACATCAACGTTTTCGGATGATAAAGTCTTGACGAGCAAAAGGGTTGTAGGCCTAGTGTCAAAGACTTTGAACGTTCACATATTCTCTCCGATCATATACCACGTCTCTCTCCCCAATTTCACGGGTCCTCCATGCCATCCTTGGCTACGCCAACGGGGAGAAATGAACGACACGGGAACACCCGCTCTGCCCCCACCCCAAATTTTCCTGCCATGGAAATGCTTTTATGAAGGCATAGACGAAGCAGTAGGCGTTTGGATAGGCCTACAGAGCAATAGAGCATTAATTAAAAGATGAAGAAGTATTAAGAAAAATTTTAATTAAAATAAAAGAATTGAGACAACGGAGGGTGGATAAATGAAGAGTAGAGGCTATCCGTGAAATGAGATTCAGTGTTTATTCTAGCCACCTTGACATTGGGGAGGAGTTTGAGATGTTTGAGGGGGACAAGATTTGTCTCTCCACGCTTGGGGGGATTTCCATCCCCCAAGCCAACATATAAACATTTTGGGGGATGTTAAAACTTTGGGGGAATTCCCCCCTCAAAGACAGGCCTAGAATAAACACTGAATGAGATTGATGGATTGTGAAAGATGGAAGGAGGGAAATGTGTAAAGCAGGCATAGAAAGCATTAATTAATTAAGGCAAGAAATATAGACAATCTCGTGTATTTTGGCTTTCTCCTTAGCAACGCCGGGATTTCAGTGTGTTATTGACTTCCGCATCTCCTACAATTAGCTTTTTCTCCGTAGTCTGTCTTACTATTTCCCTCTGACTGATCTCCGGAATGACCTGGTCTTTTGCGGATGGATTTGAAGTACCATCGATTGATACCATTAGGTATTAGAACTGGTGCTATAGGAGTGCATTATTATTATTATTATTATTATTATTATTATTATTATTATTATTATTATTATTATTATTATTATTATTATTATTATTATTATTATTATTATTATTATTATTACTATTATTATTATTATTATTATTATTATTATTATTATCATCATCATCATCATCATCATCATTATTATTATTATTATTATTATTATTATTATTATTTATTTAGTTATTTGGTTTCAGTTCTCAACGCTCTCAGCCGCCCGTCTTGGCGTTGTAGGTCTTTACGTGATGAATAAAGACAGGTTAATCAACAACAACAACACCGATTCTCGTGCGGGAATCTCATCCGACCCTTCGGCTGCTGCTGCTGCTGCTGCTACTGCTGCTAGCGACGCCATCAGTCTGTCGTCTGCTGAGGTGGAATGGTCGTCGTCGAGAGTTGTCAGCAGACGACCCGCTGGAAACGGAGAAACCCGCGGCAGCCAAACGGATGTTTCCGCTGCTTCCGGGGATAATTCTGCCAACGTCGGGGCCAGAATGGGCGCTCCGTCGACCTCGAGGCAGTCGTTGGAATCCGACGATAGCGGAGGGGGAAAGGAGCTAGATACGCAACGGAGGGTAGAACGGTCAGCGTCGCCTCTGTTAGGTACGTCTTCCTAAAGCCAAATTTTAATGGTTGGTGCCAGGTTTCAGATGTCACGTTCACATTTTGGGGAATTCAAAACCAATGCCAAAATTAAAAACGGCGCTATAGAAGTTCGCTGATAATGATCCGACTGCCTGGATTTCATGCTTTCGCGCATTAGAAGTGTTGCTATCAAATTGCTTTATCATTATAGTTACTAGTCTCACTGCCCTCTGTTGACCATTGCCTGCATGGCGATCATTCGCCTTTCCCTTAGCTATTCTAAGAAAGGCTGAGCGCCTAAGAATAAGCAGCTACTGTTGTGCTGCTTCCAAAGCGCTATATAAATCCACGAGAATTCACATACTTACTTAGTCTGAACAATTGGTTCCGTAGGCGTAAGCTTCAATTATGTTGCTAAAATCGATCCCCTCATATTTTGAGAGGATAAGTTCTAGAAAAGGAAGGGAGGGTTAGAGATTTGGGGGTTGAGCCGCCCCCACCCCACTTTTTCATCCAAGTTTAGACCTTTGAGGGGTTCAGATGTTGAAACCCGATAATGCGATGAAGAGCTTCAATCTTTAAAAAAGATACTTAAGCAAATAATTTTACAGAAATAGAATATTTCTAACTTTAATTTAATCTATACTTTGTTACCAACATTTATATGCTATGTTTGAAAATTTTACTTAAATTTCAATTATGAAACTAATTTCTTAATTTATGTCTGTCATCATTATAACATTTCATATGAACTGGTTACTTTCATGCGGGATCCATGATCCCTTCAGTAACCATTTCCTATTTCTTTCTCAACCTTCCTCTGAGTAGATACTATGTTATTATTAGATAAGTACATCATCATCATCATCATCATCATCATCATCATCATCATCATCATCATCATCATCATCATCATCATCATCATCATCATCATCATCTTCTTCTTCTTCTTCTTCTTCTTCTTCTTCTTCTCCTCCTCCTCCTCCTCCTCCTCCTTGTTCCTTCATGAACTGAAGTTAAGGTGACAACATGAATGATAAGTACATAGGTTTATGTAATGTAATGTAACAAAATATTTATATAGCGCCTCTTCTGAAGAATCACCCAGAAGCGCTCCCACAGCAAATTACTATCTATTGACAAAGAGATAAGTTTTAAGTCGTTTTAAAAAGAGGGCCTTAGAATTAGGAGTTTCTAAGCCACGCATACTGGCGTCAAGAGCAGGTATATGTTATTCTGTTTATCCTTTATGGAAATTATGGAGAAATTATGGAGAAAGAAATAAAGATGTCATGTCGTGTCAAATGCCAATCTTTGCTATGAATTAGGCCTAGTTGGCAGTTGGGATGGCTTAGGCATAATGTGTAGACAGTGTTTATTCTAGCCACCTTGACATTGGGGAGGGGAGTTTGAAATGTTTGGGTGGGGAGAGAAAGGTTTGTCTGCCCAAAAACCTTGACGAGCAAAAAAGGTCATCCTGATATAATTTTTTTCTCGAATGTGGTGACGAGCAAAAAAAGGTCATCACATCCTTCCTTTTCTTTCAAATACTCTTCTATATGGTGATATCCTTCTCTCTTTTCCCTCTCCAAAATAAAAAACCCCTCTCGTCACACTTTTTGGGGGAAATTTCCATCCCCAATGCAACATATAGAAATTGGGGAGGGGGAATTTTCAAACTTTGGGGGAAATCCCGCCTCCAAAAAAGGCCCTAGAATAAACAGTGTGTGTAGAGGATCTCTGCAGAGGGCGTGCTGTTTGCTCTGCTCAGAGAGTTTGAAGTCGTTTTCCGACTCTCACAACAACGATAACGATGATGACGAAGAAGCGGCGAACAGCGTGGCAACGACGACGCCGACAGCTCATCCACGCAACAACTACGACGATGATTGCAAAGACGGGACTCATCATCAGAAGAAGAAGCATCAGCGATTTGAGCCAAAAGACAAGGGCAGAGTGACAGAACAGGGAATTAGGACGGGTGAAACACTGCAGTCTCATATGTCTGCGCTTGAAGAGCACCAGATGCACGGGGAGCGAATGGCGCGCAACGCAACGGGCGTCGACGATGTCGATGGCCGTCAGAGACAGTCGGACGATGACAAGAAAAGAGAGACGAAAGTCAATCGTTACGTTGATGTAGATGACGAGGAGCAACCGAGTTCCGATGTAAGTCGCTTCGACGATGAAGTTCAATGCTCCTCCGATGATCGGATAATTATGGTCGAAACGGCGAGAAATAGAGAAGAACAGAGTGGCAACTTGCTACGGTGAGCCTAGCAGACCCACACCTCTGCCGAGGAGAAAGACTGCGAAAATCCCGGAAGCCGATGATGACGACGACGGGGTGGATGACGACATCGTTACCGAAATGTCTCTCGGATGCACGGGTCTGTTCCGCGTCGAACTCGTGCCTCGATCCACGATCGCCGATCAAAATAACGATCAAACGAACACTGTTCGTGTTCATGATCCGAACAGCTCGAGTCTTTTCGCGAATGGAAAGCAACAACAACCGGCGTTCGTAACCAACGATGATAATAGTTGGGACAGAGAGATAGGCCTAACTGGCAGATCGGACGGTGATGATGTCCACGGAAATCCGCCTCGTAGCGCCGCTACCAGGCTTCTGTCGTTAGAGGAGACCAGAACGAGGCTGGATAAGGAGGAAACAGGTGCGAGCGTCCGCAGAATACATTCCGACAAACTGTCCTTAGACAGACGAAAACGAAAGCAAGATGGCGTCCAAGTGCAACCGACTAAACATCACAACGAGACCCCCGATCGGTCGGCCGTTGAGAAGAGATCGCAGATTTTAGAAGACGCACAACAGACGACGTCAGAAAAAGCAGCCAGAACGCCGCCAGGTGAAGCAGCCGAGGAACGACTACCTAGGCGCCAGGTGACAGAGATAAGGACGCGGCGAACGACAGGTGAAGCCAGCACCCAGACGACGTTCGAGGCGACGGACCCCCCTCCCGTCAACGGCGACACCGTTCAGCTGAGACGGACTCTCTCTTCCGACGTGTCGTCGACTAGGACGGTGATCCAGCTGCGATGTTCCGGTCACGGCAACCCCGCCGGGACAGAAGACCCGGACGACGTCCTGCTACGAAGAGGCAACTCGAAAATACAACGGATTATCCTGAACAACGGAACCGACTACCACGGAACCTCCTGCAGGATTGCCTCTATCAGGTAACACCTGAAAACGATTCGGTGACGCCAATACAATCAGTCAGTCAATCAATCTGTCCGTCAATCAATCAATCAATCAATCAATCAATAAACTTCTATGTCGCCACTATCATAATGCCCAGGGCATCATCCAAATTGAATCAGAGCAAGGCCTTTCTTTCCCAACAGGGCCGTGGAGAGGGAAGAGGATGCGGGCAGTGGCGGCTCCAGTATTTGGCAAGTGGGGGGCTGCTGGGGTGGCAACTTCTAATCATGGGGCCAACCGTTTGTTGTTATGTATGTAGTATTAAGTATATGGTCCCAACATCGGGACCACTGGGGGCAGGCACTCAATGAGGGGGGGCACGGGCCTCCCGGCCACCCTGTGGAGCCGCCACTGGATGCGGGAGACAATAATTCATATTTAAGACTTGTTCTGGTCCCCGCTACGCAGTGGCGGCTCCACACGGGGGGGGGGGGTCCGAAGGGACCCGTGCCCGCATATTGAATGTCTGGCCTCCCAGTGGTCCCTGTTGGGACCCTATACTTCTTGCTGCATGCCTATCAGCATGTGGTTGACCCCATGCTTAGACGTTGCCACCCCAACGGTCCCCCCTTGCCAAATCATGGTTAAGCCGCCGCGAGTTTGAATAGAGAGCTTCAGCTGTAAAACTGCAGCTTTAAACAAAAAAGAGTATTTCGTCCGATGTAAGACTTAACTGTATAGAGCAACATTCAACTGAGTCGGATTGACGACAGCGCATCACATGATTACTGTTATCTTACTTCTTTGCTTTTTATAGCTCTGGACTCTGTAATGCACCTCTGTTTCCCACGTTTGATAATATGGCGCACAAGAAATTGTCTGTTTAATAATAATGACGACGACGATGACGACGATGATGACGATGACGACGATGATGATTATGATGATGAAAGTGATGATGACGATGATGATGATTATGATGATGATGATGGTTATGATTATGATGATGATGACGATGATGATGATGATGATAATAATAATAATGATGATGATGATGCTTATGATGATTTCACATGTTATATTATTTCGATATTCATGAAGACCGTCTGAAGGGGATCAGAACGCCTCAGCAGTGCCGCCAACAGCGTCGTCTTCTGCCGCGCAGCGAATTCTTTCGTTCCGAGAGGATTCCGCCGTTGTCCATTCGCCGTTCACTTTTCCCGGAGAGATGGTCAACAACACCGAGGCTGCTGCTGCTGCTGCTGCTCCTCCTCCTCCTCCTCCTCCCCGGCGCCTGGGACTGTCTCTGCATTCGAGCGACCCTTACCTGGCCGTTAGGTCCGCCGGTGGGACAGCGCATCGACAGCACTCGGCCGTCTACAGCATCGTCTCGAGCGGAATGGAAAATCAGGGACCGACTTTCATCTCATCGGCACCGAATCTAACGACGGTCAGCGATTCTTCTTGAACTCAGGGATATTTTTACACCCCTAACACCCCCCTCAACAGTCCCCCAATTTGAGGTCGTCACCCCCCCCCCAAATTTGGTAATGTGACAATGGTATGCATACAAAATGCATACTAATTAGCTCCGGACACCCTCCAGTTTTAGGTCGACACCCCCCAAATTCACAATCCTAGAAATATCCCTGCTTGAACTGATAAAGATTGCCATTTGAGCAGCTGGTTTAGTCTTAAGACTTCTCCTTGATTTTCATAGCACAGATTTGTCTCTTCTCGCTTTCAGACGCCGTCTTCTGTTCCTCACGGGATCCGATCTCCTGCCGATGGAAAATTCTTACGGAAGATCGCTCGACCCGCGGTCACGTCGTCGGTTGAAGGGGAACGAGACGAAATTGCTCGAAAAACATCGAATGTTGCAGACTCAAGACGAACAAACCGGATTCCCTGTTCGTCCCCGCGGACAGAAACGCAGCCGCCGCCGCACATCAGACATCGCGGCCGACCGCCTCCTGGGAATGTAAGAATCACAATTCACGGCAACAGAACGCACGACAGGCCAAGTGGCGAAGAAAACGGCGAAACTCAACGGACAGCGAATGGAAGATATTTAAGAACATTTCGAGAGAATGAAACGGCCAAGAGAACTCAATCACGTGCGAAATCTTTCGATCAGGTAGACTTCAGACGACAGAAAATCGACGACAAACGGCAAATTTCGCAACCGATGCAACGTTCGAGAACGTTCGAAGCGGATCGTGACGTCATAACGGCGGCAAAAACGTCACATCGGTTGAAGTTGAAACTGAGACCGCGCCAGAATAATACGCTTCTTTACAGCGGTAATACACAAGCGGGCAGAGCTCCTTCGTCCTGGTTTGCTGGTGCTGTGACGTCGAACCGCGGTCCACATTCGACGCGAACGCGCGATTCCAACGTAGACGAAGAAGAACTGAAAGATCAGAAGAAGAAGACGAAGAAGAAGATACAGAGACGAAGTCCAAACCAAAACCTCGGAAAATATAATAACTCGTCGGTTTTAAAAGACGGCGACGCCGAGAAGCGAGTAGATGGAAAGCACGCGATTGCACGTAAGGCAAGCAACGGAATAGTCTCAAACGTGCCAGGTTATTTCAACTACGATTTCGTTAAGCGAAAAGAATCTCCGATGACTAATGATTTCAGCGGTATGGGTCGACGATCAGATGGAGATGAAATGTCTGCTGCGAACAGGCGACGCGTTCAGAGCATCTTCGAGTCAAGCGTTAGAAGCGACCTTCCGTTCAGTCGCCGGTCTAACGACGCAAATGGGAGAAACGTTGAAGCCAGACCGGTGAACGACTATTACGTGGTGGGTGGAAGTAAGACAATGGAACGAAATCTTCGCTACGTCAAGGAAATACCTCGGCAGACTTACGGAGGCAGAGAAGACAACGGACACCATAGAGCTAGGAACGACTTGCAAATCGCCGGCATTCCAAGAACATCTGATGTTGAAGACGACGACGACGACGACAAAAACGATGGTAAAATATCTTGCGGTACTCACCAGGACACCGGTCACAGAGGTCACGGAGTTCAACGTCCAATCGAACGAAAATTATCATCGTCTCGAGGACAGAACGTGGAAAAGCAATTCTTGACTCGGGCCCACAGCGCCGAGGTAGGCGGATTGAACCGCGGGTCGTCGGAACCGGAACCGGCGAACGTTCGGCCAAAAAAAGGCAACAGCAGCGATGGAGTACGTTGCGCCAAAAGGAAGCAGAGCAGAGAGATGGCAGCGGACAGCGAACTAATCTATCCCGTGGATAGTACCGTTCGCGACACGATACGAAAGCTGGACAGTTACCTGAAGGAACAGGATCCAGACTGTTTGAGCACAACTAGTTCTCAGTACACAAGTGAACCTCACGAACTAGCCGTATTTCCACAGAGACCGGAGTTGAATAATTTCTGATTTCTACAATCTGATTTCGCCAATTGAACCTGACCACCGGCGGATCAGTGGTGGGGGGGCAGGGAGCACGCCCCTAATCAGTCCCTCTCAATCCAATTCCAAAAATTGTGTTTGCTAATTTCCCTTTGTCACGAAAAGTCGAAGATATAAAGACGCGAGTAAAAAACGAAGGTAATCTTTGTTTCCCTTTTCAGTAATTTTAGCAGCAGCATGCCCCGTTCTTGTCGTATTGAAGGGACAGGGAAAGACAGAATGCGGAGTGAAACACGAAGTGCCTCCCTCCCAAACTGAATTTCTGGATCCGCCGCTGAACGCGGCTGAATCGCTTTCAACTTCTATAACAGACTGTAGCAATTTTTAATGCCAATCCCCGATGATGACTACAAATTAAATTGTTGGACTGCCTCTGAGCGTAACTAGCAATCAAACACTAATTAAAATATATTATGTGCTTTATTCAAAATGCTGTAATATTGTTTCAGAATTTGAAATCGCCAGCCGTTTCTTAGAGAATTGATCGAATATGAATATCACAATTTAGTCTCATTCTTTACTGTTTGATAGCACGCGTTACAGACTGATCAATAGTCAATACATAACATTGACCTAATCGTTGCGAAGGGATTTCAACACCCGCCATCGATTGATAGCTTCGTTTATCAGAGCTGGTGCATAAAGCAGGGTTTCCCAAACATTTTGGACCCACGGCACAATTCAGTGGTTTTGTAACGTGCCGCGAATCTTATCATAGCATGTAATATCAACAAATGCATGGGGCCATCTGGCGAACGTTAGTCGAACAGAATCTTCTGAGTTTTGAATAAATGGCAAAACAAAAGCTATGATTCAATTCTATAGAAAATACGGCAAATATATTAGACAGAATTTTTCATATTTTTTGCCAAATACGACAAAATGAGAGAAATAAATATTAAATTTCTTGAAAATTATCTTCTTTAAAATTTTGTCAGGAACATACCTTTATTACGCGCCTTAAAAATCCCATGAGTAGGGTAAAATTGCTTAACCGCAAGGTGGGAAAGCAGGTACATAGAGATTCCCTATTGTTAGTGGCGTTTCAGAGCAAAATGGTCGGAATACGCGTTCCTTGCGTTTTTGCGACGATCGTTGGAATCTGGCGTGCAGAGATCTAAGAAAATTTAGCTCAAAGTCAGTGGCGGTTCCAGGATTTCTTGGTGGGGCATGAAATGAATTCATAGGAAGTTGGTGGGGATGAAAAGAAAAAAATCAATAAACTTTGCCGAAAAAGGCTAACAGGGAATTTTCCTAATTTTCCTACACTTTTACCGAAAAATAGGTTGACAAGCAAAAATGGTCATCCGCAGTGTTTTTCCCGTAGTTTTACTAGACTTTTAACCAAAAATAAGTTTCACAAGCAAAATAAGTCCGGTGGGGCCACCGTGGGGATGAATCCCCACCAGTGTTTAATCTAGACTCCTGGGCTCCGGGGAAACTGACAAAGCCGGGGGAGGAATTTGAAATTTCCGGGAGAATTCTGCTAGGGGTGCTGTTAGTACATGTTTAAATGCCAAAATTTCAGGGGGAATTTAAAATTTCCGGGGGAAAGGGCAATCCCCCCCGAAACGGCCTAGATTAAACACTGATCCCCACTCATCCCCCACGTGGAACCGCCACTGCTCAAAGTGATCTAAGAGTTCCTTCGAGAACTGAAGTGCGGATTAACAATGGACGGATTCGAAATGTCGTTTATCATAGTTATTCTTTTTCGTCCAGTCCATTCTGCCATTATGAAAGCTAAACTAAGATCAATAAACGTATAAAAATATTTCAAGTCACATTCTCTCTGGCCCGGAGGCTTAGGGCTACCACCAGGCCCGGCCTTACGTTCTGCGGGGCCTCGGGCGAGGGGTCCTGCGGGGCCCCAGGCGAGGGTATCCGGCGCCCGGCGGGTGTACTGTTGTACTGTACTGCCCACTCCCGCTTGGCTTGCGCGGGGCCCTTAGAGGAGCGGGGCCCTGGGCACAGGCCCGGTTTGCCCAGGCCTAAGGCCGGCCCTGGTTACCACCGCTCGAAAATCTTAGTTTCGAAATAAATAATCCAACTACGAGTATAATTAACTATTTTCGGTGCAATCTGCAAATTTTCGTGGAATTCAACTGATTCCGTTTTTACTTGTTTCTCCAACGGCGTCGCCGGCGTCAGGATTGTAGCGCTAAATAATATTTTATGGACATGCGCTCAAGGAACTGTCGCAAAAATATCTTAGCCGCCGTGGAAATATATCCTTTTTACGACGCCATGTGATAAGCCGACTGTGAAGTAACTGAATGGTTGAAGTCAACAAGTTTTAATACAACAAAAAACGTCTGATTGATCGGATAGAGTTTTACAATCGCAGCGCATGAGCAGTTCCTCGCAGCCATCATACCGGAAGCGCCGCGCTCATGCCCATAAACATTATATAGCGCTACAACCTGACAGCTGGTGCATAAGGCTTGAATATGACAGGTTATCTGCGAAAACTAAAACATTTGACGCCAAAGCAACAAGCAGGAAACTTCAGGACATAGGGATAGACCCTAATTGCATGGAATATGTTTATTCCGTGTTTTCGTGGCTCTGTTAGCCCGTTTATTGACTCAGCTGCTGCTGCTGCTGTTACTGCTGCTGTGTCGTCGATGGTGAAGACGACGCGATCGGATGTAGCATCGTCTTCGGTCTTGTCTTTGGTCTTGTCTTCGGTGGTTCTTTGGGTCTCGCTCCTTTGTTTTCAGTTTCGTCGTCCGAGCTGCTCAGCACGTGACGTTTCAACACAGAACTGCCTCCTCCTCCTCCTCCTCCTCCTCCTCCTCCTCCGCCACCACCACCTGTTGTCGCAGCGTCACCAGTTGTTGCGGGGGATCCACTGTTCCCCGTCGCTCCCCCCTGCGATTCGCAGCTGTTTGGCGCCGCCGTCGCGTTTTCCTGCCTCCGCTTCAAGACTCCGTCGAGCGGTAGTGGAACCGGGAATCGGAGATCGGCGGTGACGCCATCTTCAGGCCTGGTCCTGGGGAAGGAACCTTCGCGGTCCGGAGCTGTCCTCTTCAGGGCCCCCGTCAGCATGGCCGGCGTTATCGCGATTCCGATCGTCTTGCGGTAGCCGCTTTTGTCGGCCGCTGTCAGGGTCTGCAGGCTTTTCTTTCGCCTTGGAGGCGCCTCTGAGCACAACAAACCAATCAAGAGCTCTTCTATACTCAGGGTCCATGTATTCGACGAATTCTTCATCGGATATGTTCTAAATGCCAATTCTCTGGTTAAATTCGTTAAAAATATTATTTAAGTTTGAGGACAAGAGGGCAAAGGATGAGATTACAACAACAAGACCACAATGTGAATGAATGAATGAATGAATGAATGAATGAATGAATGAAACATAGTGGTTCTCACACAAGACAGACCATACTGAACCACTCTAAACATTATTATTATTATTATTATTATTATTATTATTATTATTATTATTATTATTATTATTATTATTATTATTATTATTATTATTATTATTATTAGGTTAATGCGCAATTTTTGATTAAGCATGAGGAGAGATGTAACAAAACTGTTCGGTATTAGCCTACTCATCTTACTTAAAGTAGGCCTAAAATAATTGCCTGTATAACATGCCGGCTAGGCCTAATGATGATAACCGATAACAACAACAACTACATGTACATGATAATGAAGACGACAAGAAAGATGATCTTAAATATAAATTAAGTAAATAATTACAATTAAATTTCATTCATGACTAATCAACCGAATTTAAAACCAGAACGCGAAATAGTTCGTGTGTGAGCGCAGCATTATTACCCGGCAGAGGACTGATTGGATCCTGATCCGGTGACTGAGGACAGGAACCGGCGTCTTCCTTTTGTTCTTTCCTTCTCAGGTCAGCGGAGAACTCCTCTTCGTCTACCTCGGCGACACTGTGAAGCTGGACGCGGCTGGCGACCGGTTTCGTGTCCATCTCCGCGGTCTTCACCTTCTCCTGCATCGCCTGGGTTAACTTCTTGCCCTTCGGTTTGATCAATATTCGGTCTTTGCATACGGAAACGTCCAGAGCCTTCGTTCCGCGGATTGCGTCCAGGTCGAAGGTCACCTCCCTGTCAGCCTCATCTGCGTCTGCGAAAAAATATGGAAGCTCAAACAAGAAAACCTAAATAAAAATCTAGCAGAATATAGTTTCAAAGATCATCCGCAGTGTTTTATACAGGCCTGTTAGGAGGGGGGATCCCCCCAAAAAAGACCCCTCAAAATTCCCCCAAATCCCAACACTTACACAATTTTTGCATTGAACTGTGTCTTTTCCCCTCCAACCAAGTCGATTTTCCCCGAAAGCCTCAATTTCTCCCCCCAAAGGCCTGGAGTCTGGATAAAACACTGATCATCCTTAAAGGACCGTAGATCCCGTACTCGAGTTCGAGCGTTGGGTTCCGGCACTTATCTCCGCCTGGGCAATCAACGACGTAAGTGGTATAAGCCATTAATCTGGGATAGGTTGCCATTATTTTCCCCAGACCCACGTTTTACCTTCGCAGCTTAACGCTGCTCCTCAGTTTACCACCGCCGTCTAGCGAGTAAGGCTGGGTCGACCTTAGGGCTCCTGCGTGGATCGAACCCGCCCGCGACCTTCTGCTCCATCGTCCAGTGTTGTTACCAATCTGCTAACTTCCCACTCAGCCAGGTTCAAGACAGTGGCGGCTCCAGGATTTGGCAAGTGGGGGGGGGCGTTGGGGTGGCAACTTCTAATCATGGGGGGCCAACCATTTGTTGTTTAATGTATGGAGCATTAAGTATAGGGTCCCAAATGGGGGGCCAGTGGGGGGCCAGACACTCAATAGGGGCACGGGCCCCCTCCTGGGCCCCCGGTGGAGCCGCCACTGGTTCAAGACGCTCTGTTAAATAGCTCTTGGCAGTGCTGAAAGTCTGTGAAAAAAGGTGCAGGAGCTCTCTTGGCGCTGAGGTGTGTTAAGTATAACAGTGGCACCTTTTGTACGCGCACCCACGTTAAATCTGAATAATACCTACATTTCTATAGCGCTTTTTAAATCTTAGTTTAATAGTTTTGCAACAAGCACGCGGTGCTTTCACAATATTGGAACAAATATTGAAGGATTATGGGGAAAAATTTCATGGTCCAAAAAGTGCCGGAGCTCCGCTCCGCCGCACACCGGCTGACGACTTTCAGCACTGGCTCTTGTGCAGTGGCGTAGCGAGGCAAATTGCCGCCCGGGGCGAGAAAAAAGTGCCGCCTCCAAAATTTCAAAATTTCCTGGAAAAACCTTACCAATCAAGTCTTTAAAAGTCTGACAAGCAAAAACAACGTTATCAAGCCTCTAAAAAAGTCTGACAAGCAAAAAAAGTAAAAAAAATTATCGAGTCTATAAAAAAGTCTGACAAGCAAACAAAACCATAATAATTATAAAAAATAGAAATTCTCGAAAATTCCGCCCATAGGGCAAGTGCCGCATGGGGCGCTTCGCCCCCTCTGCCCCCCTCGCTACGCCACTGCTCCTGTGATGGTGCTATGGTCATGGGCAATTGAGCACCGTGCTGGGGGGTGGGGAGTGTAGTTAAATCATTGACATAGGCACGAGCGAAGGAATTCGGGCCCCTATTCTGGTTTGGGGTGGGGTAGATAAATGTGAATATGTGACGAATTAATTTTGTAAACCCTGGTTGCGCCACAGAGTTAAATGCACTTACCACTGAAAGAAAGCGACCTCGTTCTGTTGTCGGTCCGAATGTCAGACCATTTGTCGACAAAAAAGTCCTTCAAACAGAAAGAAATTATCCAAGTTTATCATAAATGGAAATAAAGTTCAAGTTTCGATTTCCACAAGTCTAGGACGTAACTGATTTTGAACAATCCTGGAAATTTCACACGCACACACACACTCACGTAAGCACACACACGCACACACACACGCATATACTTACAAGACATCAACACGTCAACTTCTTTATCGGTTTTAGAAATTTATTATAAATTGATCAGAGTTTGAACTTGTTTGCTTTCTCAGCTTATTTGAAGCACTCTATTCCTCTGATATTTTCATATTTTCAAGCAGTTTTTCTATCAGAGAAATCGACATCGAAAGATTCCAAACTCAAGATATGTGAAGACAATCCAAATGCTAATTTCGAGTATTTGTTTACAGCGATTTGATACTCTGATTCTCTTTATGCACCGTGGAATAGGGGCGGGAAGTTAGAAGAGTGGTAACAACGCTGGACGATGGAACAGAAGGTCACTGGTTCAGTTCCCACAGGAGCCCTAATGGTCGACCCAGCCTTACTCTCTAGAGAACGGTGGTAAACTGAGGAGCAGCGTTAAGCTGCGAGGTAAAACGTGGGTCTGGGGAAAGTAATGGCAACCTACCCCAGATTAATGGCTTATACCACCTTGCCCAAGTCGGAGGTAAGCGCTGGAACCCAACGGTCGGACTCAAGTATGGTACCATCCTTTTACCTTTTACCGTGGAGTCGTGGACTAAATAGCAGATGCGCGAATATCTGCAACCGTCAACTCGAGACTCGAACTCGAGTCCATAGGCTGACTCAATCAAAGTCGACGCACAACTAGGCAGCTGACCATGAATTTCAACGAATCGCAGTTCTCGCTCGCGAAGAATCACACTGTAATCTTCACAATTTCTTCTTCATGCTAAATTCCACTTTTTGGAAACGTCGGGGGCCACGGGTGTGGGTGTGGATGCCCCATTCAGAATGGCCCCAGTCGTGCCATTTGTGCAAAACCGATTGGGAATTTCTACCTGGGAGGGGGTACGGACGATTGTCGATAAACTTAGTTGTATCACAGCTTTCGGCCGCTCGGTAATAAATCACAGTAAGTCTTTAAAGTATGAACCAGAGCTATTCATAGCTTCTGCGGTTGGGGTTCCGCCCCATACCCCGTTGAGGGAGTTCAAGACTCACACCCCAAACCCTCTGTTCCAACTAAATGAGATGTGCGTGTCTGCTTCTGTAGCGCCTCTCTTCTTAGGCGTATATGTAGACCGGTGTAGCTTTATCTTGAAGCTGCCCTTCATAATCCGCGTCTCAAGCGACGACGTTACAGTATTATGTTTCACTTAAGATTTCTTTACTCGTCAATAATAAATTTCTTATCGGTTGAAAATTTCAACCTATTTCACTGAATTTTTCCAAAGGAAGTCAGCTCATTTTTTTATAATAACATTTTACATTCATATAAAGATACCTAAAGTATGTTCCTTTTGGTTTCTTTTTATCCAACTACTTTGTTATTTTGTTTGTCGCGATGATTCCCATACTTGTTCTCGCCATTTAATGGTCTAAAAATTGATAACACCAAAAACTATCATTCTCGTTAGTCAGGATGTCAATTTGCATCGTTGTTCTTTTACAAATATTATTTTTTATTGGTGTGTAACTGTAGCTATGTGAACTTAAGCGAAGCTGAGTATGTAATATGCGTTGTGCTGGAAAATAAACAACAACAGCAACAACAACAACAACAATAATAATAATAATAATAATAATAATAATAATAATAATAATAATAATAATAATAATAATAATCAGAAGAGTGAACTTACGTCGAGTAGTTCAGTGCTACTGTTGAGTTCATCGTTGCTCGTCTGAAATACGATATCAAGCGAATAAATTTTGTCTTGTTTACTCTAAGAACAGTTAGAACACTAAAGGATATAAAGAAAGAAAAACTGAGCCTAAGAGAAAGTTTGACTTCCAATTGTCAGTCCAAAATCTGCCTTTAATCGTTTTGTTTTATTTTCATTCTTACTTTTCAAATATTAATTCGTTTAGTTGATATATTAGACCTATATAATATATTAATTATTATAAATTCGGTTTCTATAAATATCTTAGTAAATGCCAGAAAGCTAAATCCAGTGTTTTATCCAGACTCCAGTTGGGGTGAATTGAGGCTTTTGGGGGAAATCGACTTGGTTGGAGGGGAAAGACACAGTTCAATGCAAAATTTGTGTAAGTGCTGGGATTTTTGGAGGGGGGAATTTGAGGTTTTGGGGGAAAAATCTCCCCTCCTTAACAGGTCTGTATAAAACACTGGCTAAATCTACTTTGAAAGTTTAACGGTCGCTACAGTATTAGGCCTAGATTCTTTCAAAAATGAATTGGTTCGAACTATTCCCCCTTCTTTGTGTAACCGCCCAATTGTTTTTAACCTCAGCGGTTGAGTCGGACGACAATAATCAAAATTTCTGCGATCAGGGGGCGGGGTAGGGGACTAGGGGGCGGGGCGGTGTTAAAACCGCTCATGAACCTCCGGGGAAATGGAACACTGATTGTCCCGCTACGGGAGGTACGGAGGGACTGGGCCTCCATTCTGACTGGGACCAGTCGCCGAATTTGCTCAGCGTTGTGAGAAATTGGAGGGTAGGTACAGGACCGTCATTTCATTGTTTTCCAGGGGGTGCAAGACTTTCGACTGCAAGGCAGGCAGTATTTTGTAAAATACCTATGCAGTATGCAAATTGATTTTTGTCCATAGTACATGCTACATACAATACTACTTAGTACGTACCAGCAGTGGCGGCTCTAGGATTTGGCAAGTGGGGGGCCGTTAGGGGGGCAACTTCTAATCATGGGGGCAACCATTTGTTGTTTAATGTATGTAGCATTAAGTATATGGTCCAGAGATGGACATGGGTCCATTTTTTAGAACCCAACCCAACCCGACCCATCAAATCTCCAACCCAACCCAACCCATCCCATGCCGGCAATTGCAAGTATTCATCCAACCCAACCCAACCCACCCAAGCTTCAAGTAAACATATTCAGCAAATTTATTGCTAAGCAACAATTTGTAAATTACTGCATACAAATCATTTTTAAAAATTACCTCTCATATGTCGCTGTAGGGCCTATGTTTTCCGCCATTATAATTATCATTGGCGTGCAAAGGAAGGTAGATGTCCGTGTTATAATTTGTACTTATACTATCTAAAATTCAGCTTCAAATGTTGAAAGACTAACGAATAAGGAACCATAGAGCCATTATAGCATTTGCTTAGCAAGTTCCGCACTCCCACGCAGTAGCTCATAAATGTCATTGGAGTCAATAAGGGGATTAAGATGGATTTACAGTGGATGGTTCAAAGAAAGTTACTATATAATAACCTTCTTTCATCAATTTCGACTCTCGATTCCAATGCCTTGAATTATTTACTTCCACCGGTCTTATGCAAATATCTCGTGGCTGCGGATCAACATTTACCTATAGGCATATGACGCTGCACAATATCGAGAAAGTAACGGCCACAACGGCGAGGGGGTTTTATGCATCAAAGGAGATATATAGACTTATGCCTTTAATGCTTTATTATATAGGAACAACTGTATTTGGATCAATAGAACCAGGGCTTCAAGACAGCCCTGAATATAACCTCCCCCCGCCAATCGCTTATTAACTAATAGCCGTCATAAGCCAGTATTGCCAGCGACAGTTCGGCGGAAATTTGTTACGTGAAAATGCGAAAACGATAACCAATTTTTTTATAACCAATACAGTACATGGTGTGTGCACTGTGCCACGTGCAAATCAGCGTTTTGCAACCCAACCCAACCCAACCCACCACAACTGCCTAAATTTATGACCCAACCCAATCCAACCCAACCCAACCCAACCCAACCCATGGGTTAACCCAACCCATGTCCATCTCTGATATGGTCCCAACTGGGGGGGCCACTGGGGAGGCCAGGCAGTCAGTAGGGGGGGCACGGGCCCCCTGCCCCCCGGTGGAGCCGCCACTGCGTACCAGTGATTGTAATAAAATTCTAAAAGCAATTGAGAACATAATGATTTTTAAAACACATAAACTTGCGAAAAATGTTCTAAAAATCAGGGGACAACGCCCCTACCCCTACACCCCCAAATGACGTCCCTGCAGGGTAGGTAGCATGATCGAGGAGAATAATGGAAGACTGTGGGAAGAACTCGTGACGACGTTTTTCTCGATGTGCCCCCCTCTATTTCGAAACCCTTGCGCCGCCATTGACGAAGTTAATGAAAATACTTACGTCAAGTGTACTTGCTTTCGAAACGCTGCGGTCCGAGATAGTACCCTGAGAAGCAGCGGACGACAGCTGACTGGCGGGGGAGATGAGGTTATCGGCAGAGAGGCTCAGCTGTTTTCCCAGCGCCTGCGAAGACCTTAAAACGAATTTAGATATTCAATGTCTTAGTGCGTTTTGCACAACAGCGTCTCAATGCAAAATGTTCTTATTTTCTAAGTGATGCTCTCACTGGTGTAAATTTGGATGAAAACGTGGAGATCCACAAGCCCGAGGAGAGGGGGTGCAGCCGGAACATTGTTCCGGGGCCCATGGAGCTTAAAGGGGCCCGGGTCCGGTGATGATGATGTATTAACAATAGTGTGAAGCCATAAAAAGACTGACAAGCAAAAAGGGTAATCAACACTTTTTCACACTTATACTTGTATGTACTTGTACCGAGGACCCTGGAGTTCTACTTTCAAAAAGACCGAGAAGCAAAAAAAGGTCATCAACTTTTTTACATACCCGGCAGGTCAGGGCGGGTGGCTATTTTCTGCACCGGGGCCCGGAAATTCTCTCGGTGGCCCTGGGGACCCAACCCCTATACCTTTCCCATTCCCTGTGGTAGCCTCTCAAAAAGTGGGGGTGGGCTCGAGCCTTAGCGTAATAATAGATGCACATTGTGGAAAATAGAAAGTGAATCGTTATAAGTATATGAATTAAGTGGAAAGATTTTAAAATTTACAAAAGATTCAGATTTTGGAGTAATTATTATGCATCACAGTTTAACCCATTTACAGCCAATCATAGAAATAGGTCCTAGATTTGAGAAATGTGCCTAAGACTATTACATATAGAGTTAATCTAATGACCTTATGTCAGGTTTGGAGCACTGGGTCATTTGGGTATCGAATTACCCAACGTTGCGAAAACGCAACTTTGGCTTAATATGTAATACATGGCACTGTTGTATAATGTATATGATTATACACTGTAAGACCATTTATTCATAGTGCTGTAATACAGGCTATGTCACTTATACAGTAGAACAATCTATATATATGATTTATATAATTCTCTATGTCTGTTTGTCAGTCACGATACACACGGCAGATATTGGAAGACGTTGTTGCCATTGGTAACCAAACTGTTTAATCGACGGAGCGTTTGACGAAGCGTATTCATGGCAGTTTAACGAATCGTCCTGATTGCCTGAACTTTGTACCCCTCCCATTCGCCCCTCCCCAATCCAGCCCTGCCCTACCCACTAGCCCAAACCCCCTTTCCCATTACCTCTCCCCATCCCTCTCCCAATCGCCCCGGCCCAACCCATCCCCGCCCAGGCCCAACCCATTCCCGCCCTACCCCACAGGCCCCAAGTCCCCGTTCTCGCTTCCCTATTCCCATCCCTCTCCCAATGGCCCCGGCCCCAACCATCCCCGTCCCGGCCCCAACCCATCCCCGCCCAGGCCCCAACCAATCCCCGCCCAGGCCCCAAACCATTCCCGCCCGCCCTACCCCACCGGCCCTAAACCCTCGTTCCCAAACCCACACAACGCTGCACCGAAAACCCGTACAACTTACTTTGCTCCTCCCAAACCTCCCTTCCCTCTCCCAATCCCCTCTCCCCATCGGCTCATCAATGCTAAGGTTATGTGAATGACTCCAAACTTGGAGAAGTTTTTGTTCAGAATATCGATGTAGTTGCGAACTTGGTACAGTTTGTCATCTTTATTCACTGTGGAGTTATCACTTTAGAGTTATCACACAAATATTTGAGTGGCTTGAGCCTAAAAGATTGTTGACACTGCAACCTTAGCGTTGCACCGGAATTACTACACATTAGGCCAAAGTTGCGAAAACGCAACACTAAACTTTAACGAAGGATAACATGAAAACGAGCTGGAATATCTGTTTAAATTTGATATCAATTTGTAGACTAATATTCGTGCTACCGAAAATTTCTTCATCCGGCTGGAAAATAATTTTTTAGTATGAAACTGTAAAGCGATTACAACTGTCCTATTTTGACACGCTAATGGGCTAGGTAATAACACTAACATTAGCAGCAAGTAAAAAGATGATATTAACTCAAAAGCAGCCTTTTATTATAAGTGATAAATAAGTA